>CM038217.1:32706287-33125453 GCA_021442155.1 Cymbidium sinense
TGCTATCATTTTGAAAAGCTTCAGAGGATTGGGATGAAGCTCTCGGAAGAGTTCAATGGCTTGACTCCCTTTAGATTGATTTAGAGACCACCGTGTAGTGCCACTCATCAAAGCTTGATCGAAAGGTGGGTTAGAGAGGTGAAGGGATTGGGGAAATGATTCATTTGAGTTCAATTTTACCTAGGGAACGTGTAGGAAGTGTCAAAAGGTGACTTTGAAGCTTCTCTCCCTCTCTTTATAATTGATCATGTATTACTCCTTTGGGAGCGATGTGAGGTGGCCAGCCATGGGAATTTTGGCCTCATGATGGTGTTGAAGGCAATGAGGAGATCAGAGCATATGTTTGAAGTGGTTAATTACATTGAAAGGTGACTTTGATGCTTCTCTCCCTCTTTTTATAATTGGCTGAGACTCACTCCTTTGGGAGCACTGAAAGGTGTCTGGCCATGGAAATTGGGGCCTCATGATTGTGTTCAAGGAAATGTAGAGGTTAGAGCACATGTTTGATGTGGTTAATTAGATTAATAAGAAGAGCTATGGAGGAATTTTGGTGGGATTAGCTATGTGGCTTGGTTTGGGCTATACATGGCTTCCACCTCAGTCCATGGCCACCTCTCATGTTCATAAGTTGTTGGTTAACTACCCAAGCCAAGTTAACATGAGTCATAGGTTGTACTTGAGCTTATTTGGTTTGGATTTGGGTTAAGTGCTTGGGATTTGGTGCTCTTGAATTTGACTTAGCTTGGATTGAGTGGAATTGAGTTATGCTAAATTTATTTGCTTAAATTAGAATTGAATAATCATTGTAGTCATGCGAGTTAATCTCAAGTTTTTAGGTCAAACGCATACTTCTAAAAAATAACATATCTTAAATTATTACAAAAGTAAAATATATTAATATCAAACATGAAAGCACAGAAACTATTGCAGCCATCGCAATCTAAGCTTGCCTGATCAGAACACAGTAAAAATCGAAAGAACGCTCAAAATGCATCTATCAATCGATCGTTCCCGAATAGCTAACCCCGATAATTTATCTAAACGAACCAGCACGCCGGTTTGTCACCTTATCGTTGCATTATCAAACCTCGACAAGGACGTTCCATTCTATATAATTAGTGAGTTAATTTTAAGAATATTATTTTGTTTTATCACAATGGACGAAATGACGATTTAGCCTAACGCGTTGACAATTTATATTATAGGCATATGCCCTAATGGCCAAGTGGAAGTTTTACGTTGGAGAAACGTCAATGAAAGTAAGACGGATACTATAGCGTTTAATTGAGTAAAAACAGTACTTATCTCTGAAAATTCTTTATCGTTTAAATAATAGGAAAACAAAATAGTCTCCGCAAAATTGAAATTTTTATTTATTTATGATTTTCATATATTTGAAGGTTTTTAAATTTTAATTCGTTATTCTTTTTTTGAATATTCATTTAACGTTTATAATTCTCTATTGAATTTTATCTTTTCTGTCCATAATATACTGCCAAATATAAAAAAAATATAGGAATAGGCCAGCACGGCATGCATGAATATGATGAAAATTAAATTAGTATATAAATCATCAAACATGACAACATGAGCAATCAAATCATTAGCTCAATAGTTATAGTGTCATCTAATCAAAGATCAAGATGAACTCGCCCAATTGTCATTCTAATCATCAATGCAAATTTCTCTAGTTGGCTATTCACCTATAATGACTAGTACTTTTAGATCTAAAGGACAACTAAATCAAGCTATAATAAGAGCTACAATAATTTTTTAATATCTGTAATTTGTAAATATCAAGTATCATATAACATATAAGATATTCACTCAAGCTCATAAATAAGAAACAAAGATTGACACAAGGTTATACAAATCCATTTATTAAGACTCATTAAAGAAATAAAATCTCAAAGCTTTTCTCTCTATAATTTTCTATTTCTCTCTCTGACTATTTTCCATACTCTTCTTCTTTCTTTCTTTCTCTTTCACTATACTCTCAAGACAAGTTAGGTGTGAATTCACAAATAAGTTGGGTTCAACATCTTCAATGGTGTAGTGGGCATCGATCATGCCATGAACAAGAAGATGAGTATATTATGAAGTAGATACATAGATAGAGAATACAAGTAACATAGAGAATAATCGAGTTCGTGATAGTGAAGTAGCTCACATACTTTGGAGTAAGGATGACAATGATGATATTGAATTCTTTAGTGTGGATTCTATATAAGATCATTTGATTTTAAAATAAAGAGAAGAAGACTATCAAAAACTATAACATTGTCGTTAACTTTAAGAGAAGATGATACATGCTATCTAGATAATGAAGAAGAATGTTATCATCTTATCGATAGAGGAAAAGAAGAATAGGAAAGAGGACGCTTGGAGAATGTTTTCTCTAGAGAAATTATGAATACAAAGCTCTAGAGAAAATTAAAAATGTCTTATTATGACTCATTACTAGAGAATACTTATCATATTAATCATGTCAAATACTTTGACTCATTAGTCTCCAAATTGAATATTAATGATACATTAAAGATCTTTTTTCATAACTTTCAATGAATTAGTTCTTTAATAGTGTACACATTTATCAATACGAGTAACCATCTCTTTTATTAAATTAAAAAGGATATTTTTGACCTAATTTGCTAGTGTGTGAAAGCCACTAAAGATTTCATAGCTCTACAACATGAGCAAGTTGTTGAGGAATTTTTTTTACTTGGTTCCAAAAGGAGATGCTTGAAGTTAGAGATTTGGAGTTGGCTATAACTTCACAAGTAGTCACTCAGGGTCTAAACTCCACTATGCACTCCATTTATAGAAGCCAAAGATGCTTGTTGAATAACTAGAGTTCACCAACAATCACATAAATTTTGAAGAGTATAATTGCTAGCCAAATTTCTAAGAGATAATGAAGAGTCATACTTCAAAAGAAAATTTCAACAAATTTACTAAGTAAGAGAGGTTGCTTTAGATACTGGAGAGGAGGAGAAAGATTAATAGTTAGAGGTCAAACTCATTCATTTGATTCAGATAATTAAATAAAGGTGAGATGAATGGTGGACTAAAAATCACAATTGCCTATTTTACCACCACCTATAATGACTTCACATTGAGTCTCTATGACCAAACTCATTAAAGTAATTTGGAATAAAAAAATATTTTAGAAGACTAGCATTGATGAAGGTTGAAGAATATCTTTGGAACATAAAAAAAAAAGTATTGTGAATATTATAAAGATCATGATGAGAAAAAATTGTCATCATATGAAAAGCTTGGTTTAAAAATTCATTAAAGTAAAGAAGCTTTTAGAATTTGTATTAGTGAATATAAATAGCAAGAGATAGAGAAAAAAAATCAATAGAGAAAGCCATAATACTCATCATAGGAGTAGTACTTGCAATCCATGGGGAGCTAGAGAAGAAGCTTCTCATCTATCTAGCCTCCATTAACTTCAAACATAAGAGATTAATTTTTGACAAGGATTTCACAAGCATTAGTCCTTAGATGTTAATAATTATATTTATGATGTACATAAACTCTAGAATGGTGATCTACACAATGATGCCATAGTCATCACTCTTCAAATACTAAATTATCAACTTGGTAGTATTTTGATAATTATAGAAAGTTTAGTGAATATCTTTTTCAATGTGTCTATTTAAAGTTAAACATTAGGGCTTCTTGCCCGATGTTGATGTTAGTTCAACTTTTTTTTTCAAAAAAAAAAAACCAAATGATTAATTGCTCTACCAATCACATGGGGTGAAGATAATTTATCACAATGATTGATTTCATTAAAATTGAGCCATTAATTACATGCAATGCAATATTTTGTTGACCATTTCTAACCACATTTTAGTGATAGTTTTAAGATATCATATAATGTGAAATTTTTAAGAGATGGTTAAGTGGTTACTTTCAAATGAGAGTTCCTACAATTTAGAGCCTTTATTTGATAGTTATATAGAAACTACAAAATGAAATTTTTTTTTGTGCAATTTTCATTGGTAGTGTAAGCTAAAAACTAAAACAGATGATTGAAGAAGTTTTAGTGGTTGAGAATCAAGTTGCATGCACTTTCAAATTGAGTACCACATTTTGTGCAAAAGTATGGAGACAGCTAGTGTTTACTTTTAAAGAGTATGTTGATCTATTTGATTAGTCGATAGATGAAATTCCATTGATAGATATAAATATAGTTTGGCACAAATTGAATGAAAATACAAAGGTAAGGTTGATTAAGCAAAATATGTGATTGGTACCTGTGAATCTTATAGATCCAATTTACAATGAAGTGCGGCTACTCATCATTAGAATCATAAAGGAAACACAATAACTAAATTTGATTATGAATGTACTAATAGTTCATAAGCCAAATAGAAAATGGAGGATGTGGATCAACAATTCAAATTTAAACTAAACATGCCACAAAATATTTATTTGCTCACATGCATTGATAGTTAGCTTAGTAATCAACCATCCCATAATAAGTTTCTTGGATGTTTTCTTGGGATATCATCAAATTAAAATGCACTCAATGAATAATGAGAACATTACTTTCACTACAAGTGATGGATTGTATTCATATAATGTAATGCTTTAACTTAAAGAGTGTAGGTGCTACTAATAAATGATTGATGTAACTTTAAATCAAAAAAGAAAGAAATTTTGAAGTATATGTTGATGATATCCTAAAAACTAAAACTGTTGAACAACATATAATGGACCCAAAATAAAGATTTGACTAATTGAGAAAATATAATATGAAATTGAGTCCAAGTACACAAAAATATAAGAAAGAATTTTGAAAGTTGACAATATGACTAACTACATTAAGCAATGATAGGACGAGAGTGACTTATTATGATATGAAGTTGAATACACTGATAATTCTTAAATCTTTGTGAAAGAGTGATGTAAAGTATAATCTACTATTAAGCACGATCATAATAAAAAAAATTTAATGAAGTTGAAATTAACCACACTAGTGATCTAAACTTACAACTGTAAAGAAAAAGTTGAAAAGCTTCAACAGATTAAAGTAATTAGCAGGGAAGTGGAGATAAGTTAAAGTCCACTTCTATAAAAAGTCCATCGAAGTTGAGACTGCTTTCATTATTAGACTTCTTTCTTTAAGGGATATAAGCTTACACACTTAAGTATTCCATCATTCTAAAGGAAAGCACAGAGAGAGAGAGAGAGAGAGAGAGAGAGAGAGAGAGAGAGAGAGAGAGAGAGAGTCAGAGAAACCCAAGAAAGATAAATTTATTCCAAAGCCAAGTGACAAATATTAAATGGGTCTCTCTATTTAT
The DNA here is from genome assembly GCA_021442155.1 of Cymbidium sinense. Lineage (NCBI taxonomy): Eukaryota > Viridiplantae > Streptophyta > Magnoliopsida > Asparagales > Orchidaceae > Cymbidium > Cymbidium sinense. The sequence goes on from CM038217.1 coordinate 32,711,606, forward strand.
AAGATTGAGAGGGGGGATTCAAAATACTCAAATCTAACTCTAAATTTAAACCTATCACCACCATAACCACCTACCACCATTATCATACTTATCACCCTTACCTACCTACCACAAATACCATACCTACCATTAATAAATGTCAAAGTCAAATGAATAGCCCAATTCATATAAGCCTAAATCAAACGAGATGATATAGAATATAAAAGTTTAATAATACCAACTTAAATTATAATAAAAAGGCCCAAAACTTATTGAATACATATGTTTAAATTTTATGATGATGATGTTGACAATGGTGAAGATGATACCTTGCATCAAAGACTCTAGCTTTGAAGGATTCTCATATGGAGAATGAAAATTTAGGCACTTTTATAATAATTGTGTTTCTAACTAATGTAACTTGCTAAGAGTAAGCCATGAATCTTCAAGTGAGAAAAGACCTTTCCAATAAACTAGAAACAATTGAATGCCTCAATCAAATGTAGTGATAATTTGTTCTTCTAAATTTTATCTAGGCGATGTGATCTTAAACTATGAGATGGTAGAGGAATTCATGAAGAAGTATCAACTTGCATGATAGTACTATTTATAAAGGGAGTAATATTATCTTAGGCTTTCTTATAGTGTAACGGTAAATCTAACACAATGAATACTAGAGAAATTCTAAAATTCATTAGAAAATATATTTCATAAGCATTATTATTTATCTTCTTTATAACTTTATATGGATCGGATCTCTTAAGAGTTCAAAATGAAAATCTCTCAAGCCTAACTTTAACAACAACCAAATCTCCCTCATTAAATTTTACATATCGTCAATGTGCATCAACATTAAATTTATGTTTAACATAACTTAAAATAGATTTTCTTAGTTCGTAACCAATTACAACATGAAAAGGACTAATACTAGTTGACATATTAATCAAACAATTATAAACAAACTTTATTATAAGAAGAACTTTGTCCTAACTAACAATGTGATCAGTCACTAGTCCCTTAAGTAAATTTTCCTAGACTTATATTAATAACTTTAATTTCTTTCATCCATCTGAGGGTAATAAACTGTAAAAAAATAAAAGTTTTGTGCCAAGCTTTTCATAAAGTGTTCCAAAGATAGCTTATAAATATCATATCATGATCATACATAATTGCCTTAAGAAGTCCATGTCTAACTATCTCTTAAAAAATAGACTCTATTTGTGATGCATATAATATTTTATAATATGAATTATAGTGTTCCATTTTAGAAGAATGATCAGCACTACTAGGAAGAATTGTAGTATGGGGTATCTTAAGATAAAGTCCATACAACGATCTTCTCAAAAATTTGGAGTGGTGTGTCTAGGCCAAAATTTTGTTTCACAATCTTTATTACATGACAAGTGAGACATTGAGCTACAATACAAGCAGCATCTTTCTTAATGCTAAACTAAAAAACCCTATCCTCCATCATAGATATTATCTTATCATGACCAAAATGATCGACACACCACATGAATATATTTTTCTAGATGAGAAAATTTTGACGTGAAGAATTTGAGATATATAGTTGTATGCCACAAAAAGAGGAAGTAATCTCATATTTGACAAATACAATTGATAATTAGAGCATCAAAATTTAAAGATTCAGAAATATGTTGAAGAACTTTACAATTAAGGTGATCATCTTTTACCTTTTAAATCTAATAACTTTCACACTCATGATATTTAGTAATGTACATATCCTCATTTGGGCATCTTCTACTTTGCTCTTGACTCCATTTTTCTTTAAGAACAAACTTATACTCTTGAAGAATTATACTCATTTTCCATGATGAGAACTAAGTTTCGTTGATTGATTAGATATTTAAGTGATTTATGGTCATAATAGAGTTCAAATTCTAGTGAAAGGAGATAATGTCACAAATAACATATAATTTGGACAATAACATAAAACTCATGATCATAAATGGAATATTGTTGATGTGCTTCATCTAATTTTTTACTAAAGAAAGCAATAAGATGACCTTCTTGCTTAAAAATTCCTTCAATGTCAACTCTAGAAGCATTAAATGACACCACAATCATTTTATCAAAATTTGGTAATTTTAGTATCAATGAGCTTAATAAAACTTCTTTAATTTTAGAAAAGGCATCAAGTTTCCTTTGTCCAACAAAATTTACCGCTTTTAAAATATTAAGTGATTGGGGACATAATAATATTAAATCCAATAAATCACCGATAAAAGTGTCTAACCTATGAAAACTATTGACTCATTGTAGACAACTCTTGAATAACATCAATTTTTTCATGGTCGACAAAGATAACATCACAATAAATGATGTATCTTATGAAGATTATTAAAGTGGTCATAAATGAGAAACTTTTAAGTGAATGTATAACCTTTCTTGATGAAGCACCTCAAATTTTGTCATAAGTGATTCTCATGATCGTTCTTAGTTTAAATAAAAATATCATCAAAGTACACAACTAAGAATTTTTCAATAAAGATGTACAAGATATTTTTATCATTTGCATAAATGTATTTGGAGCATGGGTTAAGACAAAAGGCATTGATAGTCATTCATACAAATCATCTTTTATCTTGAATATTATTTTCTATTAATCACATTCTTGCATGTGATTTTAATGTTATCCACTTATAGGAATAATCTTAGACAAAATTACACGCTCCACCATCATATCTAACATATCATCAAGTTTAGAGATAGGGAACATATATTTACGATTGATTTTTTTAATAACATGATTATTTACAAATATATGTCAACTACCATCTTTCTTTGGAGTAAGAAGGGCATGTATTGCTCATGAAGAAAAGCATTTTTATTTGAAACCTTTCAGTAATAACTCACCAACTTGTCATTTAAGCTCTACATGTCATTTAGGTTCATGTGATAGTATGGAAAATTAGTGTTCACCTCAAAAATATATAAAATAATTAAAAAAAATTCTAGTTACAGCGCTGTGTTCATGGCGTGTGCTATCCTTTTCGAAAGGATAACCGCAGGGCTTGTCAAAACTACGATACAGGGATGCACCACTGCGATCTTAGCATTGAGGCATTGCACCAACTATCGAGAGAAAATAGTTATAAGAAACACTACTATAAATAAGAGGGTGCACCCACTTCTTCTTCCTCTCTCTCTCTTCTCCACCACTCTCATTGCACTGCACAACACTCATGCTCCCACTGACAGATCCCCATTCACTTCAAGTAAAATATTTAAGCCAGTTTATCTTTGAAAAAGTATGTTTAAATTATAATCTCACCATTGATCTTAGATTTAGTGAGGAAAAGGAGAATAAAATCAGAAATTTGGAGATTTGAAGACCTTTGTCGTTGAATTTCATTCCTAGATGAAAACCCCTCTCATCGATCTTAGATCAATAAGGGAGAAGACCGCTTCACAAAATGATTTCAAATCTAGGACTACTAAGGCGAAATGCTACCAAAATTTTTAAAAATTTTCTTAACATCTCACAAAAAAAAATTTAATTTCTGACTCCTAGCACCACGACATTGAATATCAGCATCGTAACACTGTGCTCATTGGCATTCTTATAATAAAGGGCGCCACAGTGCCCAAGAACCAATGCTTTGACGCTTTACTGAAATCACCTTAGTGCCATAGTGTCATAGCATTAATGCCAAGACGCCATACTTACTTAGTGCTATAAATAGGACTTAGAATATTTTTTGAAAAAAAAATGCATAATATTTCTCAGCATTGTAGTGCCATATAACCTAACATAAGTAAAAATGCCTTAGAAAACTTTTCTACTATGGGGCACAATATCATAGCGTTGTGGGGCCATAGGGTCAGTGCCGAAGCGCCAAGCTCTCAAGTTTTCCATTCTGTTCACAATGCCGAGATGCTGTCACTCAAATTTCATATTATATAAATGTCTTTGAATATTTTTTTTTTGAATTCTAGAGTGATAAATCAATAAAATTAATCACATATAAGCATGCAACACAAAATAATACAAAGAGAAATTTTATTTCTAAATGTAAAGAAAATTACAAATTCTAAAAGGAAAAGCATAAAAATGGGGAAACTAATAATCATATCTCTTCTTCCTCCTCCATGCTTGATACCTGCGGGGTAATTACACAAGGCTGATACTAAGGTGTTGTAGGGAAGGAGACCTGGTTCAAATATACGAGATTGTAGCTCTAAAACATGTTGACCATTGTAGTGTTGAATTGGGCCATGTAAGAGGATTGCATCTGCTGTTGATCCATATGATGATCAAACTTACGCTCCATAATCTCTTGCCTACGATTACTCTTTTCCACCCTTTTTCTTAAGTCTTGACCTAATTGCTAATTTCTTGGACTTGCCTAGTTAGAGACTTGGAAGATTAGGGTCGAGGCCATAAGGCACACGAATTCTCTCCTACTTTGAACCTCGACCCAAATCCCCCAATTACACTCTTTATTATAGGAACCTTCTGAATGAGTATTTCTTCATCAGGCCCCCTACTGCTCTCACCGTAGTGCATATATCATAAATTAAAGAAGGATAATCGTACTCGACAGTAGTACTCTCCTTCAGCATATTACAAATAGAATTATATGTAACCTTCCCGATATTAATTGTAAATCCCCTCTAGATAGAAAAAATTTAAAACAATCTTATCTTTAGTAACCTCACTAATGTTATCCATGGATATAAGCTTGGTGGAAATAAAATAGTGCCAAGCCTTAGACGTAGTAGTAAAGAAGGAAAGTTGATGATCATTTCCTCTCATCCTTTCCATTATACATTTACATTTTGCAAGAAAGAAATTAGAGAATCTCATCAAAATCAGATGATCATTATAATAACTAAGATATTGATCAATCAATATCTTGGAGATTGTAATATGTATTCTTAGCACTACTATCATAATTTACTAGTTTTCCCCAAAATATATGCTTTATTGTTCTGGCTTTCCCGTGCATTCGTGAAGAACTTATGCACCACCTGGATGATGCAAAAGCTATTATCGTATGGTAGCTAGCTCCAACTTCATCTTACAATCACACCTTCAACAATGTCGTCGGGATCCTAGAAGCTCATCTATGGGATCAAGGTTTGTGAATGAGAGCGTGTTGATACCGCCTCGTGTTGATGAATTTGTTGGCATCAAATGCCCTTTTTTTTCTCACTATCTTCGAGAGGCATGATGAAAATATAAACTTGAGAGAAGATAAAGGCGAGAGAGAGAAAGAAATCTTTAAGGAGAAAGATCATTGAATGAAAATTCTTAACACGCCTGGGTCCTATTTATTAATAAGAACTAGCAACGTGATGCCCAAACATGGTGCTGAGGTGATGGATTCTCGAGTTGCAGAATGCAACATTAGTGTCATGACACCCACATGTAGTGTTGAGGTGCTAGTTAGCCCATCCCATTGGTTACTATATGATTAAAAGATAAATTTAATTATAATAAATCTAATCGACATATACAAAAGCATTGCAGATATGAGTTATGACCCAAAGACTGGACACCAATTAAAATGAGATTTTTCTTTTCCCATTTAATCAATTGTACAAGAATCAAGAATCTTAACCGGCACCAATACTAATGATGCAACAATGTATCATTATTCAAATGATCAAAAGATCAATAATGCAAGCACCGTTGTGTTACCAATATAGCGTTGAGGTGTTGGACCTCACAGACATATGTACACTTGTCATATAGATTGCCACCTAAGGTCACTTAGGCGTTCCATCGCCCTTAAATAAATTTTCAACCTTAATTTGGACATTCCAAAAGGATGAAAGCTCAGTCTCCTATTTGTTCACCATGTGAACATCTGCCCATTCTCCATGCTAACATCTTATAATCTATTCACCATGTTGTCAACCCTAATTTTGGCATTCCAAAAAGATATAAGTTTAGCCTTTTATTCATTCACCATGTGAACATCTACTTTTTCCATACGAACACCTTATAATCTGCTCACCAAGTGGACAACCCTAATTTTGGAATTCCAAATGAATGTAAGCCCATCCTCCTACTCGTTCACCATGTAAATATTTTCCCATTTTCCATGTGAACACCTTATAATTTGTTCACCATGTGAACACTCTTACACCACTAACACTAAAATTCTAAGTTTACTTGGGATACCTAAAACGACAAACCAATGACTACTAATCAAATTCCTAAGGAATTACAATTTTCTCCCTCTGATATTGGTAAGCTAGAATAAATTAATCTCATAATGATGAAACCATGGGATCTGGATTGGGAGTGCACTCCTATTTCCTTTAGATGGCCATTTGAACCACATTATACCTCAAAGATGCCAATACATATAGATAGATATGTCTATTTTCAACCTTAATCGAGTGTTATCTTATTATGGTAAGAGGTGTAATTAACTATAAAGGCTTGTGTCCATAGGAAGTAGAACTCAAATCTAAATAAACCCTAACATGATGTTAGGAGAAATCTAGTTGAATATATATCAATCTGCCTCATATAAAAATTTTCTCCTACCCATCTCATCCAAAGATGGTAGAGCACATCCTCAAAAGTATTTTTTGAGCATCAATTAGGAAATGATGATTTAGGAAATAACTTTATAACATGTTGGATGCTCCTTAAAAGAGGAAGCTCACCAGGAAGTTCATCAAGACAAATGTCTTAATACTCAGATAAAAGGTTCACGCACTTCAGATGGAATGGAATCAATAAAGGGTTGATATGTATAAGTTAGGATAACTAAAGCAAAAAATAATATTCTCATTAATCTCTTATTAAAATTGATATTTATTAATAATTTGTATGGACTTCTTTTCTTTGAGAGTAGAAGAATCATGAGGCTATTGTGAGGTGATATCTTTAGGCTAAGGTAAATTTAACATAAGTCTTCTACCTTAGAATTTAAAGGCTTATATGTTAAAACATCTATAATTAGCATCCATGTCAAAATATCTTGATTTACCTAGGTGTATATGGGAAGCATCAATTGAAGAACATCACACTAAATTTTATCACTACATTCTTCTAATTGAATGAGTGCAAGATAATATTGAGATATAGAGATAAAGGTATAAGTGAGCTTATAAGACTGTGGGTGAGACTTTGGAGTGAGCTATCCTAGTCAAACTAGAAGTGGCAATAACATTCATTGAGCTATCACTATCAATGATTACTTTAATATTGATGACAAATAATAAACTAATAAATAATTACTTAATTTAATCTACAATATTTCATTTCCTTAACTAATTCATTAAACACCTAGCCACTCAAAGGAAGAGAAAGGAATGAAAAAAGACAAAAAGCATGGGAATAATTTTCACCAAAATTTATGTACGGAGATGGGTTGCTTAGGAGGGTTAACTATGAGGAACCAAAGCAAGAGAAAAAAGAAAAGAGAAAATACGAAAGCATTGAAATAATTTACAACTAAACACTTCTTATTTTTCTTTCAATTTTTTTCACAAGACTTGATAATATCCAGACTGATGGAATAATTATAGGTCGTAGGGATTTATACAATTTATGATTTGAAGATGTTGAATCTACATCTGCATATGTGATAATAGCTTAATGAACATATATGTAAAATCGTGATAGAAAGGCAACATTGGAATCATGCCATTATTAAGATTTACCATTTACACTTCAAGTTTATATTTATACAAGACTTAGAACTTTTCTTAATTATTGTTAGGGGCATTTACATACATAGCACACAATATATATATATATATATAACACCAAAACTTTAATAAGAACATAAGTAACACCTAAATCATTAAAATTACATTAAAAATACCACCATCATGGACTTTTAAATGGAAAGCACTTTTCATTCAAAGAAAAAATGTTATATTTGTAAATATCAAACTTCAGGTGTTAGATATGTAAATACATAAGAATTGTGTGATATATATATATATATATATATATAAATCATCCTTATTATTTTGATTTTTAAAAAAATGTTTTTTCACCCTTAACATGCTTTAATTAGGTAGTACATCCACTGATATGAATGATGTTCCTTACAATAATTTATTTTGTAGAATTCTATATGTTATGAAATTATGATTTAAATGATATGAAATAATGATAAAAATTGATTTTTTTTTATCATTGATATAGTTGATGATATGATAAAATGATAGAGTATACATAGTATTACTTATCTTTTTTATAACTATCATTATTAAATTTTAACCAAGCAAGCTAATTATATAATGATTCTTTGCAAGTATGGATGCAAGGTGATAAATAAATAAATGAAAATAATAAGCTTTCAATGATGTAATAAAATGCATATATAACTATGTGTTAGATTATTGTAATTATAATGTGATAGCCTTATGAACTAGATGACATAAGCTAAGCCACCATGTGATTTAATACAATAGAGTAAAAAAATTCTATGTTGATTTCAATCAATATTTGAGATTAATCCACACATTTATGAAAGCTAAGATAATTATTAAAATGTTGAAATAATTAAAAATATCTTATTTTATTAGAATTAAATGAGATTCGAGGCTTAATAGGACAATAAATGATGAGGAAGGATTCATGAATTAAATGAGAATTTGACACATAATAGGACACAATAGAAGAAGGATTTATGTAGCTTACATAGTGGATAAAGGCTTGTTGTTGTTGTTATATTATTGTTGTTGGAGAAGAAGAAGGATTCATGTAGCCGACCCCCACGTAGTGCGATAAAGTCTTCTTGTTATTATTATTGTTGTTGTTGAAATAATAAAAGAATGAAATGAAATAATGATTACATGTCCCCAAAAGTTGTATTATAGTTTCAAATAAAAACTTGCTTCTATGCTTTATTATATTGTCACATAACCCCGATAATTATAGGCTTTTATAATTCATGATATCTTATAGAAAATGTTATGTTACACTCACCTTATTATGCAAATATGTCATTTTTAATATGCTTTTTTGAAAATTAGCCTCTTGCTTATTTAGTATATATATATATATATATATGTGATTGTTATGGAGACACTGGTGGGTTATTGAACTCACCACATACTAAGAATATTTTTAGCTTTATGTCATTACTTAAATTGAAGAAAGCCTAGTGCACTCTTATGTTATATTAGTGTGGCTAAGTAAGCCTTAATTTTTATAATAAAATTTTGTAACTTATAGGATATAGTTACTTAGATGGATTCATATAAGTGAACTATTTAAAATTGCTTTTAAATTTTGGAAAATTAATTTCATAGATACATTCATTTCTAGATTCTATGAATTACTGTGGTAGATGTAAAATATTATAAATTATTGTTCAAACTATTATATAAATACTTAGAAATGGATGTGTATTTTTCAATCAAGATCATTTTTTTATTATAACATATTTTTTTTGTGATGATTGGATGTGAGAAGACACAATCACAAGGTTGTGAAGCATGAGATCATAAGTAGATAAGGTTAGGGAACAAAAACATTATAGATTTATACTTTTGTCTCTACCTTTCTCATAGAGGAATAAATCTTTTTATTTTCATTAAGACACATATAATAAACTTGATATCACAATAAAAAGAACGTAAATAATCATCATAATCTTTGTTCAATTAACTAACGGGTTTGTTATAATAATTATAGGTCACTTAGCACCTACAATAGAATGTTTTGAAAATTTTGTTCATGAAAAATATTAAAGTCTTATGAAATTGTTGATTTTTCAATCAAGATCATTTTGTTATTATACCATTGAATTTTTTTTTAATGTAAAATGATACAAGACATAATCACAAGGTTAGCATGGAATTATTTATACTTTAATACTCCTACCTTTCTCATAGACAGAATAATTCCTTTTTTTTCCATTAATACATAAAATGAACTCAACATCACAATAAAAAGACTCCAATAATCCTCTTATTCTTTGTTCAATTCACTAATGGGTTTGTCCTAATAATTATAGGTCACTTAACAACTACAGTATGTTTTGAAAATTGTCCATGAAAAATATTAAAGTCTTATGAAATTGAATTTCACTAACAAGGTTCTTTAGTGAGATAGCTACAAAATTGAGTGATTGAGCATTAGGGTTAAAGAAGCTTTGGTTGAGCCTTTGCTCTCATTAGTAGACAACTTAGTTGAAGCACAGCTTAAAAATGTAGAAAAATTATCAAATAAATTAAAAGAAAGATGATGGTTCATGCAATAAATACTTCTAGACGAAGAAGGGGAACCGATCTAAATTGTCTTTGTATGTTGTTTCACATGAAATTAGTTAGTTTTACAATTTTTGCAAATTCATGTAAAGTTTTGGTGTAGTCTTGTAAGTGAAGATGAATTAAGGTGGATGAAACTTATTAGATGCACCTTTATAAATTATTTTAATCAATTTTTGATGTCAAAATATCTTCCTCATAAGACAAGACAGATCTTCACATTAGATATCACTCCCTATTGCTTAATAGCATAGAGAACTATGCACTAAGAGCCCACTCAATCATATGAAGGTGACTTGAGAATCACCCATTCTTATGCTTTCCTCAACCATAGCATAAGCAGCCAAAGAATCGTTGAAGCTAGAAATCACATGAATCATCAATCTCAAGCAAATCATCACGAATTTAATGTCCAATTGTTAAGGAGGATTTATCAAATGATGATTAATACTAAACCAAATATTGTGATGATTAAGTCTACTCTCAAAAAAAAAATTAAGTCTCATTCTCCGCCATATTCTTAAATTTATGCTGATTTGAATCATTCAATATTGGACGAAATATAAGGTCTCACATCACTTAAAAAAATATCACTTCACAAATTCATAAAATAAGTGTAATAATTTTTGAATATTTGTCAAGGAGTATTTATCAAATGGAATTTATGCTGACTTGAATCATTCACGAATATCATTTAAATAAGTGTATTAAATACATTAAAATATTTATTATACAAGTTTATGAAAATTAGTTTAAAATATAATAAAAATATAATTTAAAAAAAATTATAGTTTGTATTAAAATTATATAATTTAAAATATATAAATTATTTTTAAAATATTATAAAATATATCTAACATAAAAATATAATATGTAAAAATTACTAAAAAAATATATTTTGTAATAAAATATTTAATTTTAAATATAATAATAATTTTAAAAAATCTTTATAAAATATAGCTAACATAAAATATTATTATAAAAAATTTATTTTTTAAATAACTTATTTATATTATAAAATATAATTTATAATAAGAATATAAAATTAAAATTCAAATATTATTCTTATATTCTTAATATCTTTTATTATTCTCAAAATTAAAACAGTTGCACCATTTATTCTCAATTTTAATCCCACATTAAAAAAGAGAATGTGTTGTATTCTTTATATACAAAAAAAGCTCCAAAATAAGTTTGTTAATTACTTGAGTGGTTGTATGATAGTTATATTATAAAAATAATTAAATAATATAAAATAGTGATTAATATTAATAAAATAAATAATTTTAGTTATATTCATATTAATAAAATATAATTTAAAAATTTATAAAAGATTATAAAATAATTAAATTTAAATAATAAAAAAGTTATTAAAAACTTGATATAAATTTAATTAAAAATTTTAATTATTTGATTAAATAATATAAAATAGCAATTAAGAAAAAATTTATTAAACCAGCTAGTTTCTTATAACCAGAACTAGTTCAATAGTCGAATCGGCGGTTCTTAATTGAATTAAATAATTTAAAATAATTAAATTATCTAAATAAGGTATAAAATCAAATCAACCTAACAAAATTATAATTCAATTTATTTAGGTTAGACAATTAAAAATCTATTAATTTATACAAATAATTAAATATTTATAATCAAAATTATATATTTATATATGACTTTTTAACTATTTTTTATTATTCGACTTGACCAAAATTTTTAACCAAATCTAATACCGAAAATCAAATTACTAGTTATTTACAATCTAAAATCGAATTGTGAGATTACAAATTGAATCAAATCGGCTAAATAATATTAGTTTAATTTGATGATTGATTTGAATCAATTAGTGTACACTCCTAATTATAAAATTAATATAAGTATTATAAATATATTTATTTAATTTAAGTAATAAAATTTTAACAGCCATTATATTTTAACATGTCTCTTCTTAAAATTAACTTTTTTGTAAACGCACCCTCAATTTTGTTTTATGACTCTTTAGTTTTGTTTTATCACAAGCCGGGAAGGTTGATATTTGGGAATTTTACATACAATTCATTCTATTTTTTTATATTTATAAATTAATTATTTTTAATCTTAATTTTTCAAATTTATTTTAAAATATTGAAAGTCATAAGGAAAGCTCAACTCATATTTTTTTTATTATAAAATTTTCAAAGATTTGATCATGACACGTACAAATATATGAATCCAATAGTTAAAAAAAATAGAAAAGATGATTAATTATATTATATATATATATATATATATATATATATATATATATATATATATATATATATATATATATATATATATTAGATAGTTGATTTGTAAATTTTATTTAATATTTTTATTAGCAGTAATTATTTTATTTTTATACGAGATGAAAAATTAGCCGGCCCTAATGCATAGACCAAATCATATAATATATAGCCAAGTATACATGCAGGGATACAAATATGTGTGGGCACGCCCACTGACCAAACCCACCGTAATAAAAATTTTAGGCTTTGGTATCGAGATTTAGGCTTTTAAATCTTCTTACTCTGTTGTGAAGGACTTAATAAGAATCGTGAAGCGAAGGTAATCCTCGTCTTTCCTCTCGGTCCCACCCGCCGCGACTTCTTGTCTAAATCTGTATGGATTTTGTAAATTTAGATTTAACCATGAGAAAGCGGTTGTAGCAGATTATACAATGTCGTGGCCAATTGATTTGATAAATCCAGATTTAACCATGCTAAAGTAGCTTGTCTAAATCCCAAAATTGCCTTGTCTTTCCTCCCACCCTGCTTCACGCGCTTCGGCTTGTCTAAATCTCATAAATCTACTTAGAAAAAATTTGTTTTGAAAAATAATGATTTATTTTCAATCAATTAGCGTGTGAAACTTAAACTATTAAAAATTGAAATCTGTACATTTACAATTATTTAAAAGGGGTTTGTGGAGGTTATTAAAGTTGATATTGATTTCTAAAATTTATAATTTCTTTTAATCATATATGTTAACTTAAAACAATCAAATGTGATCTTATACCTTCATAATTAGATGATTCTTTGAGCATAAATGATAAATCTTGGTGTCACTTAATATGACTTCAACTTGATTATCTTTGATGATGCTATAAATTTTATAGGAGAGTTTTTGAATATTGCTTTTTTTTATCCTAATTTTTTAACATTATTACTTTAAATTGTTATCTTGAGTCTTTTATTTTTTTCCAATCCCTATTTTTGGACTTTGCTATTGAGATTTGTTTTATCTTAAATTTCATTAAATCTTTTATGAGTATTTAATAGTTAATTATATGCTTTATATTCTGTATTCTTAGAGGATCAAAATATTCAGAAATATTTCTCAATGAAATATTTTTCATAATTGATTAAGATATGTGAATATTTTTTTATTAAAAAAAAAGTAAGTGTGCTTTTATTAAAGATGGAGAAAATCGATGTTATTGTAAAATTTATTTATTATATTATATTATGAGATATTTTAATTTTTATTTAATATAAGAGTGTATTATTATTTTTATTTTATTGTGCCTCTTCTTAAAAAAATTTATGATCCGCGTCTGTCGTACATGTGGAAGTTTATGTTGAGTAATAAATGGTCAAAAACGTTTAAATTAAGTAAAAATATTAATCTCTGAATTTAAGATTTTTTATAATGATTTAAATATATTTGAGGGCCTTTCTTCTTCGATTTTTTTGGGACTTCGTCAAATTCTCTTTTGATAATCATTGGCCATTGATTTGTCATTTTACGTTAGAATTTATATCCAACTTGTCGATAACACCATTTTCTTTAAAATAAATAAATAAATGACAAAACTCTGTTCTAAATATTAGTTTAATGGTAAGCAAACTTAGATTATATATATATATATATATATATATATATATATATATATATATATATATATATATATATATATATATATATATATATATATATATATATATATATATTAATTTCTAAGAATAAACATATTATTTTGTGCTGAGCCATAATTTTAAGTGAGGATATGAGCTGTCTAATTTTCTATTTTATTTTAAATCCATCACTATTTCAGATCTTCTCTTTGGAATTCAAATAATATGATTGATTAATTCATTTTTTTCAGTTTAAAATTCGTTAAGAAAATAATATTCATGATAATTTTCAAAATAAAATAAATTCTTACATATATTTAAATCAAATACATAAAATATAATGTTACGGTCATAGTACAACTTCTTTACTTTGATATTACATTATAAGATAAGAATAATATTATTTACAATTATTTTGAAGAAAATCATAACACTGTTTGAAATCAATTTTATTTTTATAGTATTTTTAAAATATATAGTGGATGTGTTTTGATTTTTTTTATTTTTAAAAATATATTATATTATTTTAAAAGTCATTCAAATTAATTATTGATTATTTTGAATATTTTCTTAAAAATAACTATCACTGCTAATAACTTAGCACTACCATACAACATCATCATCACAACTCTATCGAATATCATGTATTTACAATCATCATCATTGGCTAATAACATCACTATCATATCATCATCATTATTTACAATATATTTTTAAGATATCAAATATATTTATTTTTTAATTTAAAATCAAAATTATAAATAAATTTAAAAAAATTTAAATTGAAAAACAAAAATGATTTCAAATATCCCATAAATAAGATTTTATATTTAAAAAAAAAAATTATATCTTAAATATTAAGATGGATTTCACTAAAAACAAATATTTTGTTCAATGTTACAAGCCAATCCCTCAATTAGATTTTCGTGTTGGAAGATTTAAAGTTATTTGTATTGTTTTTATATTCGATTTAAATATTTTCATTCTGTTCATTAAATTAAATTTTTAAAATGTAAACTTTATTCGTTGTTAAGATTTTAAGATCAAACATCAACTTATAACTCAAAACATAGATGGATTCAATTTACAGAATTAATAAAGTTTTTTTTATTCAAAGATTCATATTTTTAAATAATTAATAATAATGATTTTCAGACACATTGCATCCAGTTCAGAAAATATTTCAAATTTTAAAAGAATTATTGTCTCAATAATACAGATGATGGCATTGTACCAATGATTTGAGATGACTCACCACCTATTGATAACTCACAACCACTCATGCCTTCATTATAAAAAAATGAGTTCTCTTTTTTCACATATATGAATCAAAATATGATTCATACTACCTTTTTGTTATAGTTTAAACACATTGTTTTTCATTTTATTCATAGGGATAGCAATGGGTTACTTGATTTTTCTACCCAAAGGGCATTATAATATTCTTTTACTTGGCGAAATAGTAGTTTGGATCCTCTCTTGATTTTTTGTTATATTGTAAGGGCGAAGAAGACTGTTTTGTTCATACCTAGTGTCGACTTTGTACTCCTTTATTTTGAGTATAACGCATAATTTCAAGATTCCAAAGTGTCCATTAAGAAATGAGAGGCATTTACATCATAGCACTCAAAATTTTTTATATATTTATATTTTTATACTTAATTTTTTATATTTATATAAATAATATATAAATCTTTAATATTACATCAATAATAGCAAAATTATTAATTTTTTAAAGTGAAAGAATTTTTTTTGCAAGAGACAAATGGATACTAACTAGAAGAAAAATCTTGTGGCACTTCTCCATAAAGTTGACAATGCTAACACGCCCACTAAATTTAAGCCAATTAGCCTCTACCAAACCAATGCAAAATTGTGGCCAAAATCTTAGTCAACCGTCTAAATGGCATTCACCCATCTCTCATTTCACAAGAGCAAGGTGCTTTTGTTCCCTCTAGAAACATCACATTAAACTGCATGATTGCTCAAGAAGTCATCAATAAATCCAAAAATTTAACTTCCAATGTTGGTTTCATGGCTATCAAAGTTGATATGGAGTAAACATATGATAGAATGAGTTCAGAAACTCTCAAAGTTGTTATGGAGTTCTTCCAATTCCCTAATCTCTTCATCTAGTGGATTTGAGACTGCATCGAGAATCCCTCCTTTGCTCTCCTTAGTAATGGCCAAAAAAATCAAGTGGATTGAGGCCAATTGTGGGTTCAAACAAGGGTGCTTATTATCACTATACCTTTTCATCTTATGTTATGAACTCCTCTCCCTTGTTATTCACCAAAGATGCACTAATATGGGTGTTCCTATAACCAATGGACACACAAAGGTCAACCATTTACTTTATGTTGACAATATTCTTCTCATGACCGAGGCCAATATAGGGATGCTAAGTTGTTCAAATAGAATCTCAATGACTAATGGGATTGGACTAGAAAAATAGTAAAAAAGAATAAATCCTCTATAATGTTTAGTACGAGAGCTCTAGATTGGAGGAAGAATAGAGTTGCTAGAGCCATTGGGTTCAAAAAAGTTGAAGAATTTGACTATCAAGGCATTCATTTGGCAATGAGAAAGATCACTAAAGTTGACTACAGTAACATCATTTAGAAAGCTAGTGCCAATGTGAGAGCTTGGGACAGTCACCTTTGTTAGGCAAAGAGAGCTACCTTAATAACAACTTCACTCCTTTTCTTGCCTACATACTTAATTACTTACACAACCATACCGAAGACTATAACACATGAGCTGGATAGGATGGTTAGGAGCTTCTTTCGGGATAAAATACATAATGCCAAAAAGTTATATTATGTTGATTTGGAGAAAGTCTGCTAGCCCACAAAGAGGGGAGGCCTTTTTCACATGTCTAGCAAATGGAGGGGTGCTCTAAGAGCTAGAATTGCATGGAAAGTTCTAAACAACAAAGATACACTACTAAGCAAATGCATTTGGAAAAAAATATGGGTATTGATTTTGGGAAGACAACAAAGCCAGCAACCACTCCAACACATGGAAGGTAATCCAAGAATACATCACTAATCAGAAACACATTATCAGGTGGGAAACGAGTGAAGGGCCCAATGTCATCACACTTAACTAAGCTTGGATTGGCATGGAGGCTCTCAATAAATGGCCAACTCTTATCAATGTTAATGTCCTTAAATGCACCAAAGTTTCAAATTTCATCTTGCTAGAGGGGAGCTAGAAAGAGCAAAAGTTCATTGAAGGGCTAAACCGTGAGCTTTGCAATAGAATTTTGGGTCTTAAGAGATCAAATAGAGCTAATGAGGACCTTGCAACACTCACCTACATTTTTATTACCAAAACCATGACTTCCATGGTCTATGACATGCAATTTCTAAATGGATAAGACATGTTTAAGTGGGTTAGATAGCTAAAGCTACACCCAAGAGATGAATTTTTCTAGTGGAGGCTATTATACAATGCCATTCCGAGTGCTTTAGGACTCAATTAGCTACACTTGAAGGCTATAGTGAGGTGGAAATAACAATCATATTGCAGGGAGTTGTGCCCAGCTTGGAAAAATAATTCAAAATTGATTGAATGATAAATACAAGTGTTGAGATTCATTAATGTTAAGACATCATAAAGGCTCTCTTAGGTGCCAAATGTCATCCAATTATTCTTGGTAGAATCTATTATAGTGCTGTTTATCAGAATTGGAGAGCTAGGAATACTAAAAAACACGATAGAACCTTCCCTACTCTGACTATTATGGAGGCAACTATCTTGTAAGCCCTCACTCACACACACAAGTTCACCATCAAAGAGCACTAATGGGTTGCCTCTTAGAACTAACTAGTGTCCCCCCTCTTCATAGCTAAAATTCAACATTGACGGGTCCTTTGCTTCCAACAATTTGGCTAGCCTTGGTATTACAATACGAAATGAGAATGGCAACCTGATCAAATCTACTAGTAAGCAGTTTCAACACTAGGATAGTGCCCAAGTTGAATTGGAAGCTATCTTTTTCATCATCAAAGAGTGTATTGAGTAGTTGATGATTGAGGTTGATGGCATTGTTATAGAAGGTGACAACAAAGTAGTCATTGAACTCCTCCAACAAACTCTCAAGTGCAATAGATGGGACTCCCAACCATCCATCAATGTGGATATTGCTTTCCTTCATCAATTTAAGCAAGTCATCTTCCAACACACTGCTAGGGAAGGTAATAAGTTGGCTGATTTTTGTTCCAGATTAGTTCAAACATGAAATTTTGTATAGAATGATAGTGAACAACTTATGCACACTATTCCTCCTACTTTTGTTTGCCATTTTGGAAGATAAAAGGAAATGTATAACATCCTCTTAGTTCCTTTGTTGCTCTGATTTTTGTATTAGCTTCTAATATCTATTTTATTTTAAT
This sequence comes from Cymbidium sinense, assembly GCA_021442155.1. NCBI lineage: Eukaryota > Viridiplantae > Streptophyta > Magnoliopsida > Asparagales > Orchidaceae > Cymbidium > Cymbidium sinense. The sequence goes on from CM038217.1 coordinate 32,730,072, forward strand.
GCAAATTATAACTTTTAAGAAAAAGTGTAACACTTGTAAATATCAAACTTTAGTTGTTGGATATATATACATGCATAAGAATTGTGTGCTTTATATGTAAATTTCACAAAAAAGGGGTATAAGTACAAAATATTTATATGGCCAACTTTGAACTTGGTTGACTACATGTAATAAACATTGGGTGGATGAGCAATCTATATAGTATTTTTTTTAATTAGGATATTTAAGTTCAAAACATATTATAACCAATAATCATTAATTTCTAATTTATTTGCTATTAGGGATTATCCTCCAAAAGAAATTTAAGATTTTTTAAAAGAGAACATTTTAATACAATAAAAGTTTATTATTTAAATTTTTTTATTGTATTAATTATAAGTTGTCAAATATTATAGAAGTTGAAAAAAATAGTGATCACTCTAATATTATAATACTCTTATGCTTATAATTTATTCCTCTATGCTCAAATTCTTTGTTTTTTTTTTTTTTTGTGTATCTTGATCAAAGATAGAAAATGAAGTTGTGTTCAAGGCATTTTAAGTCACCCAATTAGATAAGTGAGTGGAGGAAAATCTTATCTAATGGGGGCACATGATGACCCTTTTATTCTATTATATGAATACAATACTTGTGTTGTCGTGAAGGCCCAATCACCCTTTAGCATCTTGTTGTATGCAAATAATTATGTCCTTTAATTATCTTGACATTTGCACATTTTCATTTAATTTGTCTATCATGATCTAAACTATTGACCTCACATTTGGTAAGGTTAACATACACTTCTACATTAGCTTTATGAAATTTATCTTAGTAATAAGATCTCCCCACTTAAATATTTAAGATACTCTCAGTGGTTAAGGGGACCACGATGCAGGGGTAGGAATAGTTCTCCTAACTCAACCTCGATGTGATGAGATTCTCATATCATCTATCCAACCCATGAACCAACAACGAAGCTGGATATGAGGCTCTGATTGCCAATTTGGAGTTAGTCATTTCACTATGCGTCCAGAGTATCTACATCTTCGGGGATTCTCAGCTCGTCATCAACCAAATCGCTGGATCCTACAAAGTTCTAAAGCCTAAGCTCCATCGTTACCACAAATACACTATGGAGTTGTTGGCCCAAATTTGAGAGGTTACCATCTATAAGATTTCTCAATGATAGAACGTAGTAGCAGATGCATTAGCCAAGCTTGCCAAAGAGTTGGCATGTCCTAAGATGAGTCCATTCCAATAAGGGTCCAAAATAGACAAGTCTTATCCCTTATTGACGCTGAACTCATCGAGAGATTCTCTCTTGAAGGGGAGGTTGTTGTTGCCAAAAAGGATGAGGAGTCAGATTGAAGACAATCATTCATGGATTATTTAAATATAAGCAAACTACTTCAAGAGAAGTCACTAGCACATCAGGTGAAGCAGAGAGCCCTTTTCCTAAGCTATCATAGGCGGCACCTTGTACTGGCGGTCTTTTGATCACCCAACATTCTACATCCTACATTGGCCTCATGGTCATTTGAGTGTTGGGATACCGACATAGTGGGTCCAATCGATCCTCCTTCTTCCAAGGGTCAACAATTCATTCTAGCTGCCACTGACTACTTTTCCAAGTGAGCGAAGGCAATCCCACTTAGAGAGGTCATAGCTCAGCACGTGCTCCAAATTTTCAAGAACCATATCATATATAGGTTCGGGGTGCCTTGATCAATTATATCTGATAATGGTACTACATTCAAGAGCACTAAAATCAACAACTTTGCCCAAAGACAAAACATAGATTGGAGATATTCCACCATCTACTACCCAAGGACAAATAGTCTAGCAGAAGCATTCAACAAAACTCTCAACTAAATATTAAAGAAGACACTCAACGACAACAAGATATAGTAGCATGAGCAATTAGTTGAAGTCTTGTGGGCCTACCGTATCACCTACAGAACTCCAACTCACACCCCTTTCTCCTTGGTGTATGGGTCCTAAGCCATTCTAGCATTAAGTCCAACTCCCCATCATTAAGAATAGGTAGTAAGATCATAATAGAGCGAATGCCAAGCTTGGAAGAGCTAAAGGTTTGGAGGAGAGACACCTCCAGCCAACCTCGAGTTATACAAAGCCAAAATGATTCAAGCTCACAACAAGTTGGTTCGTCCTAGAGCTTTTCAAATAGGGGAGCTTGATTTAATTCTATGGAGACCAATTGTTGCTCGATGAAAGATGGGAGGCAAGTTTGAACCCACTTGGGAATGCCCTTTTGTCATAGAGAAGGCCTACCAAGGAGAATCTTATCAGCTTATAAATTGTAAAGGAGAGCGCTCGATGCTTCCAATCAATGGGCTCTACTTAAAGAAATACTATTCATAAATCTTGTTTGAAAATAGTCATCAATAAAACTTCTTTCCATATCAAATTCCATCTCTTATGTGTTAGAAATATCTTTCGCCACGAACTTGCCTCGATGTGTTTAGGGTATGTAAGAGAACTCGAGCGACATCCTATCCCTCTGTAACACAAACACAAACTACAAACGGTCCTCCAGTGCTACTAGGTTAGGTGTAAGAGAACCTAAAGAGGCATCCTTTTTTGACTAGTACAACTAAGTTAGGTGTAAGAGAACCCAAGTGGCATCCTTTCTTGGTGGAGTCATAATTGCCCCTGCGACACCATTTCTTTCATTCTTCTGTCTGTTTATGGTAGGTATAGGACCCAAGCGACATCCTATTCCCTCTTTCATAATACAAGCAAACACATATCTTTTGTCTCAAGCTATTTTGATGTGGGAGCAAGCCCCTATGGTACTCACTCATTAGCGCCTAGTCGCTAATATGCTACCTTGTTAGTGTGTCACCCTGGTCACTTGTCCATGAGTCCCCGTGATTTCTTCCAACTTGATTGCAAACCAACAAGTGCCTTGTCGGTTTGGGCCTTCATAGCAAGCTACCCCATGTTGACTTTGTTTAAGAAGATGTAAGCACATGCTTTCTTCTTGAACTAGCCATGCACTAACTAGGTCAAGTATATTTGAGAATTAGGGTAAGTCCCTAGTGACTCCTTTTCCTCCTACTTCAAGTCTAGGTCTAGTCCTTCTTTATGAATCCCCACTTGTAGTCGCCCCGGTCGGATAGCCCATCCGAAGAGACTATCCTGCGAACACTTCCGCTTTAGAGAGATGTACGCCTACACGCCTTTTCTTTAGTGATTGTTTCAAGGGGCACCTTAGGTTGGTTGGTTATCACCATGCTAATGACGATCCACCCGGTGGATACACCACTCTTGGTAGATGTGAGTCCCCTTTCTCCTTGAGTTGGCCACCATATACCTATAGGCTTTTTTTATGGGGTTTTGGATAACGCATGGCACCTCCCTATGAGCACTTTATTTGGTCACGTCCTTAGCGACCCATTTAGATACTACCCCGGTTACTCTTGGATTGGATAGTCCCCCTTTCCTAGTAGCCACCCCTATGGTTGGAGAATTTCTCTTGCGAATATATAGATTTTCCCTTGGTCCATTAAGTCTGAGATAGGACTAGGCTGATATTAGCTCCTTCTCAGTATGGTCCCTCGCACACCAACAAGGTCCGCCCATAATAAAATAAACAATATATATATCTTCACTTATGAATTAGGAGCAAAACCACAGCATCTTTCCAAGCGCACCATATCTTTATGTCAAGAAACTCCTTATAGAAATCACGACTACTTTTGAAGATAATTCCCGTCAAGACTCTCTGTGTTTAGGTCGAGTTTGATTTGTTATGCTATCAATCGATCACCCCAGTGGTTCTTTATTTAGGCAGATGTGAGTCCATACTTTTCCCGACTTGACCATTGCACACGAAAGGTAACCCTTAGGTTAGTTAGCTCTACTGCCACGAGACTATCCCTTTGGATTTGTAAATCTAAGATAGTCAGTCATATTAGCCCCTCTTAGTGGATCCATCGCACACTGACATGGTCTATTTCATCAAATCCATCATCCTCCCTCCAGTGGAGTCCAAATTAATCTATCTTATCCCTAGCAGAACTGAGCTCACATCTCCAGTATGTGCATGCTCAAAACCCAATTTTTATCCTCCCCATAGATAAGCTGAACCTACTTCCCTAGTGGAAGGTTCATCCACTTTATCCCCGATGGATCTGAGCTCATATCTCAAGTAGATGTGCCCTCAAAACTAAATCATATTCTCCCTAGTGAGCACCAAATCATAAATCAACAAATCAAATCAAATTGTCATCACTATGGATGCCCCATCAATTAATCAAATCAAATTCCCCCAATGAGTCAAATCAAACCTCTATCCATAGTGGATAACCTAAACCTACTTGCCTAAGTGGAAGGTTCATGCACTCATCCCCAGGATCTTTTCTCCTAAATCACATCAAACCAACTCAAACTCTTATCCTCTATCAAGTGGATAATCAACCTATTTTCCTAATGGAAGGTTCACATACTTTATCCTCGATATCATTTCTTCCTCTCTTAGGCCCTTGGCATAAGTTGAGTTGCATTGCACTAAGATCTTGATTCTGTCTACTCCTCGGGTTTAGGGATAGATCATTTATGTTAGTGTTTGTGATCCTTCGCATGTTGTTGATCATCTCGATTAACACCAATACATGCGGTGTGCCTTGTTAGTCACACCACACCTATTGGGTGCCCTTTGTTGACCTCACTTTTGGAGTGAACTCTCAACTTCCTTATCATAGATCTAGGACTCTCATAGATACTAAGAGCTCCTTAGTCTTAAGACACTTATAGTGATTATGTGAACACTTCACCTAAGCCTAGAGACTTAGATGGTTTAGCCATAGGAATAGGGTATGCCTTGGGGATTTAAGAAGACTTGCCTACCCTATAGCATTGAACCGGATTCTTGCTTCCTTCTTTCAAATCAAACCTCAAATTCAAATTCAAATTCTAAATCAAAATCATAAATCAATTCCAAATCAAGTGATTGAAACCCATGATTGAAACTTAAATCTTTCGACCTTGATTTCATCTTATGGACTTAACCAAATCCAAATAATCAAACCTAAATGATTTTCTCATAAATCATTTATATCTTCATTTATATTCTCAAATATAAATGGAATATAAATCCAAATAGTCAAAACTAAATCTAAAATCAAACCAAAATCCAATTTATACCCATTTAAGCCAATTCCTTGAACTTGGTCAAATCCTATCCAAATTAAATCAAAACCTATGGATTTCTTCATGATCCAATAATTCCTTCAATCATTGTCCCAAATATAAATACAAACTATAATTATCAAACAAAATCCAAGCTAACCCAAATCAAATCCAAGTTAGCCCTTTTTTGACTTGGAATTGTCATATGAACCCAAACCCATATGGCTTCAACTCATTTGCATTTGGATTAATATTTCCATCTCAAACACATCTATCAATATAACTAAAGTTGAATCAAGCCATGATCAAGCCAATCAACTCATTTAGGCTTGACCCAAAGTGACCTAAAAGACCTTTTTAAGCCAAGTTCTAATTCAACCCAAATTAGATTGAACTAAGCCCATCCAAACCTCATAACATGATCAACAATCATCCTAGGTTAATCAATTATCTTAAATTGGGTCAAACATATCCTTTGACCAAGTTAACATTTAGCCCAAATGAAATCCAAATTAGCCAAAATCCACCATATGCCAAATTGATTTAAATCATTGATTCAAACCCATTCATAATCAAGGATTGAACTTGACCAAAGCCATGATTGAGCCCAATTTGACCTAACTTAGCCCAAATTAACCTAAATGGTCAAATTAGCCAAAATTTAAATTAAACCAAACCAAAGCCTACAATCATTTTCAATTAGCCAATTGAACTTGACTCAACACCTAACCTAACCCAATTTGGTCAAATTGGTCAACTTGACCCATTTGACATATATGAATCCAAATGAGCCATAACCAAATCCAAAGCAAATTGAATGAAACTAATGACACTAATATACTCCAATTGGTTATGTGAACTTAACTCAACCCTTGGTTTGACTCAATTTGTCCAATTGGTCAACTTGACCCAACCTAATCTAATTTGACCTAAATAGGTCAAATCAAGCCAAATAAAATCAAATAAACTCCAAATCACTTGAAATTTGGGCTAAACCACTTTTGACCCATCCCTACTCTGCCCCAACCAAACCCATAGCCAAATGACCATTTTTCTCCTGGGTTTAGGGCATCCCATGAGATAAAATGCATACTCATTGGGTCATTTTCTCCCCCTAGCCACTTGGCACCCATTCATAGGTCCACTTAGGCACCTAGGATCATAACTGATCTGACCCAAAGGTGGTTTGGTCGGCCATGATCCATGGGGAGGTGAAATCACCTCCCATCCCCATTGGATCTTTCCAACCACCAAGGATAAGCACTTCCTCCCTTGGCAGCCACCTCCGCACCCTCACCCAACCAAATCGAGCGACATCATGCACCCAAGGACCTCCACCAACCTCTGATTTGGCCAATTGATCAAGAAGAATCCAAATCTGCCATGGCCATTCAATCCAAGGAATGAGGGGGTATACCCCCCTCATTCTCACTCAAACTTAGACACTCACACTCGATTTAACCCTAGCAACCAAGGAGAGAGTTCCCAGAGTGATTTCCAAGTCTTCCCAAGCTCCCCAAAATTCCCATTCTCCATTTTACACAAACTGAAATAAGGGAGACCACCTTTAATTCCCATTTGCTCAAATCTCCATCAAAGTGCAATTAACTTTGCAAACACCTTCCTTGGAGCTAAACAAGTGAGAACGAATCATTTCCCAAGCTTCCAGATGGTCAGAGGGTGGAGTTTGATCAAGCCCGATCACCTACGCCTAGTGGATTGGTCTTTCGAGCAAACTTCACCAAATCAAAGCTCGTGTGGCTCAACAGAGCTTCATTTCTACCAAACAAAGGTTCCTTGATCATTGGAACCATCGATCATAAGCTCTGGTGAGGTATGCCATTGAAATTGATCCTTGAATGAAAATAGGTTGGTCTTTTGTGAAAGAAATTTTCATGTCATGCAATTTACATTAGATCTTCTTGTTGTGCTTCCCCGAAGGTGTGGGATAATTTTCATCTCCATCTGAGCTCGAGTGAGCTCGGATCGAGTGGCGATCGATGGACGGTAGACATTGTTTGACTAGGTAGGAGATAAATCATAGACCGTCCATCCTGCGTGATCGGGATGAACGGTCCTGATCTAATCATGCTTAGAGCCTCTGATTAATCCCTCAAAACTATGGGTTTAATTATGGTCATCTGATCTTAGATCAGATGGTCCATGGAATTACTGCGTGCGCCGCCATCTAAGTCAGTACTTGGATGTGATAACTTAAATAGTGAATCCCGTCGTGCCACATGGAAAGCGCACCGCATCAACCACCATTGGGCCCGACGGGGTTAAAGCTTTAATTAGGGCTAATTAATTAGTTTTTAATCCTGAAACTTCCTAAATTTATAACTAATTATAAAAAAATCCAAAAAAAATACAAACTTACACTCATTTTAAAGATATTTCAGAATAGATTCTAGAAAAATTACTATTAATTGATTTTGAATTTTAGCTTAATTAAGGTTTAACTGGAAATGTAATTAGCATAATTACTCCCTAATTAATCATCCAATCTCAAACTTTCTGTAGATGTTCAGGGGGATGATCTCTGCCTCCTTATTTTTCTAGGATCTTATTGGTTGCTTAATTAGGGAAAGTAATTGATTAAGTCTTAATTACTTTCTTAATATAATTAGTGATAATTAAGTAAATGAATAGTAAATTAATCAATCAATTAAGCTTAATAACCTCTATTAATGGTGATGAAGTATAGGGAAATGAATTGTGACTCCCCCTTCTAATCTTTTCTTCAGGACTTATCCAATCCCTCTTAAATAAATAATTAATTAACACCCCTTAATTAATTAATTAAAAAGATTAATCAAAATCCAAATCATACTTGAACCTTAGTTAACTAATCGAGAGGATTTAGGATTGAGACTTAGGTTCCCTTCTTTATCTCTTTCTCTAAGCCCATCTCACTTTGATTGGTTAAGATTAGTTAAGACTTACTTAATTAAATGAACTTAATTAATTCAGTCTATTTCTCTATTTTAATCTTGGATAGCTCTTTGGGTGTCCAATGACCCAAAGTGAGAGATGATGAAATTATGGTTAGCTCACATGTGTGAGAAAACTATAAAAGTATTTAAGTGAGATCCCATAAGCCTAATTAACTATTAATTATGAGCCAATTGCATTAGGTCTTTTTCATTTCTTAGGAGCATCACAAATTTACTTTTCATGTGATTGCATATCATATTGGCTCATTATTAATTAGTTAATTAACTTAAGATGATGTAGGGTTAATTAATCCACTTAACTCATACCCTAACCTAATTAAATCATAAAATCAACTTAATTACTTCTTCTTTGAAAAAAATTAACTCACGCATGGGGAATTAGATTAGGATTAGCAAACCTCTTTAATATTTCCTAAATGAAGTCAAACTCAAAAATTAAAAATGTCATTAAGGAACTTTGGCTTATTTTAAGTAACCTTATTTAGTATGATTATCTTTTGGAATTAATTGGAATGAATGAGATTATCTGCTTATGCCCCTTTATTTCTTTCCACTCATGTTAAATGTTGCTTGCCATTTATAATCCATGCATTCATTTCTTCTAAAATTAACTAAATGAAATGATTCCTTTTATGTCAAATTGCATGTATTGATTTAAATTAAAAATAGGTGTGGCTATTATTACTATTAAATCAAAAGTTATTTTTAAAAGCTCATAAATCAATTATAATAAATGGAGTGATGTTAATTACAAATAACTCTAAGTTTGCATATGTTGATAATATAAGATATGCAATATGAAGCTCTCTTTCCTTATCTTAGATGGATTCACATAGGAATTACAAATGTATAGTTCATTTGAAAAGAACACAACATTTGTCTAAATTAATTCCTATGCATTTTCATGCTAAGACTTAGGAAGAACTTCATACCACATATGTAAATCCTATAATCAAATCAAATATGGCTTCTTGCATGACTTCTTCTTCTTATGGTTCTTTTTATACATTCACCTATATCTGAGAAAAGTACTATATTAGTATGGCACCCTGGGGCTACGAGGCTTTAAATAGGTAAATTCTTGTACCGACGCCTTGGTGCGAACAATACGTCAGACTCACTTAAAACTCTTATACATGTGTATGTGTGATGTGGCCAATGAATAAGAATCATAAGTCAAATAAATCAAATATAATTTTGCATGGGTTTTTCCTCTTCTTAGTTGCTTATACATCTATATGTATCTAAAAAAAGTGGTATATTACCGGACATCCGGATCTGAGGCTTTAAGTAACCCTAAGTAGGTCTTGTACCATACGCCCCTGGTGCAGAACAATGGCAACGTACTAACTTAAAACTTTTATACATTTGAATGTGTATCTAGCTAATGGATGAAAAATTCCTCTTTTCTATTAAAAAGGCATGCATTCATAATTCAATCAAATAAAATATTTAAATTCCAAATGCATTTGCTTACATTCACCATTCAAATATGTTAAAATATAAATTGCATGTATAGGTATGCTTAGGATTTAATCATATGCATGATATACATGATGGAAAGAAATGAATAAATATGTGTTATGTGATAGTAATTCATTCTAATTAATCTTAAGATGTCTTTCTTATTGAATAAGATCATTGAGTGAACCTAAACTAGGATTGATTAAAACATATAATAAGTCATTCACTAAAGGAAATTGATTAATTAACTTGCTTTAAAAGTGGCTTAAGGTAGGATGAAAGAGAGATTCTCTCTCTTTCTTCTCTTTATAACACTTAGTTATTAAGTGTAGACCATATGAAATAAAAGAAAACACTAAGTAAAATCTTCAAATCAATTAAATCACTTAAAGAGAAATCAACCCTTTATAAATTAAATCCCTCACACTTAGCTGATTATAACTCTAAAGTCTAGTTAGGACATACCACACAAGCTTTAATTCACACACATTAGACTAAGTCATCATTTCTAGCCTTATGTTAGGGCGGTGTATGGTTTGATATATACTTATTTTATGATGTATTATTGTAGACTAGATGTTAAGGTGCATGTGCATAGTCTGGATGTAATATTAGCCAAATCATGCTTGTGCTTAAGAGGCCTCTAAATAAAAAATATAAATACTTTTGTTGTGCAGGTTGCTTAGCTCCTAAGAGAAATCTAAGTTTGGACAGGGTGGCTAGGTTACCCATGTGTAGGGTGCTAAGTCCAAATTATTCATATAACTACTTGGGTTGTAGGGTGTGTTTAGCTAACATTTATTTTGCAAGTGTGGCTAGATTTACTTTCCTTCTTTTAATATAATTTTCCATTAGGATTAGGATGAGTGTTATGGGGGATTAGGATGAGCATTGGTTATAAGATCAAGTCTTATGTACTATATGATGCCTTTGGAGCAAGCATATCCAAATCAAGCCAAAAGGAAAAAAGAAATGGAGCAAATCAAATGAAGAAATGGAAGATGAAGAAATCAAGAAGGAAGAATGAAGAATGAAGACACTCATAACTTACATCATTTATAATTATAATTATTCTCTTATAATGGGTTGTATAAGGGTAGACTTTACCCTTTTTTTTGTGCATGCACCGACCACATTGGCGTTTTATTCTTTTGTGATAGCTTTATAAAATTATTTGATATTTTGTTTAGATTGTGCATTAAAAAAAGCATGTCTCTTCATAGTTTCTATGATTGATATTTGTTATCCGCGATGTAATTAGGCTCTAGGATAAAAATTTATTTTTCTATCCAAACTAAAAACTCATAACTAAACCTTTAAAATAACTCATAACATCATATAAAAGCCTAAGCATTAAATCAAGATAATAAAATATTTAGCAGCCCCTTAGTTGGATGTTATATGTTTAATATCATGCATAACCATCTTATTTCACTCTTGTTAAGGAGGGCTTCCATCTTTGCTAGATAGTAAGGGCTTAACCTTTGAGAGCATTGATGGAAGAACACCTCTTTCCCTTTTAATTTAGCCCATAATCAACTTTTCATGCATTTAGGCATACAAAATCTCATAGCCTGTGTCAAAATAAAGAGTCCCAAATTAAATGAAATTTGATAAAAATTTACATTAGATTATGCCATTATTCATACCCTCATGCTCTAGTCTCTTAGGGGGTGGGTTTAAGGACTTAAATTCTTTTCTAAATAATAATAGCCTAGCCATCTTGCAAAAGAATATGACTTGCCTACATGGATTGAAAGCAGGGAGGAGTTAGCTGGTCACTCTAGTGTAATCCAAATGGTTTACTCTCTCTTGTGGAGGTAAACTATATACCCACTTTTTGCCTTAGATTTAGGTCATGCTTTAGCCCTCGCCAAAGCTCCTTAGATTTAGAATCTGAGATCACTATTTTCTGTAGGCTACAAGCATAAATCCTCACCTCTTAGGCATTTCCATAATCTTGTATTGTCAAATTATAAGTCCTAGATTTCTAATAAAATTTCAAATCAAATAAATAAATCTCCTCAATTTCAAATATATAATGCCCAACCATAGGATATATTAGAGTGCTCACTAGGTTTCTTAGTATCATGAGCACTCCGTACTCATCTCCTTTAGTTTCGATAATAATTTTTCCCTTTTGATCCATCGCACTTGATCTTATAAAACACAACTAATTTATTGATAGTCTATCTTTAAATTCTTTGGAGATAATAATCCCCTACTTTAATCAAGAATATTCTTAAGGGATTCATTTTTTTCTTAAGATGTAATTAACTATGGGGGCTTGCCCCTATAGGGAACTTTAGAACCGTCTAAATAAACTCTACTTTATTCATCCATGTAGGAAAAAAATCTCGGTATATTTGAAGACCCATCATTCTTAGAGTCCTTATTAGGTGATTAGGTCCATTGTAGGGTAGTGACTTCTATCTTTCGAGATAGCACAATATTCCTCAATATCATACATGATCACCTCAATAAGTACACCCTTAGATCTGCATGGTATCCGCCCCCCATTCAAATGAATCCCAAAATAAACACCACATCCTACTTAGCTAATGGCACATAGCCCTTGTTTCCCAAATTAACGTAAGCACCACTAGAAAAATAAAAGGAATCTCAACCTTAAAATCAATCCCATTGAACACAAACTTAGCATAAGTATTCTTCAAATGGACTAATTGGATCACTTAACCCAATTTAATACATTTGATCCATTTAAGTCACTTTTACCCGAACACAAGCCAAAACTAAATTGATTCCAAATCAATCAACCCAAAGACATACAAAATACTAAACACACCTAAATGTATAATTGAAGCCCAATTTGGTCAGTTGACTCACTTAACCAATTTGAGCTTTGATGGGACAAATCCAATTAAAATTAAGATAACTTGAAATTAATAATGTCTACAATCATAAGAACCCTAATAAAATATTTTTAGCCCTAACTAGGTTTTAATTTGGTCAATTTGTTAATCTAACCCAAGTTGGCTCAATTAAACTCCATAGTATTAAAATCAAATTAAATCTAACTCAGGATAAGTTGCACTAATCCAAAATCTTATAATCATCATAAAAACATAACTGCAAACACCATGGCTATTTGAGGCCTAATTTGGGACAATTAGTTCACTTAACCCAATGAACCTAATAGAGCTACATTGACCAAAATCCCATTTGAATCCAAGTTGGATCAAACCAATTATCTTAACACACTTCAAATTAATAAGTGAACATAACCCAATATCCCCTTAAGCTCAATTTAGCCAATTTGGCCACTTGACCCAAGTTGACTCAAATTGATCTAAATAAATCACATTAAGCAAAACCTAATCAAACTATGTCCAAACTCAACCAACTTGGCATGACTCTTTCTTGGATCCCTAAAGGCCTACCTAAGAGGGGTTGACCTGAAGTGAACCTAGTTCAACTCACCCAAGGTGAACAAGGGTCTATGGAAAGACTAAAACCACAAATTGGAAAAGTTCATCATTCCCTTCACCTTAGGCAATCACCTTAGCATCTCTTGAGCTCACCCCAACTGACCCATCCAAGTTCAACTCACCCAGAAAATTAATAATTTTATCCTCCCATCTTTTTCACTGGGGATTAGAATTTTTAATATTGAGAAAACTAAGAATTTTATCGAAATTGAGATGATCATTATAATAGAAAAGATACTGATTGTATACTACATCTTGTAAATTATAATATGCATTGATAGTACAACTACCAACACTTACTAGTTCTTTTTGAATGAAAACTCTATTATTCTGGTGCTCTTTTTCATCGGCGAAGAACTCCCACATTACAAAGATGATGCAAGATACGTTGTTGCAAGTCGCTTCTCCTAGCCTCGCTCATTGATGATTCTCTTTATGTTGTGACCTAGATTGTAGAAACTCATCTCCATAATGAGATGCTTATGAATGAGATCATGCTGATACCTCTCTTCTTCCTCTAAACTAACGAACCTATTAGTGTCGCTGACACCTGCCTTGCTCTTTCCCTTTTTGACATACAAATATTGATTTATTATTCTAAATGAATAAAAGCTGAGAGAGGAAGAGAACAAGGATTTTCGAAAGAGAATCAAACTTTAGAATGAAAATTTCATTGCTCAGGGGTCCTATTTACAGACTATATCTAGTGCTGCAACACTCCATTGATAGTTGGCCTCTTGGTTTCTAATATTTAGGACCAGTATCATCACACTCCACTTACGGCACCTAAGCACTAGTCACTCAGTCAAAACGGTCATCGTGCTTATCAAAAAGACATATATGCCATTTATGTTAATTAATTTTATAATCGATATTGTGAAAAAAGTGAGATCAGACATTGATTGAGAGCCACGGTGCTCCGACACACCGCCATAGTGCTACTCAAAAACATTTATCTTTTTTCATTTAAACTGCATGTCTATTTATTGGCTTTTCTAAATCAACTTACGACTAGCATCGTGGCACCAAATATAGTGCCAAGGCACTAGTCAACTAGTCAACTTGTTCAAACTATTCCAATCTCATGCTTTCTTAAGTGTTGCAGCGGTGGCCTTATAGCCTCAAGGCGCCAAACCCTTATAGCACCTTATAATGCTATAGTGTTAATTACTCAGAGATAGAACACTAATTTAATAGTGATGCGGCGCTACCATAATAGTGCCTAGGCACCATATTTTCAGCGTGGAAGCACTGCCCCTCATAACAACAAATTAATATTCAACATACGAACACTTATATATAAATGGCATTCCAAAGGGATGTAAGTCCAATCTACTCTTTCGCCATGCGAATAACCTATATCCATATGGCATTCCGGAAGTCTAATCTACTCTTTCTCCATGCAACAACCTATACCCATATGAAATTCCAAATAGATGTAAGTCCAATCTACTCGTTTGTCATGCGAACAAACTATATCCATATGGCATTTTAAAGGAATGTAAGTTCAATCTATATGTTTGCCACACAAACAACCCTATAAACCTGGCATTCCAAAGGGATGTAAATCTAATCTATTCGTTTACTATGAAAACAACCTTATAAACATGCCATTCCAAAGGGATGTAAGTTCAATCTATTAGTTTTCCATGCAAACAATCCTATAAACCTAGCTCTCCACTGGATGTAAGTCCAATCTATCTGTTTGTCATGCGAACACTCTAAGGGCATTCCAAGGGATGTAAGTCTAATCTATATTTTTTCCATCCAAACACCCCTACACTAAATTTTGGTCAACTCAAAATATCAGAATGAGGCAATCCATAGCTGTTAATCAGACTCCCTAGAGATTACGACTAGCCCTTTGATGTTGGCAGACTAGAATAATATAGTCTTGGGATGATGAAACTATGATATCTTGATTGGGGCTATTCTTCTATTTCCCTAAGGCAATCATCTATACTATGCCACACATACTACTAGACACTGATTTTATCAACAAGATATGTTTGTTTCTAACTTTAATTGAGAGTGCTCTCTTATTATGGTAAGAGGGGTAATTAATTATGAAGGCTTACATTCATAGGAAGTAGAACCTAAATCTAAATAAGCCTTAATATAGTGTTAGGGGAAATATAGTTGAATATATATCAATCTGCCTCATAAAGAACATATATGCTCCTACACATTTTCAATAAAGATGGTAGAGAGCTTCCTTCAAGGTGTTTTTTTCTTAGTGATCAGTCTCTCACTGGAGGTCGATGATGGATCAACCGGCATCTATTTTATGTGATTAGAATGAATGGTCATTATTAATCGCATTAGATTTTTGTTTTAAATCTTCTTAATCCACAGGATTAATCTCGACCATTCAATCCGTGATTGAATGACCAAGATGAAAGTGTGTCCGCCACCATTTAGTTAGTAACTACATGGGATGTTTTAAATATTAACCACATGACGCCACGTGTAAAGCATTGATGTGGCGCTGATTGTGTAAATTAATTAATTAGGGTTAAAAATCAATTAAAATAACCATAACTTCTAAAATCATAACTAAATGTAAAAAAATTCTAAAAAAAATAAATAAACTTATTTTTGAAAGCATAGATAGAGAGAAATCTAGGAAAAAAAGTCTTAATTTTTATTAAATGAATAGTGAGTAATTAAGGTTTTAAAGTTTACTTAATTAGTACAATTAAGCCCTACTTACTTGACTAATTTGCTTGAAATTTTGGGTGATTGTCCCATTTGATGATCTCTACCTCCCATAATTATTTCAAGTTAATTTGCTAAGTAATTTGAAAAAACCAAATTTTTAAACTTAAAATAGTCAGTTTATGCATTTAATAAATAAATAAAATTAGATAAATTATGAAATTAATTATGGGAATGTAAATAAGTATTAGAACACTAATGGTGACTAGTGGAATTAATTAGAACCTCTATTCTTAATTGTTTCTCAAGATCACCTTAGGGGGTCTTTATTTAATTAATTAAATCATTAATTACCCTGGAGCTTAGAAAATTCATAGTAATTAGTGTAGTTCTCTAAAAATTCTGACCAAGCCACTTTGTGCTCAAATAACAAAGAGGTTTTCAATGAAATTAAAATCTCTAATTGATTTGGGGTATTTAGAGTGTAATTGATGATTTTGGGTTTTTTTCCATTTCTTCCATTAACCCCTAATTATAATCCCAATTGCATTAAAACTTTTAGGGCATGTTTATGCATCTTCAATATTTTTCTTATAATTTTTTGGGCTTGTATTTATGGCTTAATTGAATTTATGGGCTCTTTGGGGCTTAATTGATTAAATAATTAAGTAGCCTTCATTAATTCATAAAAATCATCTAAATCACTTTTAAATCATTTCATGAACAGAAGTTGGTCAAAGGTTAATCTTAACTATTTTGTCTCCTCATTGGTATTAAATAAATAATTTTTTTAAAAAAAAAATCAACACTTAATAAACTTGATTATGCTTAAGTGTTATTATCTTCATGCGAGTGCTTTTAGGAATTAATAATTTCAAATAGACTAGTTGGTCATGTTTTATTACTTTACTTTAATCGTTTGTAAATTTGTATATCATATGTTTCATGCATTGATATTTAAAATATAAATAAAAGAGTTTCTTTCATTTTCATGCTTTAGATTAATAATGTAGATATTATCACTAATAAATTTTAAATTATTTTTATTAATTAATTAATAGTATTTATTAGTCTAAAGAAAATTTAATCTAAATAAGTAAATGTAAATTTAAATCCTATATGCATGAACTACAACTTTGAAAGGTATATAATTTGAAAACCTGAGGTTGTAGGGCTATAAGTCCAAAGAAGATCTTGGTACCTCATACTCATGGTATGACAACGACACACACATTGAAATTTATAGTGATATAAATATTAAGATTAAATTATTTTTACTTATATTTAAGCATCTTAAAATCTTCATAATTTCATCCTTATATATATATATATATATATATATATATATATGAATTAATATAATCTGAATATCCCAAGAGCACGAGACTTTAAGTAGTCTAAGGGGACCTCTGATTATTTCACTTTCTTGATTCAACATGTATGTATAAGGGATAATTGATTTCCTTTTTCTACAATATTCATATATCACATAAATATACTCCATATTGAATGCTAACAAACGAAACTATTTAATCTATTCATGCATTAAAGTGTGAAATATCCCAATGATCTATGCATATTTATTAAATTTAATTATTCTATTAAGCATATCCTTTTATTAAATGAATATTAAAATGTGAATAAGCAAAGTTAAAGAGATATCATCAAATTGGTCATGATTTGAATTTATTAATCTTTAGGTATCTTTTATATTTAGATAAAATCACTTAAGTTAAATCCAAGCACATAGCTTAATAAAAAAACTTATAATATTTCATTAAGATGATTAAAAGTCATAAAATTCATCTTTAGGTTCAACCTAAAGCTAGGGATTAAGGTGGAACTCATTTCATTAACCACTTAAAGTGTAATCATCCTTTAAAAAGGAATTTCACCCATAGATAAATGCAAACATTAAAGCTTTAGTTTAGGCTGGTATTTTGGTTGTAGATTGATGTTTTATTTTGTAATGTGATGTTTTAGACTTGATGTTAGGATTGTTTGTGTGTAGTCGCATGTTTTCTATAGGGGATTGTGCTTAAGTTACCGTCGTAATGAAAATTATAAATGCTTTTGATTGTAAGTGCTGCTTAAGTCCGTAAGCCTGATCTATTAAGATAAGTGGGCTTGGTGACCCAAGGTAGGGTACTGAGCCCAAATGTATGAAATATATAACTACTTGTTTTAAATGTGTATTAAGCTAACTTCTATTTTGCATGTGCAGTTAGATTTTTATATCATAAAAATTTAACTTTTGTAATAAGCTTAAGATTAATGCTATGGGGTTTAAGATGACAATATAGAAAAATTATGAATTTTTGACAAAACAATCCGTCAGAAATGCAAGTTTCCAACGGATTCACTCCCACTAGTAAAACCTTGGTTGGAAATGCATTCCGATGGTCAATATTTTCATCAAATAATAGGTTCAACCAAATTCTAACATAAAATTCATTGGAAAGTTTTACCCGAAGAACTGATGGAGTAATCCACAGAAAACATACTAGAATGATTTTCAATTGAAAAGTATGCAGGAAATTTCTGACAGAAGGTTCCGTTGGAAATCCACTGAAAATTCTGATGTCAGAAATTTCTAGTCCATCGGAAAGCTGGATGGCAATTCTTAACTAGCCGCTAGCAACGAAAAATATGTCAGAAATCTACGAGAAATCTGTATAGATTTGAAAAAAATTAAAAGAGCTTCACGTATATTTTGAGTTTTACACCTATAGAAAAACTATATAGTAATTGCAAACAAAAAAAAAGTACAAGTATAAATGTAATTATAATATATTACAATTTATAATATATTAAAGGATGACATAAAGTCTATTAAAAAGTGAGACATAAAATTTTCTCTAATAACGATCTTAATTTATTAAGTTTTGATTAAATAACAAAAATATGATTAAGTGTTAATTTATGTGATTAAATTTTGTCAACAATTCTAAGATATATTACTAATTAAAAATTAGATCAACAAAAAGAAAAGGTAAACTATAGTTAATTTATGTTAATTATTATTGTAAAAAAACTTTCAAATGTATTTTAAATTATTTTTTGATAAGATATTATTAACTTTAGACTTGTGATAGAGATAGTGAAGAGTACTTTAGAAGTCCATTATACATACTATTTCTTAGCATCAATATAAAATGAGCCTTATCAAATAGTTAAATGTGCAGTACTATCGAGGTATTTATCTGCTAACTGAATAAGCTTTATCAAGTAATAAAATGAGTGGTATTATCGAACTGCTTGTTTGGTAAATAAATGAGCATAATCGAGTACTTTAATGAGTAGTTTGTCGAGCTACTTGTTCGCTAAATTTACAAGCGTATCAAGTAGACTAATGAGCAGCATTGTCAAGCTACTTATTTTTAAACTATTCAAGATTTATCAAGCTTATAAATGAACTACTTGTTGAACTTATAAAAATGAACAAGCAAGCTTTTAAATGAAAATATAACTAGAAGAACTACTAAAATAAGTATACAAATGAGCATAAACAAGTAGTTTGTGTTCATGGGTATATGAGTTCTTCTCCTTAAAGAATCTAATATTGCTTTGCTAGATAAAGTGAAAGATGTACAAAGACATTGTTAATTATTACAATATAAATATTCAAAAATAGGAGTAACAAAAAATAAATAAAATATAACATCAATATTTATCAACTAAAAAACTAGTCATTAGTGAATAATAATTTTATTTCTCACTACTAATGCAATAATGTAATTTGCAACTTCATTCTAAGATAATAATTAAATAACTATTAGAAATGAATATTAACTTAATCAACTAATAGCTTGAAAATATTAGAAAGGGTAGATCTCCTTCACCTTCAATGAACATAAATCATAAAAAAAATTGAATGCAAAGGCCCAATTATTTGATACTAAATTTATATGCTCAATTAATAGATAATGAGTCTATAGGCCCAATAACATGAATCCAAATGCCACTGATTGCATCAAATAAGTTACAGATAAAAAAAATTCAAAAGTTATAGGTTGGAAATTAATTAAATAAGTCATAGTTTAAACAAATTCTAAAATCCATAGATTATTTAATAATGAATCCATAGGCATGCTAAAATAAATCCAAAAGCCACAGATTACATCAAACAACAAGTTATAGATCAAATAACTTTCAAAAGCAATAGATTGAATTGAATAAGCTGCATGCTATTTACAATTAATTAATTTCAAGGCACCAATTGTTTTAAACAAAGTCTCATATGATAGAATCTAATAAATATTACACATTCAAATAACTTACGGGAATTGGCTCATGCTCAGAGTTAAATAAATTATCATATACAATAATTATGATGGTGATTTTACATAATAACTACCAAAAACTCTAAAAAAAGGGCAACAAGCATTATATTAAAAAAATTCTTGATTCTCCAAAAGAAACCATCATCATGAGTACATTATAAGAAAACTTCAATATTATGGCTATCAACAATTCTTGAAGAGAAGGGAAATTATAATTAAAATTTTGATCCTTTATAACAACAATAAATTTAATCATCATTGTCCTTCATCGCCAATTTCCCACTATTTGCCTCAAGGTTTATGAATGCATATCTTTCACATGAGAATTAAACTTATAGATTATAACAATAAACCAACCACAAATATTTAACAACTATGTAACCATGGTCACATTATAAAATTTTCCAAATAGACATAATGATAATACACCTACTTAGAACAAATTTATAAGAAGTTTCAAATATTGAAGTCATTATATTTCAAGGCAAAGAAATTTTCTTCATCTCTTCCTTACCATGCAAAACATAAAACATACAAATATGTATCTCAAAATCTTAAAATTTACAATATTCAATCAAATAAAATAAGCTACTAACTCTTATTTTTCTCATAATGAGCCTTAAATAATAATTGAATCGTGCATGGAGTTGTTCAAGCTTGTTCATCTAATGATTGAGTTTTTATAAAAGTGTTCAAGATTGTTCAATTAATTAATCAAATGATCATAAATGATTGCTAATCGAGCTGAGCTAGGAGTAGCTTGTCAAATGCTCAGAATGTTACCCCAAATAGTCCAATAAAAAAGGTTGATGAAACCAAATGGCAAGGCACTTCAAATAATGAATTTTCCCTATGATCAATCTTAAGACAACAACTAATACATTTACAAGTTTCTTTAAATCTCCATAATTCTCCTTCACTAATATTTAGCCAAATATATAATAATGTTGTTTTTTCTACTCCAAAAATTATCCACAAAATTCTTGCATCAGTTATCTTCAAACAACTAATTACATAATGTGTTGCTCGCATCTTTTTTCTATGCACTTAAATTATTAACAAATAGATTATGAAATGCACAGAGAAAGGTAACATAAATGAGATTCACAAATTTTCCATAAAATAAGTTATTAGAAATTTTTGTAACAATATATTTAAGTTTTATAGAAATTTGAAGAAGAAAATTAAACCATAAGCTAAATAATCATAAATCTAACTCCAAATAGGAAAATAACTATGAGATACATGGGTTTTTACAAATTTGAAGAAAATAGAACTTGTAAATTGCAGATTTTTTTCAAAAATTTTTAGCCCATATTCCACTCGATTGAATGGATGAAAACACAAGTAAACAACTTTAGAAGTTAAAACAAGTGACTTATCTTTGATTATACTAAAAAAATCATATGAAAATGACATATTTTCATAGAGATCTAGCATACCCTAAGTGTCCTTCCGCTGCAACCTGAAAGAATAGAGTTGAACTCAAACAAAAATTTTAATTGAGTTTGGGATGGGGGTTGATTTTTTGGCACCAAATAATAGCATTTTCTAGTGGTTTTCTGGAAAAAATTCTGTCGGAAACCTTCTGATGGAAATTCAGCTAAAAAAGTTGTCGAATTTAAGTGGGGCTACTACATGTTATTTTTTTGCAAAATTTTTGTCAGAAAATTCTCAACTAAAAATTCATCAAAATTCTACTAGTAATTTCCCATGAAATAGTCCACCAGAAATTCTATGAGTAATAGCTATTTTTTTGTAGTGAGTAGTGACTAGAAGGCTTAGATTTGGGAGACCCTGTGATGCTTGGAGTGCATAAATCTATAAAGTCAAGATAAAAAACTATAATTTTATTTTTATTTATAATTTAATTATAATATGGATTGTATAAGAGTAAATCTCAGCTAGCTAATCTTTATCTTTTCAGGGTGTACAGCGGTACCCTACCACATCGGCTTTTTATTCTTTCAATCGAATAATGTTTGTTTAATTGTTTACTTTGATCGTGCAATAAAAATGACAAACTTTTCATAGGTTTTTTAAAATTTAGTTATTTTTTGTATGAAAATTAAATTTTCTACTCCAACTAAATAACTCTAACTAAAATTCAATAACTCATAACCTCGCTATAAAGCCTAGATGTTTAATCAAAGAAATAAAAGAATTTGTAACTCCTTATATATATGGTTGTATGTTATAACATCATTCATATATATTACTTTATCCTTGCAAATAAAGGATATCCATTCTTGCACGTTAAGGGACTAGGCTTGACCTGTGAGAGCAATCCCTTATAGTGAAGTACACAAATTCTCTGATTTAGGCTACAACCTAATTTCATCATCATGTAAGCATATACTCTCTTAAGCCTGAGTCCAAAATAATGAGTCAAAATTAAATAAAAATTTGAAAATTTTATTTCATTAGCCTAAATTATAATTTTCATATCAATCATGATCTAATCTCTTTAGGAGTAAGTTTAGGACTCTGATTCTTTTGAATAAATAACAGCTTAGCTATCTCGCATTTAAATAAGACCAGCCCACATGATTTTGACTCATAGGAGATGTTAGTTGGGAGCCACTCCTAGTAGTTGTAAGTCTAGAAGAGTCAGGATCGTTTCACTCTCTCTAGTGGAAGTGAACTAATATATCCCACTTCCTTGAGTAAAATTAGGTCCAACACTTAGCTTATGCTAGAGCACTTTAGATTTAGGTTCAGAGGCCACTTGTTTCATCTTTGTTATGGATGTAAGTCTTCAATTCTTAAACATTTTCATAATCTTATATTATTGGAATTTAAGTCCTAGCTTTCTAATAACATATCAACTCAAACAAATACAATTTTTCTCCTTTCAAAAAAAAAAGCATAATTGTAGGATAGACTAAAGTGTTCATTAAGCTTTCTAATATCATGAGCCCTTCTTACTTATTCTTGTTTTAAAATATATTAAGAACTCTCTCCATTTAAACTTTTCCATTTAATTTTCCAATAATTATCAATCTTTTGACATCAAAGCTTAGAATCTTTGATGACATTAATTGATTACTTTAATCAAGAATATTCTTAGAAAATCATCATTTCAGAATATAATTAATTATGGGGCTTGCCTCTATAGAAAACTTAATAACCTGATATAAAATAAACTTTCTTTACTTCATTCATGTGAAGTATGGAAAAAATTTCTAATACACGCAGACCTATTTGCTTTAAGAGTCCATATTAGATAATTAAGTCCATTATTTGGTGATATTTCTGTCTTTGGAGGTAATGCATTATTCATTTTAATAAATACCCCCTAAGATCTACATGGTGTCCCTATGGCTCCAACTATAAACTCCTCATTATATTATTTAGATTGATTAATAGTTTGTTTACATTATATTATACAATTAAAATGACATGTTTTTTCATAAATTTCTTTCTATATGATGTTTATTGTTTGTCTACTTGGACACCCCACTCAGCTCTTTAAAGAAAATAAATTTTTTCCCCAACTTAATTAATTAACTTAAAGTAAAATATCACAACTCAAAAGCTCATCTAACTAAAGTCATAAGTACAAATATTAAAAGAAACTAAAAAACCCTTAAATTTTTTGAAACTTATTGAATATTCTTCATCCTCTTTGAATTTGGTCCTTCTATCTTTACACATAAGAGGCATCTATCCGGTGAGCATAGTCACTTTTTTTAGAAAGTCTACCTATTATTTCAAATTTAGCTCATAATGATTCTCTAATTACAACCCAAGCCTTATTAAATAATATCTATGTCTAAAATATTTAAGATTTTGAAATGTTTTACATTAGTTAGGAGCATTCTCATACTAGTCATGATCTTATAGTTTATAAAGATAGTTTAAGTTTTAGATTTCTTTCCTAATTAATAATAGCTTAGATATCTTGCACTTCATTAGATTAGCCACATGATTTTAAATAATAGGAGGTGTTAGCTAACAACTCATATATGCAGGCAATAAGTCTAAAAGAGTTGGGATATGTTCACATTTCTTAATGGGAATTAACTAATGCATCTTAATATTCCCTCATTAGATTATATTGAGCTTCTAGCTTATGGTAAAAGCTAGTTTTGGATCTAAAGCTACCTATTTTTCCTTTGCTATGAGAATAAGTCCTAGCCTCTCAAGTATTCATGTGATTATGTATTATTAGGATATAAATCCTAGCATTTTAAAATATGTCAACTCAAAAATAAATATAAATCTCACTTTCAAATATATAAAGCCCAACTATAAGATTGACTAAAATGCATTATGGGCTTCCCAATATTCAGACACTTTTTACTTATCTTCTTTCGGGACACAAAAATAAGTATTCCTAATTAAGTTACCCCTCTTGATTTCTAATATTTAGCGATTATTGATGCAAAGCTTAAAAGCAATAGAGACATTAGCTAACTACTTTAAATAAGATTATGGCATCAAGGAATGATATACTGCCTCAAAAGGTAGAAATACCATTTTATAGTGGACTCAATCACCTAATAAGAACTCTTAAGATTGATGGGTCTACATGTAATAGTTATTTGTCCCATTCCTTTTATGGATGAAGTGAGGTATTTATTCTAAGTAGGATTCTTATCTTCCCTATAAAGGCATGCCCCCATTGTTAATTATATCTTGATTAAATTAATCAGCTAACATCTCTATGAATTTCAAATCTTAATATTAAAGGATTGGTAATTTTTGAAGCAAATGTGAAAACTCAATATGGAAGCATTTTGTATGGAATCCAAAAAAAGATATGTAAGAAGTGATCATGATACTAAAAAGCCTAGTAAACATTTCAATCTATCTTATTATAATATTTATATTTTGAAATTGAGAATCATTATTGTTTGAGTTAACTTCTTATTAGAAAGTTAAGACTTATATTCCTACAACATAAGATTATAGGAATGCCTAAGAGGTGTGAATTTATGCCCATTGTAGAGTAGAAATGGGCTACCTCTGATCTTAACTCTAATGTTCTTTAACAGAAGCTAGGAGCTAAACTTAATTCTACTTAGGAGAATGAGATATAGTGACACATCCTTACCCAAGGATGTGAACCTATCCCAACTATTCTAGACTTACAACAACCTAGAGTGGTTGCCAGCTAAAACCTCTTATGTTTTAAAATATGTAATCAAGCCATATGTTGATATAATATGACTAGGTTGTTATTTTTTTAGAAAGAGTCTAAGATCCTAAACTTACTTCTTAGGAGTTTAGATTGTGATAGGTATGTAATCATGCCCTAGACTAATACAATAAAAATTACATATCCTTATTCATTTTGAGTCATCAATTTAACTTAGGTTTAGGTGGACAAGTATGCTTCTATGCTTGATAAAGCTATGTTATCGATCAATCCATGAGAAGGGTGGTCTCCACTCAAAGGGTTTGATGGCAATGATCCTATACTCCCTTATCATGCAATGAGTAAAAATCCCCCATATACAAAGATGGGAGGAAATATGCAAGCATGGTGTTATCCACATCACAAACATATAACATCTAAATCAATTTTATTGATTAATTCTTATAATTTTATAGTCAAATTATGAGTTGTATTAATCTTAGGTTGAAATTCATTATTTTAATTAAATAGAAATTTTAAAATCACAAAGAGCCTAACAAAATCTAGGTCATACAACAAGCATCATACTTTAAGAAACATAGGCCAAATTCATGCCATTTTTTATTCCATAAATATAGTAAACCCACCAATCAATCAATAAAATTAAAAGAATAATAAAAAGGTGATGCAATCAAGTTTAGCTATACACCCTATAAAAGAAAAAAAAGTGGGTTGCCGAGTACAACACTTATACAACCCGGGTCATAAGTTTCACTTATATGACATTTGGGCTAATATTGTCGATTAATTAATTAACTAAGAAAAACTTAAATTAAGTAATTACTCTTAAAATACCAAAAAGTATTTAGGGATTTTAATTTCATTGATTAAAACTCTATTAATTAAGCATAAAGTGGGTTCAATTGTAATTTTTAGAATTTGTATAATTAGTTATAAAATTTTTTTTAAATCTTAGGTAAATTAATGCATTATTTAATTAACAAAAGCCCTCTTAATAATTTTGAGAAACAATTAAGACTAAATATCTTAATAAATTTCTCTAATCATCATTTAAGTTCTAATACAGATTTAGCCATCCATAGTAATTTTATCATTTTCTTATTAAATAAATTTATTAAATAGCCAAAATGTCTAATTAGGGTTTGAAAACATGAATTTCTTAATGTACTCACCTAATTGACTTGAAATAATTAAGGGATGTAGAGGTCATCCCATTAAATGTTCACCTAAAATTTTAAGTCATTTTGCAAAGTAATTAAGGTTTAATTAGAATATTAATCAAAATATTCAAATCCTAATTAGTTTCTATCATCAAGCATTGGGGCTATATTTTCTTAAATTATCCTCTATCTAAACTTTCCAAAGTATTTATTTGTATTTTTTAAATTTTTTCTACAATTAATTATAACTTTTAAAGTTTTACCTAATTAATCACATTTTAAACCTATTTAAGCCGGAAACACAAGTAGCATTGAGTTAGTCATGCTTTACAAGCACAATAAGATTGGTTATTTAAATCGTCCCCTATGCTTACTGACTTAGCGATGGCAGTCATAGTTTCATCTCTAAGATCAAATGGCTCTGATTAATACTATGATTTTAAAAAATTAAAATTAAAATAACTAATGTATTTATCACAGTCATCTATTCT
Source organism: Cymbidium sinense (assembly GCA_021442155.1). Taxonomy (NCBI): domain Eukaryota; kingdom Viridiplantae; phylum Streptophyta; class Magnoliopsida; order Asparagales; family Orchidaceae; genus Cymbidium; species Cymbidium sinense. The sequence continues at coordinate 32,756,771 of CM038217.1, forward strand.
AATCATGTGAGATGGATGAAATGTGATTCAAATTATTCTCCCAACAAGAGATGAATGTTATTCATCTATCATCGCTTGATTGACATCAACTAAGGCTTGTTTTGAGGGGCCAATGATTCCAAAATGATTAAGGGTGAAATTCTAAGGATCCATATGGCTTGATCAATTGAAATACAAAAATACTTCACAAAAGAACAACACCTAAGGGTTGATCTATGGTTTAAGAGTAATTACCATGCTAGAGTTGAAGAACGATGGTCCAACATGTTAGGTAGCTTTACCTTGAATAAGTGAAGCCCTGTTGAGAAGATGGTTAGTTGCCACCTGGTCGTTTGCACCTGAGACCACGCACCACAACAAGCTCATTGGAGTTATTCTAGGACAATCATCTTATGCTCAAATCAAATGGTTTTATTTCATTCTTACTCATGGTGATGCAAGAAAGGTATGGGGAAAGTTAATTAGGCTTTGGTAAGGTTGGGTGTTTGGGATGCTGAGATAAGAAGAGGTTTGATCTCGCTAGTGATGGGATGCATGGGGAGCTCTAGTATCTTAAGGCCTCACTTCGGAGTTGGAATGAGAGTGTTTGTGAAGTTTGAATTGATGAGAAGGTGTCTACCCTCTTCCTTATGTGAACCACCATTTTTAGTAGGTTTAGTCCATGTCAACCATCCAGGCAATGGGCAGGGCTAGATTTGTCTTTGGATTGATGTGCTTGGCCTCTCCTATTAGGTGGAGGAGTTTGGTGGCCAATGGTAATGTGGACTGCCCATGGTTTGGTGAACTAAGGGCTGACCATGGTGAGGGTGACCTTTACATCCACCTCTATGGCATAAAAGGTCACAATTGCTAACTTCTTAGTAACACACCCTCTTTCTAATAGTTTTCCTTTAAATGATGGCATCCCTGATGATTAGGTTGAGTTTAGAAGAAAAAAACAACCATTACTAGAAACTATACTTTGATGGCTCAATATCATCTTAAAGTGTAGATGAACCACAATCCATCCACCCAAGTAAAGCAGGAAATGGGCTTGATCGAGGGATAATATGATTCTAATATCACCTAGTCGAGCCATGAATGAATAATAAAGTTGAATTTGAAGCTCTAATTGTCAGTTCAGAGTTGATCATCTCAATGGGAATTAAAGACATTAAAATCTTTGGAGATTCATAATTAGTAAATCAAATCACTGGAACCTATAAGGTGCTCAAATTTAAACTTCATCAATATCACAAGTATATGTTGGAGTTATTAAAATAGATTCTAGATGTACCTATACAAAATTTCATGAAAAGAAAATTCCTTAATAAACACTTTAGCGAAGCTTACTTAGGAGATGGTTAGTTCAATGATGATTTAATCTTAGTAGAAGTATGTATTCATCAAGGTTTATCTCATATTGGCATGGAACTCATCTATAAATAACTCTCTGAATGGGAGATTTTCTTTACCAAAGATGATGATAAGGTTGAATGGAGATAACAATTCATAAATTATTTATGTAAAGATAAACTACCTCAGAAAAATTCCAAGCCCATCAATTTAAGCAACAAGTGTTATCCTATACTTTTTGATTTTATATTATACCAACTGTCCTTTCATCACATATGGTTTCATTATTTAAACAAAAATATATTCCAAAAATTTATGATAGAAGCATATGTAAGATTGTGTGGTGTCTATCAAATGAAAGCCAAAATAAAAAGACTAAAGTAGCCTTCAATAAACACAAAGTAAATAGATGTGCCCCTATCATTAGTGTTAGGTTCATTTAGTGGTTCTACATGAACCACCCAATGTCCTCCACATGATGATATCTTAATGGACATTCTAGAGTTAGGTTGGATCAATCAATTTAACTATCTTAATTTAACCATTAACTTATTTAGCCGCTATGCTACAGTTGATTCAATAGGCTATCCCTTTAGCTAGTAAGTTTAGGTTGGATCAATCAACTTCTCAATTTAGTCATTGCACACCAACAGGTTAAAATAAACTTTAAAGATTGGATAACATCCTTGTGACCCCTATCCCTTTCTAGTTGGATAATTTCTGATCAATCCCTTCTAGTTATGACCCAAAATACCATAGGTTATAATTGTGTCCTTGTAGCCCCTTTTCTAGTAATCATCCCATATGTTGGTTAGTCATTATGACACAATTAATTTAATAGACTATCCCTCTAACTAGTAAATCTAGGTGGGATCAAGCCATTTTGGCTCCTTCTTAGTGTAATCATTGCACATCAATGGATTAATACAAACTTTAGGGATTGGATAACATCCTTATGACCCCTTTCTAATGGGTATTCTCTATGGATAATGTTTCTATGACACCATCTTGTTATGACACATAGTATCTTAGGTTAGGATTAAGCCTCCATGATCCTTTTCCTAATAGTCATTCTTTAGGTTGGGTAGTAACTGTGCCATAGTTTATTCAAAAGACTATCCCTTTCACTAGCAAATATAGGTTTGATCAAGCCATTCAAGCCCAATAATAGACTATTCATAGCACTGACAGATGGAAACAAACTTTTGGGATTAATAATGTTCTTGCAAGCTCTTTTCTCATGGAATTTTAGTTAGATAACATCCCTATGACCTCATTTAGTTATGACCCAAATTATCTTATGTTATGATTATTCCTTCATCACCCATTTCCAAGTAATAATCCACCAGGTTAGGCAATCACTGTGCCAAAGTTGATTTAGTAAGCTATCTTTTTTACTAGTAAATTTAGGTTGGATCAAGCCATTATGGCTTCTTTTTTTGTAGTCATCTCACATCAACAGGTTAAAACAAAATTTATAGATTGAATAATGTCTGTGTGAGCCTTTTCTTGATGGGCATTTTAGTTGGATAATATCTTTGCAACCCATAGTTATGAGCTAGATTATCTTAGATTAGGTTAACCCCCAAGGTCCCTTTTCTAGTTCATCCCTTAGGTTAAGTAGTCATTGTGTCACACTTAATTCATAAGCTATCTCTTTGACTAATAAATATAAGTTAGATCAGGCCACTCTATACCCTTTTTTGTGTAGTAATCACACACTGATGGGTTAAAATAAACTTTGGTGATTGGATAACATTTATGTGATATCTTTCTTAATGGGTATTCTACTTGGATAACATCCTTACAGCCCCTTCTAGTTGTGACCCATGCTATCTTAGGTAAGGATCAAGCTTTTATGGCCCTCTTTCCTAGTAGTCATCCTTAGGCTAATTAGAAACTATTCCATACTTAATTCAATAGGCTATCCCATTGACTTGAAAATCTAGCTTGGATCAAGCCATTCTGACACCCTTCTTAGTGTAGTCATCGCTCACTAATGGGTTAGAACAAACTTTAAGGATTGGATAACATCCATGTGATCTTAATGGGAATTCTAGTTATATCAATTCTCTATAACCTATTTATGATGCATATTATCTTGGGATATGATTAAGCTCCTGCGACCCATTTCCTAGTAGTCATCCCTTAGGTTGGTTTGCCATTATGCCATAGTTGATTCAGTAGGCTATCTCTTTTGATAGTAAATCTAAGCTAGGGTCAAGTCATTTAAACCTCTTCTTAATGTAGCCATTGCACACTGATAGAGTCCAATAACACCTTCAAGCATCCTAAGTTGGGATTGCATCTATAGACCTCCTCCCTATTATAACTGAACTTCATCATATCATTCCATAAGGTTAGCAAGCCAACGTAGAAATAGGTCATTCAGACCCCTCCTTACTCAATCTCTTACTAAATCAAAATTGAATCCATCTTTAAGGAATCTCTCCCTATTCCATGAGCTTATACTCTAGTCGATTCAAGTCAAGAATCTTTAAGCTTATAATTCACATCTAAATCTAGCATCTTCTTCAAAATCACTCATGTTTGGAAGTGAATCCAAAACTTTCCAAATCATTTATAAATAAAATTTCTTCAATCTTCAAAAATAGTGTAGAAATTCTTGTTCACAACTCTTCAATATAATTGCCTAGCTTTATCAACTCCAATATATGCGATGTGATTTGTTTGATCAACCACACCTATTGGGGGTCAATTTATTGACCTCTCTTAGTGAAGTTAACATGCACATCTCCAATAGCTTTAGAAAATCTATCTTAGTAATAAGATCTCCTCAGTTAGAGCTTTAAGACACTCTTAGAAATTAAAGAACACCAAACCCAAGCCAAGACTAATATAATTAAACCCTAGGTTTATCCGACTAGGCTAGTGGTCTCTATGTAGCCCTTATTGGCCAAAATATCCTGGACACCCCTAGGCTAGAATAAATAAAAATAAGAATTCCAACTATATAATGAATCCTTCTTAACACAAACCTCACAAAATTAGTCTTCAAATAGGCTGATTGGATCACTTAACCTAATTTATCTCATTTGACCCATTTAGGTCAGTTTGACCCAAACAAACCATAACTTATTTGATTCCAAGTTAATCAACCTAAAGACATCTGAAACACTGACCACACCTAAATGAAGATTAATTGAAGGCAAATTTAGTTAATGGGCTCATTTACTCCAACTTAACCCATGTGGGCCTTAACGGGCCAAATCAAAATTAAAATATGATCACCTGAAATTGATCATGGCTAAAGCCACAAAAATTCTAATAGAAAAATATTTGAGGTTTAATTGGGGCTCCATTTAGTCAATGGATCCACCTAACCAAAGTTGATTCAACTGAACTGTATAAGGAAAAAATCAATTTAAACTTAATCTCTAAGTTAAATTTAACTATCCAAAGCCTTACAATTTCACACAAATAAAACTCAACACAATCCATGTCTATTTAGGTAAATTTGTTTATATGAACCAAATGATCCCAATTAAGTCATATTAAGCCAAATCCCATTTGAATCCTAATTGGATCAAACCAATTGTTCCAAAACACTTAAAATTGATAAGTAAACATAACCCAATAATCATTTCAGCCCAATTTTGCTTATTTGACCACTTGACCCAAGTTGACCTAATTGACCTAAATAAATTACATTGAGACAAACCTAATCAAACCAAGTCTAAACTCGACTCTTCCTTGGGTCCTTAAAGGTTTTCCCAAGTGTGTTTTTCCCAAGATGGCTTTACCCAAGGTGAACCTAGTTCAGGCCACTCAAAGTGAACAAAGGATCAAAGAAATACAAAAAAAAAGACAAAAAAATTTGCAAAATCCACATTTCCCCCCACCTTGGATAGTCACCTTAGCATCTCTTCAGCTCTGCCTAGCTAACCCAACATGTCTTAAACTAGTTTGACTAGCCATTGACCTAAATAAGTCTTGGCTATAAGATGAAAATTCTATGTTCACCTTCTATGGATTGTCCCTTTCACCATTAGCCCCCATGTTTAACCAACAACTAGTGCACCTCTGCCTCATTCATCCCCAATTACTTTGAGCTTAGGCCATTACACCACCAACTTTCCATGGATAAACCAAACTAAAATAAGGGATCACATGTTGAAAGCCATACCATTTTAATCAAGGGAACTTTAAGCACAAAGAAGACCACCTCATTCATTATAGATAGTCTCTCATGTTCTCCAACTCCCTCCTACACCCCAGCCACCATCATAGCCACCCAAGGCTGAATGTCCTAAACTCCTCCCATTCTAAGCCCTCCAATCCTCAAATTGACATACACTACATTTTATCCAACCTCAGATGAACTCAAATGAATGAGCCTCTCTCGATTCGATCTCAGGAAGGCAGACAAATACTAAGCTCTAGTGACTTGTAGTAGAGCATTGTTCTTGGGAGAAACCAACGGGGAGGCAATTGGGAATCTTCAATGAAAGGTTTCACCTCTTCAAGCCAAAACTACATTCAATGAGAAATACACTAAAAGTTGGCTATAGTAAGGTAAAATTCCAACACCATTGGAAAGCCTTAGAAATTTCATCTTTACAAACTAAATGTACGATTGTTTACGATCCAACTATAAAATTACATTCCTTTCACTAATCCTTGTGACATAATTTAGTATAAAACTTCAAACTTTGATGGCTCAAATCATTTGACAAAAGGTGGATAGTCTCTATTTCTCACTAAATTTGTTTTGCTTGATTTGGAATGCAAAGGTAAAAGGAATGCGATAAAAAGGAATTCAAAAGGATTACTTTATAGTTGTTTGTTGAGAGCTTAACAAATTTCATGACTTTATTTTTATATTTTTGACAAAATGTAATGTAAAGTAACCTTATCATGGCTGGACCAACGGACCACGGCAAAGCAAGTATGGTACCAAGGTGGGAGGAGGAATAACGGCCGTCGCCACCGATCACTTACATATTGGTGTATTTGAATTTCAAATCCGGTGAATTCCAACACGAAACTAGCCTTCTGTATTTGAAATGCATTACACCGAATTTTACTTTACTTGCAACCAAATGCTTGAAATATTCAAAAGCGTGCATTTGGAAAGCAATGCATTTATTGCATTCCAAATGCAGGCAACCAAATAGCCCCTAAATAAAGGAGATGAATTACACATAGTCCATTCGACTTAAATAGAATAGATGGTCATGACCACGACAAGAAAAACTATGATTTCATCCTTTTAGAACCATGACATAGATCTAAGCCATCCTAGATCGAAATTGTGTCTGTCGCCATCTATTTATCCATTATAAAAGATGTATGTTATCAAATCCCAACACGCCGAGTGTAAAATAGATGTTGAGTTAGCACCGCATATGTAAATTAATAAATAAGGCTTTAAATACCATTTAAATGATCAAAAAATTTAAAAAAGCATAATTAATTATGGAAAAATCCTAAAAATACAAATAAATACTCTTTAAATTCAGTGAAATGAGTAGAGTCTAGATAAAATAAAAGATGTTCTAGTTTTTAATAGATAATTTGAGGGTAATTATCTATTTAAATCTTAATTTTGAAATTAATCCTAAAATACTTACCTAAATGACTTGAAATTTTTGAAGAATATTTCTAGTAATTTTGTCTATCTCCTTCCATCTAGGTGGGTAGAGTAGAAGTTGTCTAATTTAGAATCCTAATAATTAAATTAACTAAATAATTAATATTATATAAATTATCAAAAGTCTATTTTCATGGTTAATTACACATATCTAACATAGAAGCACTTAAGAAAATAATCAAGTCTTATGATTTTAATTAAAACTTCAAATATACAAAATTAAGATTAATTAGTCATTAATAATTAATTGAATTAATTAAAATTAAAAGATTTAAAATTAAATATAGAAAAGTCCATAAAATACAAATAACCCCTCTTTATATTCGACTAACAGAGAGGAATTCAATGAAATCAAATGCCCCAATTTTGTTGGACATTTGAGAGTAATTTGCTAATTATTGAAATCTTAATTAATATTATTAGTCATAAAACATAAGGTCACATATTTTAAAATTTTTATTATAGGTTTTGTATGTGATCATCTAATACTCTTAGTTTTCTCAAAAAATTCTGGGCTTATTTTTTATGATTTATTAAATTATTAGAATTAATTAGAGATAATTCAACTAAATTAATTTAAAAATCATAAAATTGCATCTTAAGATTTCAAATCACTTAATGAATAGGGAGAATCATAAAAAATGTCAAACACATTTAACCCTCTTTACTCACACTAATCACCTTAATTATGTTTAAGTTCATGTGTTTATCTATTAATTAAGCAATCCCATAAATTAGGAGTTTCATAAGTGACTTAAGCTAAGTTCAAATGGTCTGATGATTCTATGATTAATCTTAAGATTAGTACGAACCCCTAGAAAATTCATGTCATTTTAATATAAATAATAATATATTTTGAATTATATTTATAAATAGACGTTTTAATGGCATTTAAAATTTAATAAAATTATATTAGTAATTTAATCTAACTTGTTGTCATTCTCAGTATTTCCCTTGATGTCCTTAATCAAAGGAAATATTTTTAAATATTCAATTAATAATTTAAAATTCTTAACATTTTTAATAAATAGATCATTAGGATTTAATTAAAATAAAATATCATTAACTAAATTATTAAAAATCTTTAAAAATAACTTTTGTTAGAGTTTTTGGGTGGTTCATCATCCAATTGTAAGGTGTTCACTCTATAAGAAGTAGGGTGTAAGGAGGAGTGAGCCCTACTCCACGTAGGGCCAACAATTTCTCACTCTTTAAATCACTAAACTAAATTCAAATTAAATTAAATTTTGAAATTAATCTCAAAATTTTGAAATTCTAATTAATCTCAAATTTTATAAGATGTTTCTCTGAAGTCACTCAAATCGAGAGGATTTTTACATAAATTTAGGAGGTTTAATCTAAATTATTTAATTATTAAATATTAAATAATCCTAGAATTCCACAAATCCTTATGGAATATTATTGAGGAGACCCTTGACCTTAAGATAACCCTATGAGGTTTAGAGATGATTAACTTAGTAAACTTAATTTCAAGTGAATCTATATTTATTTAAAATTTACATTAATTATCATTAAATTTAAAGAATTAATAATAAATAAAATAATAATAAATCACCAAAATTTTATGGTATATTATATCAATAGAAAGAAAATAAAAAAATAAAATTTATTTAATTTAATTGCTAAAATATTTTTTATGATTAAATAATTACATAAATTGACAAATTATAAAAATCCAATTAAGCTCTAAATATTATGAAATTCTTATAGGAGTATTAAGACCTCATTCCTAACACTTATATTACATTTCATAATTTAATGAGTTGTATTTTTTTTCAATATTTTCTATACCATGTAAAATTATTATAATAAATTTTTTTTAAAATAATTCTAATTAATCTCAAAATTTTAAAAGATGTTTCTATGAAGTCCCTCAAATGGAGAGGATTTTTATATAAATTTGGAAGGTTTATTGACATTAATTTAATATTTTTCTTTCTTACTTGATTAATAAATGATATTACATTTAATCATAATTCAAATTTAATTAAAACATCATGAAATTTTCACTACAATATTTTATTATTTCTGAGATATACTTCATGTGATCGTGAAACTATTTAGCTTAAATACATCATAACTTTGGATTTAATTAAAATAAAATATCATTAACTAGGTTAGAGCTTTTGGGTGGTTCATCATCCAATTGTGAGGTGTTCACTCTATAAGAAGTAGGGTGTAAGGAGGAGTGAGCCCAACTCCATGTAGGGCCAACAATTTCTCCCACTCTTTAAATCACTAAACTAAATTCAAATTTAAATTAAATTACAACTTAAAATGTATCTCTAAATCATTAATCACTTAGCTAAAATCATCTAATAGTAATAAACTAAATCTCATTTTCAAATTATAATTCAAACATGAAAGACTAGCATGTCTCATCATACTAGTTTGCTTACACACATTAGATTGATAGGCCACTGATCCTAAACTATAGTTAGGTCAGTGTTTTGTTATGGTTTGTTAATTTTTCAATTTTATGATGTATTATTTTAGATTACATGTTAGGGTGTTATTTATTAGACTAATGTGGCCTATTATACGATTGTGCTTAATAAAAAGGTCACCATAATTAAATTAAAATTAATAAAATTTGCTTGTAAGTACTATTTACTTAAAACCCCGATGCACAGCCTATTTAGATAGATGGGCTTAATAATCATTGATTCTAGGTATCACAATATGAAATATAGATGTTTGCATGTATGTGTGTTCTAGCTAACATATGTTTTACAATTTAGTTAAAATTTCATTATATAATTTTAAAATATAATATATACTAAGACTAGACTAGAGCCATAAGGTTTAGGATAAGCAACTACTAGAAGCCAAAAACCTGAAAGGCCTTGTGAAGCTTAAAGTACATAAACCACGAAGATGAAGACAAGAAGACCAACTTAGGCTATTTCTTTACTTAATTTTATGCCAAGTTGTGTAAGGGAATAACTCAACTATCAATGTTCTTTCTCTTCTAAGGTGTATAGTGGAACTTAACATCATCAACCTTTTTATTATATTATTTTGATTGATTGATGGCTTGTTTACATTGTAATGCACACAAGAAATGACATATTTAATTCATATTTTTTATGTGTGATATTTGCTATTTGTTTGCTTGGACCCTTATTTGGCTTAGTAGAAAAAATTTTAATTTTTCTACCAAACTTAATTAATCAAATCAACATAAAATAATGCAAGTCATAAAATCATCTAATTAAAGCCATAGGTATGAATGTTAATGGTAACTAGGAACCGCTAGGAATTTGCTAATCATGCTGCATAATCTTCATCCTTCTTAAATTGGATCATTCTCTCATTGCACATAAGGGGTATCTATCTAGTGAAGATATCCACCCTCTTGGAGAAATCTATCTTCTCTTTTATTTATTCCATAACCATTCTCTAAGTACATGCATATAGTTATAATTGCATATTAAATAAATTTCATGTCTAAAATATGTAAAATTCAAAAAATTATTATATTTGATAATAGTATTCTTATACTATTCATGATCTTAGAGTTTAGGGAGTGAGTTTAAATTCTCATATTTTTTATTAATTAATAACATCACGTCTATCATATACTTCATAAGGCTGGCCACATGATCTTCAAGCATAGGAGGTGTTAGCTGGTAGCTCATATATGTGCGCAATAAATTTTGAAGAGTTGGGATAAGTTCACATTATTTAATGGGAGTGAACCAATACATCTAAATTTTCCACATTAAATTAGGTCAAGCTTCTAGCTTGTGCTTTAGTTTTATGATTTAAGGGTACATATTTCTTCTTTGTTAAGGGTATGATTTCTTACCTCTTAAGCAATCATACGGTCTCATGTTGTTAAGATATAAGTAGCATTCTAGTAATATGTCAACTCAAAATATAATATAAATCTTAATTTCAAATATATAAAGGCTAATCATTGGATTGATTGAAGTGTCTACTAGGCTTCCCAGTATCTAGGTACTTCCTATTTATCTTCCTTTAAGACCCAGAAAGAAGTGTTCTTAATTGAGTTATCCCTCTTGATTAATAAAATTTAGCAATTTTTTATAGAAACTTTGAAATCTATAAAGTTATTATTTTTCTTAAAAAATCACATATTATTGGATGTAATTAACTATAATGTCATGGCCATGGAACTTTCAACCCACTTTCTTTCTTTATCGATATAAAGCAGAAGAAAAATCTTTGGTGCACAAAGACCATTCAGCCTTAGAAGTCTTTATTAAGCAATTGAATCTATTGTAGGATAATATCTTTACATTTCAGAGTAGTATATTATTTCTTGATGTTGTGCTCAATCTCTTAAAAAAGAGCCTTTAAGATTTATGTGGTATCTTCATATTTTAATCACCACATAGACTTTTTGGAGATTCAATTGTTCTCTTAAAGATAAGCATTATGATACAACAATAGATGGCATATCATTATTTTTTATGGTTCTAAAGTAAAGCCATGAATCTCCTTTAATTATTTTGGTCAATCCAATCATTAAAAAAATATAACATGAAAACATTATTGAACTTGAAGATCTTGAAATGATGAACCCTTTCATAAACTAAAAACATCATTGTTGGAAGAACGTGGTCCCAATCCCACCACCCCGTCCTCACACACACCCACCCACCCCACATGAAGGTTATAAAAAAAGACATATTTTCCATTTGTCGCTTATAATAGTCCTAGTCTAGGATAATCTATTAGGTCACTTTAGAATAATGTGGTCTCCATCCCAACCAAAAAAAATGTGAATTGGTTCATCATAGAGTATGAATACTCCCACCTCGAATATCCTTAACTTAAATTTAGAAAATAAAGCATGATGAGAAAGTAGTTTCCTTTTTTCTAAGTGTGACTATGAGAGAAAAGAGAGCACATATAAAGTGGTATGTTATTTGTGATAGAATAATAATCATAAAAAATAATAAACTTTTATTACCATTTTATTCAATTAAAATGGTTGCCATATTCCATATAAGTTAACCCTAAAACTTTCATTTATCTATATTATAAAATGAGTACTTATTGTGTTAATCTCAATGATGCTTGACATTAGTGTAATTGAAATTAAATATCTCACATATCTGTCTAAATCACTTAAATCATTCAATTACTCTTACTAGCTCAATCAACCCAAGCTTGATTCATATGTCAAGTTGATTGTGTCAATTGAATTATGAGTTAGTCATGATTCCATCTCAAAATTTTATTAAATTTAAAGCAAAATATATATAAATTTTGTCTACAATTTTTATAATGGAAATAATTCTTTTGGACAAATTTATCCTCTTTAATCTAAAATAATAATCCACTCAATAAGAAAACAAATGGTGCCTAATGTGTGATTTGCCTTATAAAATGAAACTTCAATTAAAATATTTTATATAGATAAAATCTTTATACATGAAATGGATGCACACATAAATTTCATGCAAAACCTTGGGAATTTTAACATCATATTCATTGCACACACAACCATTCTTTTAATTTTTATGTATTTATCCAAAACATGCTACATTTGAGAAAGAATAATAATAACACTTTTTTTCATTAAACAACGCACCAAAAATAATATATTATGAGGAGCTTTACTATAACTGGTATAACACATTTCTCAAAAACATCAATAAATTCTAATTGTGACCTTAAGTCAAAGCTTCATTAATTTATTTCTCTTGATGGTATTGAGCAAGCACCAAAATTTTGCACTAAATGAGACATCATGAGAAATAAAGTCAATTTGGATCAATTGTTAAATAACAAACTCTCCACTAGGAAAGAATTAGTTAAACTTAGATAACTTCACATGTTTACACATAAAGATAACTTTAGCTCTCACCTCATAATTTTTTTAGTGTAACTTATTAGCAGCCTTATTAGACACCAATGAAGGTTAACTTTTAAGCACTTCAAGTTTTGACACATTCTCACCTTATTGATTAATAAAGGTAGAGTTATATGTCTTAGGGTTTTGATTCAAGAGAGCTCTATTTTTTTATCCTTCTCATCTTGAATAGTGACTTTGGTATATTTATAGGTTAGCGATTGTAGCAATGTTCATGATATAGTCATAATTGTCAAAACTATGATATTGACATCCAAACCTCCACTAGTGAGCATTACTTTTATGTGGTAGCAGGGGTATTTATTTATCAAGACCATTAGGTCTAGGCAAGCTAACTCTATATTGTAATTTTCAAACTTAGTGAAGGCCCTTAGAAGAGGTATCATCTACAATTTAATATTTAAGTTAACCTTAGGTCTCTTCTTCCATTCTGCTAAAAAGCATATTGACATCAAACCTTATGACTACATGTTTGGATTCAATTAAGTTGGCAGTAACTTGCTCTCCTTAAGTTGCATCAATGAGTTAAAACATTAACCAGCTTAACATAGTGTACATAAGTGTATGTGTCATTCAGATAATATAGTGATGCTTAGACTATTGTTCCCTCGAGAATTGATTAATTATGTAATTTAAAAATAAGTTAAATATTAATCATATACTAAACTTAATTTTATCCAATTATTTTAAAAGGCTAAATTTTCAAGTAGATCTAAATATTAAAAAGCTAATTTTTTTTTTAGGATTTTTGTAGAAAAAATTGGTGTTGTTCCTAGTTCTTAAAAATAGTACTTTGATTTTATGTAAATTCTGGTTGATATCTTGCTCAAAATTAACATTGGAATTATTTAAAAATTTATTGTTGTCAATTAAGATTATTAAGGTTGGATCTTTTATGCCTAGATCAAAATAACCAAGCCACTCCCTCTAATTAGCTAATTCCTTAGGTCTAATTAAATTTTAAGTAATTGTGTTACCCAAATTTTACTTTAATAACTACAGATTCAAAATAGCACGTGCCTATGTCTATTTAGTAAATTCATTTATTTATTTACTATTCTTCTAAAATTCTTCCGATATCTCTAGATCACAACTTATTTTAACATCACAATTAGTAAATTGCATGTAAATTACATGCAGGAAAAAAATGAAATCACGTTTTCCTTAAAGCACAAATATTTTTCTAGAGAAATTTGCAAACATTGACTTTGGTACAAGAACATCAACTCATAATTACAGAAACTCAAAGCACTTTATAAATTTAGTGATTCATTTAGAGGAGAAGAACTTATTTGAATTTATAATAAGACCTAAGATAACAAGAAGAAAAGGAAGAATAAACTGAGTAATTCTTCTAAGTCTAGTCCTTACTCTTTCCTTTTTCTTCGTGGTGAAAATGTGCAGCAATTCCATGGTTTAGATCTTTTTCTCCAAACTTGTCAATGCAAACAACAATCTTAAACACTGCCCTCATATAGAATAAAGACAAACGCACTCACACGCACGGACACACACACACACACACACACACATACACACACACACACAACACTTGGAGTGTCACTTTGTAAATGATACTTACACACTCAGACTCACACTAAGACTCCACCATTTTCCAAAAAAAAAATTTCTCTAACAAAAAACCTCTTATTTATAGCCTGTGAGCCCTCCTATCAGCCTCGCTCCCCTCAAAATTTCCTTGAAAACTTAGCAAACTGACTGTTTAACTACTCAAAATTATTCTATCAGGCCATCACACTGTGGCGCTGTGAAGATAGCACCTAGGCATAGGTATAGCACTATAACACTAGTGATTAGCTCATCAGCACCGACTCTTCTATATAATGCTCCAATTTCTTATAATTCCTTGGTGACATGGTGCATGATTCCAATGTTATGGCGTTGGACTTTCTATATCCTAATCATTTTTTTTTTTGAGAAAAAGGTGTTATAGCATGAATGATCTAGCTTGGCACTATCTTTTCTATCTTGTGCTCCCTTTATAGGCCATGGTGCTGATGATGTAGTGCCTCAGTACTATCTTTTTATTCTTTCTCTGAAATAAGTTGTGCAGAGCCTACACATTGAATATAATTTTTCTATTTTATCCCTTTTTTTAGAATTTTTCTGTAACAACATCAAAATAAACTACTCAAATCATCTTCTATTTATCCAGCTATCCTAATGCTCCAAACAAGGCACAAAAAGTATAAATCAAAGAGGGATGCACGTAACCTATAGTAGTTACCCTTAAACATGTTACAAATTGAATTATAAATAATCTTTCTTATATCAACAGTAAAGTCTTTTTGAATTACATAATTTAAAATAGCTCTATCCTTAATCACTTCACTAAGATTCCCACTTAGCATAGTTTGGTAAAAATGAAATAGTGTCAAGGTTTCTCATTATTTGTCATCCCAGCAGTATAAAAATTAATGATTTTTCTTCCCACCTTTTTCCATTTGATGCTGGCACTTGGAAAAATGAGAAACCCTAGAATATTATCAAAATCAAGATGTTTTTTTATAATAGGCAAGATATTCATCATATTTAAATTTTTTAAATTTATAAATATAATTAAGAGTAATAAAATCAAAACTTACCCACTTCTTGGGGACAAAAAAATTAACATCCCTCTGCTCCTTAACATTAGCATAAAATTACTTAACCACTAGAACTACACAAGAGGAAACTCCATTGGCAAAGCATTTCCATGCCCTTTCTAGGATTATTCTTTTGACACTCCCTCTAAGATTGTAAAATCCTCTCTCTAGCTCAGATTTTTTGGATAAGTGAGGATTTGTTCCTTTCCTCAGTCTCAATGCTAGAAAATTAAGTATGGTCATGAGATCCCCCTTTCTTTCTCTCTTGCATGACCTTGACAAGCATGATTGCTAAAATGACTAGGCTACTAAGAAAGAAAAGTTTTTTATCTAAGAAAAGCTTTCAAACCTTCAAAGGCAAGGAATAGAATGGAAAAATCATCTAATGGGTCTTGTTTATAAAGATATTACAATATTGTCATGCTGGTGATATAGTGCCTCGACGCTAGCTTTGTTGTCTATGAACTCAAAGAGTAGTGTTGCAATGCTATCCATGCAGTGCCTAGAAGCTAGTCAACCATCAAACCCAACTTGTTGAAAAGAAAATTTATGGGCACACATCATGAACTAACATTATTAATTTTGAACTATTTTTTTTCAAAAAATTTATAAAAAATTATGGGGTGTTGTGGTGCTGATCATTGATGTTGCAATGCTACAACGGATGTCTATTCATTTTTTTGTCTTTTCCTATTTAATTTTATCAGACTATTTTTGACTTGACCATGACTAGCACTATAATGCTAGTCAAACTAGCACCTTGGCACTATGGCCCATTCAACAACTCTCTCTCTCTCTCTCTCTCTCTCTCTCTCTCACACACACACACACACTTTTTATTTTTTTTAGACTTAGTAAGCACCAACACTGGTATAATAATTAGACTTCAGCGTCATCACACTACAATTACAGCCCCTAGGCGCTATAATATATACTCCTAAAGTATTCAAACATGATTGTGACATTGTAAAAGTATCACCTAAGAGCTATGGATAAATTTCACTTAAGAAATTTACTTCAACATAACTAAAAATAATTCACCATTAAGAGCACACGAATACAACTTTGGTTGCCTCCTAAAAAATGCTTGGTTTATAGTCCTTAGCTTGACTCAATTAATGCATCTTCTCATACTTAATCAATTTAATTAACTCTTTAAGCCAATTCACTTTACCCCCATAATATTTCTTAAATCATTGATCATTCACCTTAAGGATATTCTTAGTTTTCAAATCTTAAATGTCTACAACGCAATGTGCACATATCATATTGACTAGGAAAGGACTGACCATCTAGATTTCAATTTTCTTGGGATTAATTTCAATCTAGAGTTGAATAAAAATAGTTTTTGTTCAAGATCTAATTAGTTCTTTAGAAGCTTTCTATCATGTCATTTCTTATTTGTTCCTTATAAATCCTTGAATTCTCATAATCTCCTAATCTATTTCTATTTCATTCAAATCTAAGAGCCTTTTTCTCATATCTTTTAATGTCAAAATTCAATTTCTTCATAGCACAAAGTGCTTTATGTTGTAGTTCTAGTGGTAAGTAACAAGCTTTCCTAATTACTGATCTATAAGGAAACATTCTAATAGGGGTAATAACAATCCTATAGGCCTATAATGCATCATGCAATCTTAATGATCATTTTTCTTAATTGGACCAATAGTCTTTCTAAAATTCTCTTAATCTCCCTATTTGAAACTTGCCTTGACCACTGAATTGAGGATGATGAGTAGTAGCTACTCTAATTAAATTTTTATGTTTCTAATAGAGGCTTCTTGGCTTTGTAATTGAGTTCTCATTTATAGCATCATTTCTTCTAAAGTAGGCTTTATCTCCTTAAATTGGTTTTTGAGGAGGATATATAGGTGGCATCATAGGTTTAAAGTTTTGATTCTGATTGTTATAATTCTTATTATTCTAGTTTCTCATATTTTTATTTTGATTGTAATTTTCATTATTATTCCATGAGAAATTTGGGTGATTCTTCTAGCCTAAGTTAAAAAAAAATTAAGAAAGGATAATTAGTTATGTTGGTCACATAGTTAAGCATTTCTAATCCTTGATTGTTATGTCCTTCTAATGCACATGCTTCACTACAAGTCTATCCCCTAACTGATTACTAAGATTAAAATTTGTGTTAACCCCGAAACTATCTAATTTCTTAAACAGGACAATGACTTGTGAGTTAACAATGCTACTGCATCATTATTATGCATACTTGCCGCTTTCTTAAGGTTAAGCTTATTAGATGGGCACTAAAAATTGTTTGAAGCCATCTCCTCTATTAATGCATAGGCTTCATGAAGGGTTTGGAGATGAGGCTACCTCTTACTGTTGCATCTATAATTATTCTATGTGATCCTACCTAACCATTGTAAAAGGATTGAATAATCAACCAATCAAGCAATGAGTGATGTGGACTTTTTCTCAATAAATCTTCATCTCTCTCCCAAGCTTCATATAATGATTCATTATCCATCTATATAAAGGATGTGATGTCATTTCTAAGTTTGGCGGTTTTAAATGGTGGAAAATATTTAGCTAAAAATTTATAAGCTAGTTCATTCCAAGTTGTGATGAATCCATGAGGAAATGAGGTTAACCATATCTTAAATTTATCCCTGAGTAAGAATGGGAACAACCTAAGTCTAATGGCTTTGTCACTAACTCCATTATACATAAAGGTTGCACATATTTCTAGAAAATTTATAATATGCATGCTAGGGTCTTCTATAGGTGAACCCCTAAACTGTGAATTTTGCACCATTTGAAATTGATGGTTTCAACTCAAATTATTGTCTTGAATGGTTGGTCTAGCTATGCTTTAGTGCACTCAATCTACTAGAGGTTTGGCATAGTCCGTAAGAGGTTTAGGGTGTTTTAAATCTTTTAGTTGATTGGCCATTGCTAAATTTCTATGTTGATTTATTCTCTCTATTCTAAGTTTCTTGTGAAATTTTTTTATTTCTAAGTTCAAAAGTAAGATTTCTACTATTTTATCACTACTCATGCAAAGATAGAAATACTCTTTCGTTTAATCTAGAAAACATAAAATATAATAGTAAATAATGATCACTTAAATATACTAAAAAAATAAGATAATTCACAATTCACTAAACATTTAACACGAAATATTTGAATTAAATATGTTTAGTTAAACTAATATTATTAACTTAATGTAAATTAAATTAAACATTAATCCTATACTAAACTTATTTTATTCAATTATTTTAAAAGGCTAAATTTTAAGGAAGATCTAAATATTAAAAAAGTATTTTTTTCTAAAATTTGTTTAGAAACTATTGGTGTTGTTCCCTACTCTTAAAAATAGTACCTTGAATTTATGTAAATTCTAGTTGATATCACATTCAAAAATAATGTTGGCATTATTTGAAAATTATTGTTGTCAATCTGGAGCATTAATGTTATATCGTCTATACATACATTAACATAACCAAACAAGTTCTTTTAATTAGCTAATTCCTTTAGTCAAATTAAATTTTAAGTGATCGCGTTACCCAAATTTCTTTTTAATGATTGTAGATCAAAAATACATATGCCTATGTTTATTTAATAAATTCATTTGTTTTTCCTACTATTAATCTATGATTCTTTCAATATCTATAAATAACATTCAA
Source organism: Cymbidium sinense (assembly GCA_021442155.1). Taxonomy (NCBI): domain Eukaryota; kingdom Viridiplantae; phylum Streptophyta; class Magnoliopsida; order Asparagales; family Orchidaceae; genus Cymbidium; species Cymbidium sinense. The sequence goes on from CM038217.1 coordinate 32,775,839, forward strand.
TTTTAACATTATAATTAGCCTGATTGCAAGTAAATTATGTGCAAAGAAATCAAACACCACTTTCTTTAAAGCACAAACATTTTCTTATAGAAATTTGTAATTGTTTACTTTTGTAAAAGAACGTCAACTTAGAATTACAAAAGCTTAAAGCACTTTATGACTTTAGTGACTCATAATGGAGAAGATGAAAAATTAATGTAAATTTTATAATAAATACATAAGATAACAATAAGGAAAGGGAAGAATAAATCGAGTAATTCTTCTAAGTCTACTCCTTACGCCCTCTTTCTGCTCCCTAGTGAAAATGTGAAGTAATTCTTTGGTTTGGATCTTCTTCTCCAAGCATGCGAATATGAGTAATAACCTTGCACACTAACCTCACAAAGAACAAAGACAAACACATACACACACAACACTTGGAATGTAACCTCCAAGTAATACTCATATACTCACACTCACTCTAAAGCTCAACCACTTGCCAAAACTTTTAGTCTAGTAAAACACCCTCATTTATAGCCTTTGAGTCCTCTTATTAGTTCTTCGCTTGCACCCCTAAAAACATTATTGAAAACTACATGAATTGAGTGCTTAAACTACCCAAAATCATTCTATCAAGCCATTGCATCGCAGTGCCATGAAGGTAGTGCCTAGGTGCTAGGTATAGCACCGTGGTGCTAGTGATTAGTGCCTCAATGCTAACTCTTCTATATAATGGTCCATTTTCTTCTAAGTCCTTATCATCACAACGCCATGATTACAATGTTGTGTTGTTCTTTTTGTGTCCTAGCCATTTTTCTTAAGAAAATGGTGCCCAACACTAATGAAATGTCACCACAATGTTGTCTTTTCTATCTTGTGTTCCCTGTATGGGTGTCATGGCACTGATGATCCAAAACCTTGGTGTTGTCTTTTTTGTTCATTGCTCTAATGTAGGTTAATTGCAGCATTATAGCACTGCTTGTGCAACGCCTTAGCACTAATTATAGCTTTTATCTCTTTCTTTAGAATTTTTCTAAAACAATACCAAAATAAACTACAAATAACATGTTTAAACATAAAATAAGCATAAAATTCACATTTTAAATATAAAAATTTCACTACATAAATACACTTATCAATCAACTTTAGGCCCACCTCTTTAATCATAGTTGCAAGATGGCTAGAAGTTGTTGGGACAAACGAGGACCCTTGCTTAGCTGGTGCCTTTAAAGATGGCAATCTCTTTACTCATCTCTCAATGTCTTAACATAATCATTAAAGTGGCTCTCAAGTTTCAATGTTCTTTTTTATATTCTATCATCTATTGATGCTTGACCTTCTTTTGTCTCTTCATAATTGTGTAGACAATGAAGCAAGCATAGGGATTCTTAACCTTAAAGTCAAGAGAAAATGCTTCCTCTTATTCGCTTGGAATATATTTAAAGTGAAGCTAAAATAAAAAGAAGATATGAGCAAAAAAAAAAACTTTAGCAAAGAATATCACTAGCATATATTTATAATCTTTCAAAGCTAATGTTTAATAGAAAAAAAAAAAAAAAAAGTCATCCAACCACAAATTATATTATAGCCTACCAAAAAACAAATATTTAATTCCTTTATCCATTGAATTTTTTTTTAAAAAAAAGATAAACTAATTGGAGAGCTAAATATGCACTCAAATCACTTAGAGGACAAAGGACACTTGAGTAACAAAGTGGTGTAGAACTTATTAAAATGAACTCCCAAATGTTATTCAAGTAGGCATATTCTGCTTATGGATCAATTAAAGAAAATTAATCAATTTTGTGTGAAATTTGATCTAATTACTTGAACTAATGGTACACTAAATAAGATTGTCTTGAATGTTCAACATATTAGCTCCTTAATTATGGCTAATCTTGGTGAAGTCATAAAGTGAATGCACATAAATCCACTCCTTCAAAATCATTAGTGCATATCTTATGTGACTCCATAATCATAGCCATTGAATCTTTATTTTATCCCAAGCTTTCAATAGATCAATTAATTTGCTTACTTAAATTCTGAAATCTAACACAAAAAATAAAACTAATTGAGAGCATAAGTATTACAATTCCACTACTCTTGGTTCCTACCAAAATTCTTTTTAAATATGACCTAATGAGGAATAAAGTTACTCAAGATCAATCATTAAAGAACAAACTCATCACTCAAAAAAATTAGCTAAGCTAAGGAAAATTCACATGTTTGTACATAAAAGTTACTTTAGCTTTACATCTTAAATTTCTAAACAAGCTTATCATCTACCTTATTAAACGCCAATGAAGTTTTACTTTTAAGCACCACTATTAGATTTTTATAAAGAATCTGAGATTGTGGACCATCATGGTTTACCTTTTGGACCATGTGGTGATCACATTCTCATCATAATTATTAATAAAGGTAAGGCCATATGTCCATGGCTTTGACCCAAAGAAGCTCTAACTACTTATCCTTCTCATTTTCAATGGTGATATTGGTATATTTATCATTAAGGTATTTGATGTTAGCTCCTTCTGTGGTAGGGTCCTTAAATTCCAAGGTTGTGTTATTAACATCCAAAGAAAGAACCAAAATTCTAGTAGTGAGCACAACGTTAGGGTGGCTAGAAGTCGTGTTTACTTATGAAGACAATTAGGAGTTTGCACACTTTTATCGATACTATTAGCTAGATTAAAATGTTGTCTATTGTCAAATTTAAATTAAATGCCAATCTTTAGCATTTATTATTCATCAAGCGGTATAAAAGATCACCAAGGAAAGATAAAAAAAATACATTATTACAAAGCCAATGTTGCACCATATCTATAACACATATATTGGTCATAGACAGCTCGAACATACAAATCTCAAGCATTCACACATAATAATCTTTATCTACAATCAAACAGCATCAAAATCAAACATCGCAACTCTTAACTTTAGGTAGTTTATCCATCAGTATCTTTGTGAGCTATATTATGACATTTAATTGTCAAATCTACTATTATTTCTTTCTCGCCAAATAAGATAATTAAGCAATAAGAGGAACGATAGGATATGTTCTTTTGTTGCATAGACAGGTGTGGCATGTCTTCAATGAATAACATCCATTACAAGAATGTTGGTCTTAAGAGAAAGCCTGAAGCCCATGGCATTATTTCAGTCAGGAGATTAAACGAGAAAGAGCAATTAGAAAAAAAAAAAAAAAGAAAAAAAAAAGAGGTGATTCTTAGTTTCAGCTGCATCAAAGCAAAAGCAACAATGTGGAGAGGTGTTAATATTCCTGACATTTAAATGGATGGAATCAACCCTCTGCTAAAAATAACTTAAGATTATACAAGAGAACTCCAAGGGTGGATGCTGTTGAAGTTAATTTTCCTGAAATCTTTTTCATATAGGGGACATTTTTTTTATAATATTGATGCAATACATGAAGTAGCGAGATATAATGTTTACCACCTCTAAAAAGCTCACCTATGATGTATACGTTTTTTACTCTTCCTTTTTATACTAACTTTAGTGACAAATAATGATGTTGCTTATTTCTTTGTTTTTATAGGACAATGATGATAAATCTTTGTAAGGGCTGTTCTGTGAAGAGAGAGGGAGGGAAATAGAATGAACAAAAAATTTATTGTATTTTTTATATTTTGGAAGTTATGCTTAATGATAAATTCTTCTAATTATACAAGTTGTTTTACATGTATAAAGAGCTTAGGATTTAAATGTTGAACTTAAACTAAAATTTTTTATCTGGAAATTCATTTTATGCTGAATAATACTTTATATTATCTATCACAATTTGACTTATAAATGATCTTGAGTTTGTAGAGTATTGGCAACTTATGGCAAATCTATAAACAACTGAAAAATAGTCAAATGGCCTGAAGAATCAACAATAACTAGCTAATCGTTTTAAAAAAACCTGAACTAGCTTTATCTTTCTTCGTTTATATTTCCTAACTTAATATGATGAACCTAAATAATCTATTTGTAAGCAAGTTGGTAAGTTGATGCTTTTGAGATTTATATTTTTATTTTAAAAGAAGGTTCGGCTAGTGCTAAAAAATGCTGTTGCTTTTGTTTTTTATTGTTATTTTTTAATCGTATATGTGTTCCTTCCATCATCTCATTCTTACATGTTACCTATTTTAGTATAATTTTTTGTTTCTTTTCAATTCTATTATTCAAAGTAATGATAACTGTGACAATTAAAACTCATTAAATCAATGAGAAAATTTTTCCTTGACTTTAAATATCGAATAACAATACAAATATAAAGCATCAATTGGGCCCATCTCATTTATTTTAGGAGATTCAAGCATTATTGCATCTCATATGATTGAATTTCAATACCTTTATGTAAGACTCTGCGAATGATAACCAAATTATTTAGAATGTTCTCTATCACCATGCATAGTAGACTCTGAACAACTCTATGTTTCTTATGAGAATGGCGTTTTCATTCACACGAAAAGTCTAGAATTTCTAAAGTAGTCTTTACTGATTTTAATTAGTAGAATGAAAATTTCTATGCAAGAATGGTTGTATTATTTCAAAGATTGAACAATCATGAGTGTTCTCCAATGACTACTACTCCTTATTCTCTTATTGTTCTTTTATCAACATAATAAACAGAAACACATGACAAAGTTTCTATGTTGGCATGATTATTTAGAGCTTATTTATCAACACATGGCAAACTTTGAAGAACTCATATTTGTTATGGTAATGGAGTTACATTTGAAGTTTTTATTGTACTGTTAATAGTTGGCATGGATTTTTCTTTTTTAATAAGTGATTTGGCAATGTAAAAATTATTGTGCCCATCATATGCAAACATATGTTGATCAAGATGCGAAATCATAAGCTATTGAATCATTTTCTTCATCATGATTTTTTGGATATATTTGAAAATAAGGATTTTAGAAGATGATTGAAGGACTCAGTGAAAGTCCTAGGTGAACAACAAAGAAGGCTAGTACTAATGATCGGGATGACAATAGAGATTTATATGAGGAGAAAGAGAACTATATATGTTGAAGAATATAGATAACACACACTAAAACAATAAATACTTTTTGCAATGCTGATGTTGAAAACTGAGGCTGGCGTGTTTCTGCTAATGAAAATGATGAGGTTGATGATAACATTTATTTATTCATGTTGAGTTAGGAATGAGTGACAGGGCAAGCTAGAAGCATAGATTTAGATATTGGATGGACAACATTGCACCCATGGTAAGTTCAAGAGAAAGATAAGGTGGAAAAGAAGTATACATGTGGTAAAACATGTTTGAGAGTAAAATATATTGGAGCCTAAAGCAAAAGAAATTAGATTTGCAAAGCTAATGTAATATACACAAATAAGTTCAAATGGTTGTGATGTTACTAAGTATATTCATAAGTCTACTCACAAGTATGTTGGCAATAACATGCAGGTGTGCACAACCACGTGCGTCCATGTGTAGACACACACAAATGCATGCAAATGGGTTCAAGCACCATATATGTGTGTAGACACACATACAAATGTACTCAGGCATACTTGGATGTACACAAGTGGTAGGATGTGTGCAGAGGTGTGGTGTGATGCACAAGTGGAGATGCAGAGGCACTTGTGGAGTGGCATTAGCATATAGAGGCAAGTGGACATTAAGTGCATTGGCATGCACAAACACCCCATTAGTGTTCAAATGTGCATTGGCATGTAACATTACACATCCATGGCTTAGTGGGGAACAAGTACATGCAGTTGTGGTCATTAGTGTGCCCATTGGCTTATGGTTGCATGTATTTAAAAACAAAAGCTTTGGTGGGGAATGAATTTTCTAATATCTAGTTGTTTATAAATAAGCAACCAAAATATTAGAATGTAGAATTTAAAAAATATGGCTAAGTCATTGCCATAGACGATGTTGGCAGTGTTGTGGCTTATGACTTGTTGCTTCATGGCATATAGTGAAAACAAGTCCAGCCATTTAAGAGTGCTAGAGTTTTGTGTATATAAGAAGGAACTTCTATAAAGATTAATTCATATGTTGGTGTATTTGTGTGCATGCATTGAAAGAAAGGGATGTGGTGGTAAGCTTTATCATTGTACTCTATTATCGATGACAAAAGTTGGAAAAAATTTTCTTGTATTTTATTTACCTCATTGTCATGCTTATTGGCATAATGAGGGAAGGGTGAGATTTAGAGTAAAGTCTAGATCTACGTAGTGGGTGTTTTGCTCAAAAAAATTTTAAATAAATTTGGGTGAACCTCAACTTGTGACATTAGGCATGATCCTATTATGATTCTATGTTGAAAGGGCTCTGAATTTGTGGATGACAATTTTGTTGACCAAACAATTGTGTTATAAATTCAAAAGTTATGACTGAGCCATAATGAGTTTAGTTATTGATGCATCATGATTAAAAAAAATTATTTAATTAAGCATGAATCTCAATGAAATATTCAAATTAAAAACTTTCAAAATTAAATTAAAGATTATTTGAACTCTAATTTAAGGGAGCATATGTATAAATTGAACATCTTGATGAGATCAACCCAATATACAAAAAAGTAACCTAATTCAACTCCAAATTAGCCTAAATCAATCACTTTAAGGATAATTAAAAATTTTAATAATAATATTTCAATGACAAAATAATCTCTAAATCGACGTGCTTATAATAAAAAAATAAGTGCTCAGTGAAAGTCATTCAATGAATCTAAGATAGCTTAATTTTATGGTTATTAATGTACTTAAATACTACAAGAATAATATATGATTGAAAAATTAACATAATATGTATGAAGTATTTGGGATTTTAACAAAAAATAGCAAAATGTCTCTCAAAAAGGTTATAAATTGACTCTTATTCTTCCCATAAAAAGGAGCCGAGACATAAAATTAAAATTTGAGAGTTAGAGAACTTGTGATTTTTAGAGCCTTTTTGACAATCCATGCCAATGATCTCATCCAACAATAATTATCGTTTGACTGCCATTGACCAAGCACCATCACTAGGCTATCATTACCTAATAATCATTTTTAAATAACAATTGTTAATATTATTACTCAACTATTTTTATCCAATCATCATTGCTCACTAATATCACTTGATCGTCATTGCTAGACTGTCATTATCTAATCGTCATCTCCCTTTAATAATTATCTAATAATCTCTACTACAATTATACGAGATCAAGCTAGTGATATAAACTCTATAATTCTATCTTCTTCAATTGAGGGGAAGCATAATTTTTTAAAAATTTAACTTATAATATTTAGTTTATGCTGAAAGGAGCCTGTTTAGCAAAAAAACATATAAAGAGGAGCAAAAACGTGATTTTAAATCCTGTTTACATTTTTTTTGAAGAAAATGCAAAAAAAAAAAAAAAAAAAAAAAAAAGCGTTTTTAATATAAACACAATAGTGGTTAGCGTTTTCTTCGTAATTATACAAAATTTATTTATAACTATTCTAAAATAAAAATATTAACTTTAGAAAAATATTTATATCAAATTTTAAAATAATTATGCATATAAAAATAAAAGTATTTGTAATGTTCCTATAGGTAATAATAAATTAAAGTTTATTTTGATATGCAAATATATCTCAATTTGTACTTTGGGCTTCTTCTCACAAAAACATACTTAAATTGGAATAAAAATTATATGATATTTTTTATGATATTAATAAATAGTTATTGATTGAAAGTATATCTTAAAAATAATTTCAATTTTACTAATTTTTTATATGAAAAAAATAATTTAACTTATAATAGAGTTTAAATTTTATATTAACTTTTAACTATATTCATTTAGGATAAAATCTAATACGAATTATTATTTTTAAAATAGAGTTTTATTTTTAAATAACAGTAAATATAGTTGTTGCGTGCTAGAGTATTTTATTCCGGTAGATGCGAGATCTTCGTCGTACTCAAAATTATCCAACACACGGATATGAACACGCGGGTTATACGTAAAAACCAAGGGGAAAACCACGCCTTGCCCACCAGAACTTTCATGTGTTCAAAGATACGCCGCTTCGTTAGTTCGAGAAGAAGGTGTTTACAGTTAAAACAATATTCCAGAAAGATAATATCGGCCAACTCCAACCCGGGAGAAGTTTCAAAAGCAGAACGATCTTCCGGGAGCCACCTCTTGATCTTCGCACTACCTGGTGGCACCTGGGCTAGATCGTCAAGGCTCGACCTGGGTTCTCGTGAGCTCTCGGCCTTCAAATCGATTCCTCCCCTGGTGAGAATGGCTCATTTATAGATTTTGGGAGTGGCGACTTGTAAATTGTGGAAAACTCCAACCACTCCCATAACTGACGGATCAAGGCGATCCCCTCGACGACGGTGTATTTTGATCCGGGTGCCTTAATGATGTAATTGGGTGATGGATTCTGGATTCGTTTGACGAGCCGACCGCATAAATATGTCGCTTTGGTGACCATTTGGCGGATCAGATCCATTTTCATACTCGATAGCTTGATCCGAGTCGATTCGAAGTTCGGATCGACTATGATGTTGCTATGTTCGTCATCGAGATCGCTTGACCGTAGTTCAAATCGGTGATTGGGATCAAGCATTAAAATGCCTTGAGATTCGCTTGATCGATTAATTTTCCGAGGACGTATCGTCTATTTTGGTGACATTATCTCGCCATCCAAAAATATATGTCAAATACTTGAAAATAGCAAATTCTCAATGAAATTTGAGAGTCCATCAACGCGCGATTTTGAGAGAACGATCTTCATACAAAGACAATATTATAACTGTGAAGCAGGGCCGCAAATATGTATAGTATGCTGGCGCGAGATTTGAGATTACGGATCGATCCGAGCGAAGAGCTCGCGGTGCCTGAGCCATGGCGCTGGTGCCACGGGCGTTGCCAAGACGACATGGGCCACGCACGCCGCTACCAATGCCGTCGTTCTACGGGTCGTGGATCTGACGCTGGTAACGGGTCAGCTGAATGGCGGAGCGGCGCATGGCGGCGCGGGTCGAGTCGGTCACCCGACTCATGGCAGCTGGCGCGATGCGCGCCGCGTTTCACGAGGTCTGGCTGGACCGGATCGTTCAGCATACATGGCTGCTGGCATGTCATGAAGGGTATGCCGCACGAGCTGGTCGGATGCCACCCGTCCGAATGACTGCTTGAGCGGTTTTGAGCGCATTTTTACGCTTTTGCTAGGGTCTATAAACCCCAGGGCTAAGGGAGAAGGCACACCTTTCTCATCTCTTCTCCTCTTAGAGTGCATAGCCTCCCCGGGTGGGAGTTTGACCTATTCGGATCCACCTTTCCTCCCTCTGGGAGTGCATAGCCTCCCCGGTGGGAGTTTGAGCACCTTTTTGGATCAACCCTCCTCCTCTAGTGCATAGCCCTCCCTGTGGGAGTTTGGGCACTCTTGGATCCACCTCTACCTCCTCTGAGTGCATAGCCCTCCCGTGGGAGTTTGGGCACTCTTTTGGATCCACCCTACCTCCTGAGTGCCCTCCCTGGGAGTTTGGGCACTCTTTTGGATCAACCCTCATCTCCACCAAGCCGAGTGCAGCCCTCCCGGTGGGAGTTTGTAGATGGGTGAGAATCTTTGAAAGAGACACGTAGACCCTTGTAATCTGAGTGACGTGGGAACCTCTAAAATGGGAGGACCAAGGTTCGGTGGAGTCGCCGATCACGGGAGACACTTCGGAAAAATATTATTTTCAATGATTTGGTTCTTAAGTGTCCAAGAAGTCCGATAGAGCCCACCTCCGATGGGTATTTCACCATTTACAGATGAGTTTGGGCGCGGATTGCGGTTTCCATCCGAGATGATCGCCATTTTGTCGCATGCGAGTTTGCATTTCGCTGAGCGCAATGACGATCGATGGGACTTATAGTCTTTTCGTGGCGCCGACCTGACTATCGATTACCTCGCACGATGTAAGTTTACTGCGATGCACATGGTCGATCACCGCGCAGAGTCGCTACTTGATCTCCTGACGGGATTCTCCTAAGAGTCAAGCGCATTCTTTTGTGAAGAATGACTGGTCTTCTGGGAAATGGCGAGAGATTTACCCATTCCCTACAGTTTGTGATGAAGATATCCGCGCCGAAATTCCGTAATATTGAAGATCTTCGATTTGAGATTCGATATATCGTGCAAGGGAGGAATCTTTATTCGAGGCGGCTTTATTCATCCCCGGTCTTATGCGCTTGCGTTGAGAAAGCCCAACAAGGAGGTTTCAGATCTCTTCGTGGCTCCTTCCAAAGGGACCCGCTCCAGAGAAGAGGAAAAGGAGCAAGAGGTGATGGTGATATCGAACAAAAGAATCGCCTCTTAGTAGTCCCCCAAGGATCTTCATTCCCGAGACGGTTGAATCATTCTCAGAAGTCGCCGCATGTCAAGAACTGGTAACAATCCTTCTTATGCTCATCATCTTTATTTCTCATTTCGGTGCTTACCGTAATTTTTCTTATTTATCTCGAAGAAGCAACTTGACTTCAAAATGAACATTGTCCAATGACCGGAATTCGAGTTCGTGAAGGTCAAGTTTCTCCATGGTGAATATAAGAAGCGGTATGTGGAGAAAGTAAAAGAGATGTCCGTTGGAGAATCAACTTGATGAGTGTAGGACCGAGTTCCGCGACTTCTTTCTTTTCCCGGAAGTTGAAGGACTGAATTAGTGGAGGCTAATGAGGTTGGTTGTTCGCAAAGGATCTCAAGATCTTTCCGAGAAGGTTTCGTGTCTTGAGGCAAAGAACCGAGAGTTACGCTGCCTTTTCGAAAAGAGGCCGCTTATCTCGAATGGAGCCGGATCACGTGTCGTGGAGGACTTCAAGAACTCGACTTCAAGAGTATCATAGGATCACGCTCAGGAGGCCGAGACCACGAATGATGCGGGGGAAGGCTTTGGAGCTGGCGGTGTTGATGAAGGCTTCATCCCGAGGTTTCAAGGGGACACGCCATGTGACGCAAGCTAGAGTCGGTGTTGAGGTCCTTTCTCTCCCTGCTTCCCGAATCTTTCTAAATGAATGACAGGATGACTATTAGTTCTTCATCATCTACTGATGAGACCATCAAGACTGTGTAGTTATAGTTCCTTTATGTTGCAGCTGTTTAGTGTTGTATATTATTTCTCTTGATTGTACTTGTATGTTCTCATGAGAAGTATTAATAATATACAAAATTGTTTGTGAATATTTCAGTTGTGTGTCAAAGCCGCACTGATGATAAAGATTCGTAGAAGAGATCATCGAATCCCTTTAGGTAATTCGATCTATTCTAAGATCATTACCGCTGCTACTTGATGACAAACTTGCACGGAATATATTTATAGAGGTTCTCTCAGAATCTCTCGATCTATCCTAGGTTGTGTATCGGAGCGTTTACTCGATGATGTTAACCTGTTATGGAGAAAGTTGTAGGCAGTCTATAGAGGATTGCCAACTTATCCAAGGTTGTTTATCAGAGCGTTACTCGACGATGTTAACCTCAGATAGAAGATCTTGAATTGAACTCCGAGGATTTTGACCTATCCAGTTGTCGGTGTTACCCACGACGTTAACTCGGATGGAAGAGGTCGGGAAGTCAAGGACCTCGATCTATCCTAGGTTGTGTATCGGAGCTTACCGATGATGTTAACCGTTATGGAGAAAGTTGTAGGCGCCTATAGAGGATTGCCAACTTATCCAAGGTTGTTTATCGAGCTCTCACATGTTAACCTCAGATAGAAGATCTCAATTGAATCCCGAGATTTTGACCTATCGGTTGTATCGAGCGTTACTGATGATGTTAACCTGCTATGGGAGAAAGTTGTGCGCCTATAGAGGATTGCCAACTTATCCAAGGTTGTTTATCGAAGGCTACGAATGATGTTAACCTCAGATAGAAGATCTCGAATTGAATCCGCCGAGGATTTTGACCTATCTCGGGTTGTGTATCGAGCGCTTTACTCGATGATGTTAACTCGTTATGGAGAAAGTTGTAGTGCCTATAGAGGATTGCCAACTTATCCAAGGTTGTTTATCGAGGCTTCGACGATGTTAACTCAGAGGGAAGATCGATCAATTCTGGGATCGATCTTACCTCGAATGAGATACAACAATAGCTATGATCTCTTGAGTCGTGTTTTAAAATGCAAGCATAAGCAAGAAAAAGTCACAATAAGTATGAGAATTTTAACATAGATAGAAACATAAATCCAAACACCTTGATGCCAAGGTTGGACAATAAGTACGACAAACAGAGTATCGATAAATTCGATAACAATAATTGCAATACAAACATACACGATGATAATGTTTTCTGCATTCACTAGAATAAAAAAGCTGATGCGTCACTGGTAGTACTTCTGGAGGTTTGTAGCATTCCAGGTACGTGGGAGAGTCTTCCCCATACTATCCTTAAGCTTGAACGTGCCAGGCTTGATTTTAGACACCACCACATACGGGCCTTCCCAAACTGGTGAGAGTTTGTCTGGGCCTTTTCCTGCCGAAGTCGAGCTTCGGACGAGGTCCCCAACGATATTGGTCGGGCTTTACCCTTGAAACCCTCGAGCAATCCTTTGTCGGAAGCCATTCTGAGTCGACATGTCGCTGGTCTCGCAGAGATCCGATGGAATCGCTTATCGTTGTCGCCGATTAAAGTTATGGGTTCTAGGGCTCGGACCCCATGTCGACCGGAATAACCTCGCCCAAACACGATTGTATGCGCTTTCTCCGAGGGTCCGATGCGGTAAGCCCAAAGAACATTGATAGTTCTTCGCCCATCTCCCCCGTGGTTCGCGTTTTATTTTAGTATTGTCCTATTGGTGACTTCGGCCCCGCCATTTGTGTGGATGGGATACTGGTGGGATTAACCGGATATGCGCCCGCGTAAAGATGTGAATGTCTTTCCGCGGAAGGCCCCATTATCGGTGATGATTTTCCGGAATGTAAACGACAAATAATATTTTTCCGCACAAATTGCGCATTTGTGATTTTGGCCACGGTTCGCCTTCCACCCACTTCGCGGAAGTAATCAACGCCAAGATTATGAATTGCGCTGGCAATGGGAAAGGGTCCCATTATATCGATCCCCATTGAGCAAAGGGCCACGCTCGATTGTGGTGAGTTCTAGATGGTGTATGAGTGAGATTGGAATGTAACCGACACTTGTTACACTTCTTTACAAATTCCAATGCCTTCTTCATTGTAGCCAAGAAAACCTTGCCTCATGATTTTGAGGGCGAGGGCTTTTCCTCCCAAATGTTCACCACAAATTCTCGAATGAACCTCGCATTGCAGTTAGCCCGGTGGTGAGACACTTTAAGTAGGCCCTAAGAAGGACCGCTTGTAGTTCACACATTATGGTGAAGTTCGCTCTACGCTGAGATGGATAGCATCGGTGGGGTCTGGCAAGGCCCCGCTTTGAAGAAAGGACATGATCGGTCAATCCATGAAGATTCTTTTGGGTCCTCCAGATTGTATCACCCAAGGGCCTCAATACCGGGAAAGTGGATGTCCTCTATGTATTTTCTCTTGAAAAGATCTCCGCCGTTGTTGTGGCTAACTTGGAGAGGCATCCGCCGTGTTCTCGCCTCCTTAGAATATGAGTTATCTCGATGGGTCTCGATTCGGCAAGAAGTGACTTTGCCAAAAGACTCAGCAAGTCTGGATGACTGTATCGAAGTCTCCTTCAACCCGTGAGGCCACAAGTGGAGTCTGATGGCTAAGTTCGGACCTCACACCAATGGCAATAGTCCCGCTATGAGGGCCTCGCGGACACATTATTGGTGGGAACTTTAGTCTCGCACTCTAAAGTTATTTTACTTGGGAGATAAGCAAAATTCCTCGCCCGCACCGGAAGTACGCTCCATCAACATATAATGTCCATTGATTTGTCATGGAGTGATGAATGATCTGTTCAGGTGGTGATGGGATGGTACATTCTACAACGAAGTCAGCACTTGTGACTTTATATCGACGCGGAAGAAAATGGATGTCAAACTCTCCAAGCCGACCGACCACTTCATCAACCTTCATACATCGCTTTGCAATAGTTCTTAATGGAAGATGAGTGTAGACGCTGATGGTGTGGGAAAGTACGCCGCAATTTTCGTGCGTAATGCACTAATAACGCCGCCTTATCCGCTAGTGGATAGCGCCCTTCAGATCGAAAGAATTTCGACATAATAAATGGGTCGTTGTAATGAATTCTCCTCAGACAAGACGGAGCTTACGGCATGAGAAGAAACAAAGAAGATAGATGTACGCCTTCTCTCCTTGGATAGGCTTTGATAATAGAGGGGAAGCTAAATAGACAAGTTGCTCAAAAGTCGACATTCATCCGTCCAATCGGAATCCATTTCGTGCACCCTTAAGATTTTGAAGAATGGTAGATACTTATCTCCGAAGGGCCAAGAATCGTGATAAAGCCGCAATCCTTCCACCAAACGTTGGACTTCCTTGATCGTTCTTGGAGGTGACATGTCCTTGAGTGCTTTTATCTTCTGGTTGGCCTCATCCCGCCGAGTGACCATGAAGCCTAGGAATTTCCCGAGGAAACTCCAAAATGCACTTGCTTTGAGCCGCATCTTGTAGTGTCAAGAATGTCAAAGCGCTGCATCGTATGTGATATTTCCAAGTTTTCACCAAAGATATCATCAACATACACCTCCATATTGTGCCCTATAAGATCCTTGAAGATCTTATTCATAAGGCTGATATGTTGCTCCAAAGATTTTTAGTCCGAATGGCATGACCCGAGCAAAGATAGTCCCTTATCTTGGAAGGATGTTGCTTCCTCATCTATTTTGTTCATCCTGATTTGATTGTAGCCAGAATATGCATCCATGAAGCTCAAAGATCTCGATGTCTCGATGTCGCATCAACTAGTTGGTCGATAATGAGGAAGGGGAAGCTATCTTTGGGCATGCACGATTAAGGTCGTGTAGTCGATGCACATTCTCCGAACTTCCTTGACTAACACTACGCTAGCCAACCGTGGGGTAGTAGACTTCTCGAATGAATTTGACTTCCGTAAGTTTGGTGATTTCTTGTTCTATGACCAATCGCTCGTAAGCGGTTCTTTTCTTCAGATCACCGGCCAGTAGGTTGAGTCAACTTTGAGGGAGTGCGTAATGACTTCCGGGTCAATGCCCGTAATATCGAGCGCCCGTGCAAAGATATCTTGATTTTACGCAGAAAATCTACGATTCGATTTGATCAGACAAAGAACGATCCCACCTTCACCTTCGCGATGGATCAACCGAGATAGAAGACAAATTACATCTTCAACCGGAGAAGCCCTTCGTGAGGCATCCTCATCTCGAGGTCAAGTTCTCGATGTTGAGGGTTACCGACGTAAATGGTGGGCTTGCTTGATATACGCCAGCACTGCTGATTCCCACTTACCATGCGCCGATGCCACCGGTGTCGGAATTTCATCTTGAGGTGAGGACATGTGATCAATATGGACCGGAGAGGTCTCCCAAATATTGCATTGCAGACTGACTGACTACAATGTATCAAGTGGGTTGCGTCGGGAAATTCCCAAGAGTTACGGAAGACCGATTGTCCCTTCCACTAATACGGCCGATTATCAAATCCATACGGGGACCGCCGGGTTGAAGCTTCTCTCTTCTATACCCATGCCGAGAAAGTGGAGTAAAAAAGAACATCAACCAACTCCCATTGTCGATCAATATCCTTTAATATTGAAGCACGGATCACCGACCCCGCGACCGATGATGACAAGGGGATCTTGATGTGGGATGCGAAGCCCTCTAGATCTAAATCATCAAAGGTGATAGAATGGTCAACCCGAGACTTCTTCGCTCGCTCTTGGTGGCAATGAATATTTGGCTATAACACCGCCCTCCCGCAATTGTTTCTTCTCCACCGCCATGTTCCTTCAGTTGCCCCCTCAAAGATTTGCCGGACGAGCGGTTGGTTTTGTATAAAACGGCCTAGATACCCCTCGACGATAGTCTTTCAATCCTCCTTCGCTTGGTGGCATTCTCGCAGGTGTGCCTCTACCGCGGAAAGTGGCGAATTCTCTTGATTTCCAATTCCTGTGCTTTAAAGGTCGCCACTGACCATCCTCTTCCTCTGAATAGCGAGGATGTTCGCATGACGTGTTGAGAGTCAGATATTTTCTCTCCGTCGAGTCATCCGAGGTCGCCGGCCGAGGAGGTTTTGGGGAGGTTGTCGCTTCTTCTTTTCTCGAGATGTTTGAACATCATCTTTGGGAACCTTCTTCCGCTTGCGCTTGGTGGTTCAAAGCTGTCGATGAGCACGATAGCTTCGTCCGGAGATTTGTGCCTCTATTCGTGGACCAGTAAGATAGAATGGACTGCCTCCGCATTAATGATGAATAAGTATCCCGGCCGGAGTCCTCAGAAGCACGCCTCAAAAGTTCGGATCTACCCCAGTATGCCGGGCCGAGAGGAGAACCTCTGGAAGTATTCTTTGAGGGACTCTCCATCGCTCAAGGATTCGAGAGATGTGATGAATCCGATGATTCTCTTGTTCGCCAGAACTTTCTACAAAAAATCCGAAGCTCTCCAAATGATCTGGACGGACCAATGAGTGAATAGAACCAAGTACGAGCCCTTTGAGAGTCGCCGGAATACCGACACAAGACAGTCATTTGCCGAATGTGCATGATCGCTCAAAAGTGATCGATATGCTCGACGGACGGTTGCCATCATAAGGGTCCATGCCGGGAAGCTTGAATCTCGCCTAATCGGTATTGCGAGATGATCTCGAAGGGACGAAGTTTTGGAAGAGGGAGAATGGATCATTCAAATTGTTTGTCGAACTCTTCCCGCACCGCAGTCGTAGTTCATCGCAGATAAGGTGACGGAGTTTCACCGAGGTCGAGCCATTCGTGGGTGAGTAGAATCGGCGATCCGTAAGTTCAAAGATCCGGATGTGGTGCCGCGGGTTCTCTACTTGTTGTCCGCATTCCTGCAATCATTCTCGTGAAGAAAATCGGATTATGCCGAGGGTCGCGGAACTCGTGGCTCTTCCAGCGGTTGGAACGCTTTTGCCGGCCTTCGCAGAGTCAAGAATTTCGCTCGGGAATCCTTCCTTTGAACGCGATCTTCCAAAGAGGGGCCCGACGACCCCTCACCGGGACGTAAGTCCGTTATGTAGAGAAGTGTTGGAGACTTGGCGTCCTTGATCGAGAATGAGGAGCATTGGGCCCAAACCCGTTTACAACCATAGTGGAGATATAGCAATGGGAGCTGTTCCCCATGAATGTGCATTGCGTTTTATTCGGTAGGAATCACGAGATCTTTTCATTAGACAAAATTATCAAACCTGGCCGGGGATATGAACACGGGGTTATATTGGAAAACCCGTTAAGGAAAACCAAGGGCGCTTTGCCCGTCTGTAGAACTTTCACTTATGTGTTGAAAGATCTGTCCTTGCTTCGTTAGTTGGAGAAGAAGGTGTTCTGAGAACAATATTAGTGTAGAAAAGTACAATCGGTCAACTCCAACCCAGGAGAAGTTTCGAGGAGCGGATCTTAGGAGCCACCTCTTGATCTTGAGCCTTTGGTGGTCTTAGATGGGCGTCAGTTGGTGGAGGTTCTCGAGCTCTACCGTGTGCAAATCAGATTCGGTCCTCAAGGTGAAATGCTCTCTTTTAGATTTTTGGGAGTGTGACCTTTGTGGAAAACTCCAACCACTCCATAACCACTCCGTCGGACGGCGCGATCTCGATCGAGCGGTGTATTTTGATGATCCGCTGCCTTAATGATGCCGGAATTGGGTGATCTCTTCGATTTAGTTGGATTGCTTAGCCTTCGTCGACCATAAATATGTCGATTTTGGTATTTGGCGGATCGGGATCCATTTTCATACTCCGATAGCTTGATGAGTCGATTGATTGGATCGGTATGCTTGATGTTGCTATGTTCGTCTCATGAGCGGTCAGTTTTATTTATGCTTGAAATGGTGATTTAAATCGATTTCGAAAATAAAGATTCGCTTGTCATTAATTTTTTTGAGGGCGATATCGATAGTTATATATAACATATATCGAAAGTATATTTCAGTCCTTACATTATTTGAAGGAACCCAATTTTAATTAAATATTTGGCTATGTAATTTAAAATCCAAAATTTTTAAATAATTATTAAACATTCAAAAACTTAATAATATTTCAAGTCAAAGTTGTGAAAATCGGATCAGACATAAGAGGTTCAAGATTACCTGGTTGAACTGATGACTTAATAAATAATAAATTTATTTAAATATTATTAGAGTGATACAATAATGATATAATATATAATAAAAAATAATTAAAATTAAAAAAAGTACCCTCAACTTTTAAAAACTTTTTTTTAAAACAAAAGAACAGAAATTTTATTGTAATTAAAAGAAAAATACAAAATCCTTTGATCAGCGCTTTGAAATGTAAATAAATATAGCAAGGATCATCATATAACATTTCATCAAATAGATTATCAATTATTATGAGAAGTAATTTGGTTTACCTTTTTTTTATTCCCATTGTTTAAGCATATACTCTAGCTATCTCTCTCAAAAGCTTCTACCTAAACATCTGCAAAAATATGATAAAAACACAGGCTACAGAGCTTCTCCTGGACGAGCAGACCTTCAATCCCAACATCCGCGACTACTCGAACCTAATCGACGCCCACTCCAAAGCCAACCGCATTTAAGACGCCGAGCGAACTCTGGACAAGATGCTAACCAATGGCATCTAGCCCGACGTCCTCACGTCCATCGTCTTAGTCCACATGTACAGCAAAGCCAGTGATCTTAACTGAACCAAGGAAGCCTTCGAAAACGTCCGGCAACAGAACTTCTAGCCAGACTTGAGACTCTGCAGCTCTGTGATCATTGCTTATGTGAACGCCGGCTCGTCGAAACAAGGGGAGGCGCTGATCAAAGGATTTTGACTTTCGATCAGGATTTCTAGGTTGCTGTTCACAAGAATCATTTTAATATTAAGTTTTTTAAAATCTATAGAAGAATCACAACCCTTGGAATAAAAATTTAAGGTTAAAATTTTTTTTAGTTTAAACGGTGCAGTTTTACTGAACTGGCGCCGGTTCGCCGGATCACCAGTTCAACCATCAATTTTGGCCAGTTCTAACCGGATACAGGACCAAATTTTCTATGTATTTGAACGATTGAATCGGTGGCTGATCTGATCCAATTTTAACAGCCATGCTCAAAGCTATAGCATTATTTGGCTAAGTACGACACCCAAATATTTAAAAAATAATTAAAATGTAAATTAATTAAAACAGAGATTGCCAGATTATAGGGTTAAACTTAATTCTATATATAATGTTCGTTATATTTTATTCTTAGTCTCAATTAATAATTCAAAAAACAAAATCTCAGGAGAGATTGATCACTAATGTTTCACGCACTCAACATATATATAACTTGCAACATTTGCAAGAGCTACAATAAATGAAGGACAGTCATTTAATTTATTGTAAAGAGCTTTTGAGAGTGGTTTACAAATATATCATTAGCCTCGATCTATTAATTTTTTTTTTATTCAATCATAACTTAATTAATTTAATTCTAATTGTTTTATTTTAAGCATGAAAAGAATATCATGTGATTTTGGCAATCATTAGGAAGCTATATGAAAATTGTATATATACAATACATTAGACCCTTCTTTCGTCATATGTGTGCGTGGACAATAGGCATGCTAAATTTTAAAATATGAATAATAACTCATAAAAAATATATTATCATAAAATTTAAATTTGTATTTACGAGTTAGAAATAATTTATGATTATTCTTAATTAATATAATTATTGTAATTATATAATTAAAGTAATTAATTGCTATTTTGTAGAGTCTAATTTTATCTCTTATCTCTTGTCCCTTGCATCGGTCGAGTTCGACAGTGAGCTCGCTGGAGGCTGTATGGGGCCAGTGTGCCCCTAGCTCCGGAGTTAAGGGGCAATACCCTCAAAGAAAATTTTTATGGTGTGTAGTGCTATGGAGTCGAATAAGTAATGCGTCAACGCTAGAACAGGAGATCTTGATGTGGCAGTGTCTCGATGCCAGAAGGATAGCGTCACAACGTTGGATTTGTACTAAGGAGACAAAGAGGACAACACATTGACGTGTTAGAGTAACACTGCATCACTAGAATCAGGGCATCAATGACAGGATGACAAAGAGGCCAAGCCTTGGCACAAAGCAATGCTACATTGCTAGAACTGGTGCAAAAAAACCTAGAGAACAATGATGCTAGGACCTAAGATCCAAGGTCATGGCATGTTGCGAATCAAAATATTTCATATTTAGGCAGTTTTTTCTATATTTTTTTGTAACTTTTCTCTTATTCTTTTATACCTGAGAGTGAAAAAAGTGTCATAAGATGACAAATGTGTAGAGAGGCTTCAGATAAGTATAATTTGTACTATTCTTTTCGATTTTTTTTCATAGTAGATTTATTGGAGGTGTGGCTCCATGATATTTTCTTGTTCTTGAGTTTTTTCATGTTAAATCTAGTGTCTTCTGTGTGTTTTTTTTTTACTTTGATTTCATTTATTTTATGTATACTTTGAAACACTTAAACTAATTTTTCATGGGTACTTTACGATCTCTCCTAACATTAAGAATAATCAGTTTCAAAAGTTATTGTCATGAATCTATATTCTAATATGAATAACATGAAAGTACTTAGTATGAGATATTAATGTTATATAATGATTAATATTATTAAATATTATAAACTTTTTATAATCTTATTTATCACATTAATTAATTATTAATTATTTAAGTTTGAATATAACCTATGCAGTTTTTATTTAATTAACTTATTAAATATAATTAGTTAAAAATTATAAAATATTTCTAAAACTTATAAAGATAATTTTTTAACTTAAAATTTTAAATTATTTAATATTTTTTGAAATATCTGAATAAATTTATTCACAGACTAACACAAATAATACGTACAATAACTTAAGCCTAAGATTTTTTAGGTTGATAGTGCCTTGAACAAATTATTTAATATTTGACATAAAAAATAAAAAGATACATAAAAATGCAATTCACTATTGCGTTTTCAAAAACGCAATTTTAATTTGCATTTTCAGGTGAAATTTTTGTTCATATAAAAAGTAAATAAATTTTACGTTTTCGCTCCTATGCAAATTGATTTTTCAAACATACTTAAGAGATATTTGGTTAGCTGAAAAAAGAATGCAGTATAAAATGATTACTTTATAGTTATTTGATTGAGAATTTTATAAATTAATGAATTTTTTTTTTGTTCGATAAAAAAAATATAATATAAAATATTTTGAAAATTTTGACGTGACGGCTTTACCAGTGGAGTTGATGAGTGTATGAGGGGGGGAGACAATAACTTTCGATTAGATGTATTTAATTCCCAAATTTAAGTGAATTTTAAATATACAAAAATATAACTAAGGAATAAATTTCAAATATATTTACTTTGTTTTTACTTTATTTTATATTCCAATCAAATATTAAAAATTTCAAAACTCTTTGTATTTACTTTCCTTTATTTTACTTTATATCTTTCAACCAAACAGCCCCGTAATTTTCTTGATAGTAGACCCTAATCGCTTTATCAAATTTAACGACATTGATATAATGATATGCTGAATGAAAGGAGATGCACGATCAGTAGCATGCCATCAGTAAAGTCTGCTTTCACTTTCTGGAAATCAGAATTTGGCCACTTTCAATTTGTAAGAACTAAATATTTTAAAATTAGTAAAGTCTGATTGATATGGAATATTTTAAAATTATTTTTTTATTAAAGATTTAATAGATAGTAATATATAAATATGATAAATATATATTGAAAAAAAATTAGGTATAAAAAACATTTTCCATAATTTCATCCTTTGAGTTTTAATCATTTAAAATTATTATATAATTATTTTATTATCAATAATATTAAATATGTTTTTTTTTTATATTTTCAAAGGTTTTTCATAATAGATCAATTTTATATTATCAATATTACTTATGAAAACATATACAATTGAACATTTTGTTCCTAAACACTACGTCTTTCAATTAAACTTTTTTGTTATCTAAAAATAACTATGAAATCATTCAAGAAATTATACTTCCAAATGCAATTATTATTAATACATCACACTTCAAAAATTATAATATAAATCAAACGGATTGCAACCACCAATTAACGTCGTTAAAGGCGCAGCAAGGAGATTTTTTTGGGAGAAATGAGGGCCTCGCTTAATTTTCATTTCAAAAATGAGCAGATAACAGATTTAAAGACAAAAAGATGCAACTTGGGACTCTTTAACAATAAGAATGAAAAAAAGATAAAAACCAAAAAAAAAAAAAAAAAAATCTTATACCAACCAAGAGTAAAACATATACCCCAAAAAAAACAGCAGAAGCAAATCCGAATTACAAATCAAAGCAAAAAGGAGACTACAAAGGAGTCGAGCTCAACAAACTAGCAGGTTAGAAAATACCGCATTGACTTCATTCAGGGAAATCAAGAACACAACATACAGCCGAAAAGGCCCCATGAGAAAATTCACTAAAGCAGTAGGAAATACATAGTTCGTCCAATCAGAAGGAAGACAACAATACTGAGACTTGACTTCCGGTTGAGTTCAAGGCAAATGCTGGTTAAAGATCATAGCTCCAAAAACCCAAAAACGTGAGGGCCCTCGCAATAGTGAGTCCATATACGATCGAGTATCCTACAACAGGTTGAGAATAATAACCAAAGCAGACCAGCAAGCATGAGAGAGGATTCTCCAAGAAAAAGAAAAAATTAAACTAGCCAACCACCAACCGGCCAAACATCCAACAGAAGAAGTATAAGCAAGTAGCAGTTAGGAGTGATATAGCGATTGAATGCAATCCAGCAAGTTTCCTTGTATTCTCTATTTAAAGCTTTTCCGTCTAATGGAAAAACAAATCTTAGAAATAGTAATGCTAGTAGAAGTTGCCTTTGACTAAAAGATACGAGAGTTTCATTCCAACCAAATGAATTGAGCCGTAGCAGAAACAACAAGGAAGAAGAACTTTTTAATAACCTTACAACTCACCTGATCTGCATACAATAATAGTTGCTCAAAAGTGCAGCCCATAAGGAAGAAACTTCCCATAGGGATGCAAGCTTTAATGACCTCTATAGAATAAATGCAATCAAAGAAAAGATGAGAATATTTTTCATGTTTGGTGTGACGAGAACACAATAGGGATCTACATTAATGCCTCTTCGAATTAAACGATCCTTGGTTTTCAATCCTCGTATGATAATTTTCCAAGCAAAAGTGGCATATTTAAAAGAATGTCCTTTAAACCAGATATACTTCACCCAACCCGGTTTAGGTGAGCCAGAAAAGATGAAGAGGTGAGTAGATTGGTGGTTATAGGAATCTATAGAAAGCCAAGAGCAGTTGCAAGAACTGTCAACAATAGGAATGCTGGTAATCATATTAATGCAACTAGGATGGGTGAACGAGTTATAAGGTAACTTCCAAGAATTGTTGCAAATGACTTCAGAAACCTTAGTATGTAAAGGACAGTCAAACCAGGCAAACAGAACACCACCAAAAGTGTGGTAAAGAGAAGATCCTCCAAGCCATGGATAAAAAAGGAGAGTGAGCTGTTGTTGATCACCTGAAATGAGAAGCAATCCTTAACTCTCCTAGCCGTCGACTGCAGATCTTGGCAAAGAGAAGAAGTGGTGGTGAGATTATCCCAAAAAGAAATTTTCTTTCCTAGAAATCAAGCAAAAAGAAGGGAGTTAGAGTTATAAATCTGCAATAACATTTTAGCTTTACTAATCACATTAAGGCTATCCAGAGAAGGAATGCCCATGCCCCCTAAGAGGGTAGGCTTGGCAATTTTAGCCCAAGAGATGGGAATTAGCGTAGTCACATCACCATTATTATGAAGAAATGCATTAACCAAAGTAGTTATTTTCTTTCTTAAGCCTTTAGGCAAGGAAATAGATCTGCACCATAAATGAAAATAATTCTAGCAAGTGTAGCACACAAATTGCATTCTTTCAGCAAAGGAAAGGAGATTCCGCTTCCAGCCATTAAACCAATGTGAAAGCTTATTCATAATTTTAGAACAATAAAAAAACTTACATCTCGAATGAGATATAATAACCCCAAAATAATCCCAAGTGAAAGGTTTGTGAGAGAAACCCGAAATCTTTGAAAATTAATATTAATTAGCCTGATTTGGAAAAGCGAACAGATTTAATGGTGTTATAAGCAAGGTTAGATTCTCTATAAAATAGGTGAAGTATCATAGAGAGAAAATTTATGTTGTTCAAGTTCGTTGTGCCAAAAACTAGTAAATCATCAACATAAATAAGGTGAGATGTGATGTAATTATTTTTCAAAATGGGTTTGAAAAAATTTTCACTGCTAAGTTTATCCATAAGCCGGGAGAAGGTATCCATAGAGATGGAGAAGAGCTAGGGGGACACTGGGCACCCTTGTCGAAGTCCTGGAGTGGAAGGGAAGCAACCTCTCAATTCACCATTCAGAATAATAGAGAAAGGCACCGAATCAATACAAGCTTTAATTCAGTTGACATAGGTAGGTGGGAAATTTAGATGACATAATCTGTAGAGAATAAAGTGCCTATTAACATTGTCAAAGCCTTTTTCAAATCAATTTTGACACAGAAGCTTTTAGGACAGCTTTTTATGATTGAAGCCATGAAAAATTTCATTGGCAAGGATAACATTATCTGCAATATCACGGCCCCTAATGAAAGCAGCTTGAGCCGGATGGATAAGAGAGGGAAGGAGCACCTTCATTCTTTCAGCAAGAAGCTTAGCTGTCACCTTATAAAAAATGTTGCAAAGGGATAGCGATTTATAATCACTGATATCTTTAGCATGAAGGCCCTTTGGAATGAGAGTGATGGCAGAATGCTTGACTCTAAAAGGAAGCTTAGAGGAAGAGAAAAAGAATTTAATGGCTTCCACAAGAAGAACCCGTGATGTCCCAAGTATCCATAAAGAACTTAGAAGTGAAACCATTAGGACTAGGAGCCTTGTTGAGACCAATGGAAATAATATCCTTTTTAATTTCTTCAGATGTGAAAGGAATAATGAGGGAATCTCTATCTTGTTAGGATAAATGAGGTCCAGTGGGAATATCCAACCGATTAGAGCAAGTGGAGGCAGTGGGGCTGATCAACATGAGGGTGTAGTATGATAGGATCTCCTTGGCAATTCCATCTTGTTTGGTAAAAGTATTTCCATAAGCCTTCATAGAGTTGATAGAATTCCAATTTTTTCTGATTTTTGTTCTTTGATAGAGAAACTTTATGTCATCCTCCTCCTTAGAAAGCCAAGCACATTTAGCACATTGGGAAACCCAGCTATTCTCACAAGAGATGGCCTCAATAAGGCTAGCTTGTAGTGTTATAGCTTGAGAAAGGAGAGCTTGACAAGTTGGATTAGATTTAGGGGATATGTATACCTCATCAAGTTGTCTCTTTAAATCTGAAATTTTGGAAGAAATGAAGATGAAAGAATTCCAGTCAACTATTTTCAAAACTTTTTTCACCCTTTGAAGATGATTACAGAAGTCAAATATCAGGTCACCACCCCCACTACTGCCCCAAGACTGTTGGACAATATTATGGAAGTCAGGAAGAGAACTCCAAAAGTTTTTGTACACAAAATGGTGATATAGCTTTGGAGTGGAGCTAGAAGAAAACAAAATGGGGGAGTGATCAGAAGTGAGAGGAGTCATGACTTTCCAGTAGGATAGTGGAAAAGTAGAAATCCAATGACTGTTATAAAGCACTCGGTCAAGAAGACATCTGATGGGGTTTGAAATTTGTTGATTAAACCAACTGAAAGAAAGACCTTTATTCTGCAGCTCAATAAGACCAAAATTGATGATGTAGTCATTGCAATCTTTGAGTTTGCAAGGAATGGGAGCCCCACCTCCCAATTTCTCCATAGAGTTCCTGACATAGTTGAAGTCTCCCATAATGAGCCAGGACTCAGAGATAAATGAAGCAAGAGAGAGTAATAATTGACATAGATCTTTCCTCCCATAATTACTATTTTCAGTATAAACAAAGGTGACAAGAAAGCTGCTAGTAGAGTTAGAAGTAAATCGACCATGTATGAGCTGAGGATAAGAAAACAATGTAGAAAAGCTAACACTGTTGCATTCCATTTAAGCCAGATACGACCATTGGGGGCTTCAATGAAGTTATTAAAATAAGATTCTTCCTTAAATATTTGGAATTTCTTTGCTTCAAGAATGTTAGAGGGGGAGAGGGAGGGGAATTTGTCTCCAATAGACACATCACATCAATATGGTTGTCATTCACAAACTTCCTACAGTTAGTGACCCGAGAGTCACTATGAAGGCCTCTTACATTCTAAGAGGCAATGTTAATGAGACTCATAATTATTTCTAACCTTAGGAGGAAGAACCCCTTTCGGTCTATCTTTTATGCCTTTGCTTATAGACATCAAAATGTTGGGTTTAGAAGTGGAAGCATTCGAAGGATCAGCCATCAAATCAGAGTTCTGCTTGGAAAGGGAAGCAAAAAGATTTTGGATAGTACTAGGGGAGGAAGAAGGTAGCTCGGTTTGAATAAGATTTTTCTCAGAAGGCTCATCATCCGCACTAGTGTCAGAATCCTCAACCGTGGATCCTGTACTAATAGAAGGATTATGAAGCTTCAAGTTAAGGTCCGTGGTAGTAGTGGATAAGGAAGGGAGATTAGAAACAAGCAAAACAGATCGAGAAATGCTAGCCTCCCAAGGCCGAGAAGGAGCCGAGCAGAGGTTATTCCTGGACTAAGAAAAGTTAACAGGAGAAGGAGATTTATAATTTCGAGAAGACAGGCAATTAGACGAGTTATGAGCAAAAGTATTGTAGAGGCTGTAGGGTGTGGGTTTCCATTCATAGACAATTGGTTGAACCAACACTTTACCATTAAGAGAGATAGAAATAGAATCTAGGAGAGAGAAAGAAGTACAAATCTGTATACAAACACGAGAAAAAGTGAGCCGTGAACCATTAGCCGTGAGATAATCCACAATGAGAGGAGTTCCAATCTTGCTAGCAATCTTCGAAATTCCTTTTTCCAACTAGCAACAAAGAGGCAGATTAGGGAACTTAACCCAAATCAGAACCTCCTTGAAATCTTTTCTAATAGGAATAAGTTCGGTGATCATTTCTTAAAGATAAAAGGTCTACCCAAAATGAACCACAACCCATCATTGAAAACCATCTCCAAATCTTCTTCACTGTTAAAATTGAAAAGAAAAAAACCATCAGGTAAAGAGATTAGGTCTACATTACCACGCAGGTTCCAAACCTTCTTGATGGCCTGAAGAAGGTTGTCATAAAACGGATGTCTGCCGAGGGCATAACCCACGAGAGCTTTGTTCCATTGCTTCAAGCCAATGGAAATTTCCTCTGCTGAGATTGAAACAGAATCCTCATAAGAGGGAATGTAGCTTAAGTTGAAGGGATTGGATTTAGGGGCTTGGGAGGATAGTAGAGATTTCGAGTTTGAAGCAGTTGAAGGGGGGTCGGGATCCATGAATGGAGGGGAAGGAGGAAGCCATGGGGAATGGGGGAAGGCGAAGGCCTTACAACCTCGCCAAAAAGGGCCTGAGCTCAGAGGCGGGGAGCATGCATGAACCACGAGAGATCTTGTAGTAGCCGAAGGAGGCATAGAAGAAAACCCTAGGAGGAGGGGGCATTCGCGCAAAAGTTCCATGGTATGTTCTTTATAACATAAAGTGCGCAACAGCAACAACAGCATGGAGATTTCCAAATTTATACAAATTTAATATATATATATACTGATTAAATGTAAAAATTTATATTTAATAAGATGAACTTTATGTTGACCAATTAGTCTAATGGAAATCAAGTTTGATCAACTAGCAAATGAGCATATATTTTTAAGGCAAAATTTTTAAACTAAGCACCTTTTAAATCATAATTAGCGAAATAGACTTAAAAAGATTTCAAAATAGGCACAGTCATCCGTTTAACGGGCGACTGGCTAAAAAAATTTTTTTTTTAAAAAAAGTGGAAATTACATACATATCACACAATTCTTTTGTATTTACATAAGTAACATCACATCGTAAAATATTTTTTTTTTAAAAAGGAAATTTACATACATATCACACACATTCTTATGTATTTACATATCTAACATCTAAAGTTTGATATTTACTTATGTAAAATATTTTCACTTAAACTTATCTAATTCTCCAAAATTTTTAAAAAAGGACAGTTCAATATCAAAAAAATATATCTCATACTTCGCAGAAAAAATACAATTCACTTAAACTGGAAATATGTAACATAGATAAACGGTGTGCTGATATGCAGTGTACATAGAAAATATAAAATAATGACAGAGTAGTGTACATCAAGCTATCAGATGATCCACAATCACAGATGACAACTAAGGACAACTAAGGACATCTAACGACGGCGGTGCCTCCGTGGTGGAAGTGCATCACTGAGGTCGCCGAGACGGTCCCCAGATGGTGTTGCTGATACCACACTTCATCTCCAGCCTGGTCAGTGACCTCCTTTATATCATTGAGGGGTGTAACATCGGCTATCTCCTGTGATGGTCCTGCCTGAAAGGGGAGAGTGGGGTACACTGCATGTATCTGCGGCATGTAGACTGGTGGGGGAGGATACGTAGGAGAGCTCACCATGACGAAAAATGGATGAACATTGCTTCCCGATAAGGGTACGAGTAGTATAGGTATGGACCGACATCCGTATAGACAATGGACTGCCAAATCCTACGATGTGACCGGGAAGACGAAGGTCCGCGAAGAAGCGACATCATCTGAATCTCTATATATGTTATCTGATATGTGCATGTCCCTCTGTAGTTTTCTGCATATCTCCTCATAGGTATTGATTGAATGCTGAAAATCGGTATCCATATCTCTCCCAAAATAAGGTTGGAAAATATCTTGTGTGTCCAAGATATGCTCCCGCTGTTGAAGCAATTATATAATTTAGTTCGCATAACATATCAAAATTTGAATAGCTTACAATTTTTCACTCACCATCGCCTCTCCGTGGGAGCTCAAGGATAGTAGGTGGTAGGGGAATGGTCGAAGCCCTAAGCATGTACAAGGAGGCCCATGACCGATACCACCTCATGTACCGACACGCCGTCAACTCTAGGTGGAACCGTACCAGTAGTACAACTGAATGTTCCGGCCTCCCACTGGGTTATGTAACCCTGGTGGTACTCAACCCAATCAACGTCAGCCTTCCCCCGACCATCGACTCGCTGAAATGCAGGATCTATAGGCTCGACGTCGACCCTCGGTGACAGACCAAACTGTCTAAGGACACGATCGGGGAGGTACCACTCAATTCTCTTCCAGCAAATGAGTGGCACACGAGCGAGCCAAATTTTGCCCAAACAGATATCTGCCACTCTGGTGCGTATCTGCTGCCCATAAGGCTCCCATATCACCTACAACATCATATTAAGAAATATATGCCATATGTAAGATTAGAGCAGTAAAAAAATGAATCAAAAGTGCACTTACTCATACCTGACTCTGTAGAAAACCATCAAGCTCATCTCTGTACACTCTAACATGAGCAGGTGTCATCTCCCTCAGGTAACCCTCATTCCACTTGCATCCAATGCTCAGACCCTCTAACTCTAATGGAAAGGGTACCTCTAATGTGGGTCGGCCAATATGTATATGCTCCCACGACCAGACCTGGAGTAGATGCAGACAACTTGCCATGTTTGCCCACTTTGGCTTAGTAGCCTCATTCAACTCTCTGTATAGGTGTGTTAACACAGCTGCTCCAATGGAGTATCTGCTAAACATGCTCAAATCATCTAGCAGTGGTAAGTATTGTATATGTATCTCTGACCCAGAAGTATCTGGCATGAGGAAGCAGCCAATGGTGAACAATATGTACGCTCTAATGTGCATCAGAAAGTCGGCATCTGGTAGATCCAAATATGAATCCCTATAAAATGTCCATCGCAACCAGCGTAAAGGTAAACAGGTCCCGGCATGCGCCTACCCCATGCGGAATGTCGATGTAACATGTGGTTGTCTAGGATCATGGTATATCACACTCCTGGATGTCTCCGATGAGCTCGCAAAAAATCAACCAAGATAGCCATGAGTCTACCTCCCCAAACCACTGGTGGTCCTATAATAGGTGAACCAATCAGGAGAATCATAGAGGGTCACAATGGCTATCTCACCAACGCCAAATGAAATATATTCTGCAGTGACGGCCACAACTGGTCAGAGCAAGTGGTGATCAAGTCGAGATATGCGTGAAAACCAACCCAAAGATTCGTAGTCCATCCATAAAAATGAACGGCCATTCTTTCAACATAAGTAGATGTGACGCAAAAAAATAAGACAAATTATTTATTTGATCAAAATGACGTCGAGGTACTAATATTACAACAAATGAATTAAGACATAAATATTACAACAAATAAAGTAAAACATCAGACGTGGAGTCCCATGTTCGCTACAAGATGCTCGTGGTGAACCTCCGGTCCATAATAAGTTATCTGTATGCCTACGCCGACGCCTAGTAGCTCCTCCTTCCTCGCCATGTCACCCAGTATTGTAAACAACATTTGGGATTGGATGTCAAGAATGTGGCATTACAAATTCATAAGTGCGCTAAATTTACAAAAATTAAAAGTACATGGTGCATAAAAAAGATAATTTATCTTGTTTGGCAAATTCACATATATAGTCTCTAAATTAATTACATATTGATTTTTTTACCGATTTCTTTAAACATTAAGTCCGAGAGACATAGTGCAATTAATTATACATTAGTTTATCTACGATAGCTAACAATTAAGCACATCATGAATAATAGATGACATGGTGCGATACTAATCTCACATAAATGCGGAAAATAGGAAAACATTCCAGCATATATGATTATATCCATAAAGACCATATATTGGTAAAGAAACACTAATACCAGGAATACATTTCAAGTACATAAGTCTGAGAGAAAATAATGTAATACACTTACATAACAAACAAAACAATAAAATAACACTGGTCACATTTGTGACTTGTTATGCCTGAATTTTTGCATAGTCCACAGATTCTGTTGGACCGCTGAACGTTCTCATCCATTGTATTTGCATATCGCCATGTCCTAGCCCCGCCAAAGCCTTCTAACATTTATTTGGTGCGAGTTCGAATTCAGCGATGACCGATAAATATATTGGCCCAATCAAGAATGACATGAAAATGAGCTTCGTACGTGTTGTGGTACATTTGTAGAGTGTAGTATGGGGAAACATATTCTGAATGATTTACATGACGTTGCCACATTACAATAATGAATGAATGACAATGTGGGTGAATGACTGCTCGCATGTACAAGTGCAACGAAGCTTCACCAACCTTGAATGACATGGAGGACATTGTGAAAACCGGAATTGACATTTATTCTTGTAGGATCGAGCATCTTCGTCTTCACGCTTTTTTTTTCTTTGAGCTTTCACACGTGGAAAAATCAGTCATTCATCCGGATAAGGGAGAAGTCGTCTCTAGTCATTTGTTGAAGATGAACAAGGTTGTAAAAATTGATGTTATTAAAGCTCGAATTGGTACGCCCGCTTTAGCCTGAAACACTCGATCGTTAGTAGTCATTGTGCCGTAATGGTACCCACCATCATGACACAATGTCCACTTCGCCACATCTCTTGTTAGCGCCACCAACAACCTCCTCGGTTTAATATTTTTATGTCGTAATGTATGTGAATATGGGTATTCACCACATATATTTTCCGCACATAAACTCAAGATCGTGAATTCATCGATCGATGCCTTGAAGTTTTCCCCGAGATGGCGCAAATAGTAGCGGTGTTTTGCCTAGTGTAAAATTTCACGGCATTCATGCACTAATCCAGAATGACGGTCAGATATAATGCATAAATTAGGTCGCGTGCATATAAATGAAACCAACTCCCGCAATGTCATGATAAACCAAATGGACTCATTGCATCGCTTCACAATTGCAAATGCGAAAGGGAACAAACCATTATTAGATCAATACCAACAGAAGTAGAGTACCTCTATACTTTCCCAAGAGGACAATACCATCAAGACTTAGGACCGGTCTACAGAATTGCCAACCTGATATAGATGGTCCAAATGCCCAGAAAATGCGTTGAAAATAGCCATAATCACTTGACTGGATGATACACAGTGTCAGGCATAACTGAACATACAACAATCATGAAGTGATCTAGTACATGATATGACTCCTCCCAGCTGCTAAATATAACTTGTATAGCCTTTCTGTGGGCATCCCATGCTTTCATATAGGAAACTTTAATGTTAAATTTTGATTCTACCGATAATTTCTCGGTTTCAACCGACATCTAATGATTCCGGATGTAGTAGCTAATAAATTGAGAGGTGCACCGATATGTCCCGCTCAATATGGAATGAGAACATGTGTGGACAACTGGAAATCACCCATACACAAGCCTCTTGTCAAGCATATAGTACACAAGCATGGCTTACTAGAATGATTGCTATGAATGTATCGTGAACCTTATTTTATTAGAATCACTTGTCATATATTCCACATTATTTATTATTGACCAACCCTGGATGGTAAATTTAAGGCGGCTCTTGTCATGGAAACACATTCTATCATTTTGGAATGAAATTATCTTCTAGAAAAATAGAATTTGTTGAGAGGCCATCAAAGTTTAGTTCTTCATCCCATTCTTGGGTTAACTGACAAGCTCGAATGTAGTCATTATTACTAAACATGTTTTCTTCAACGATCACTATTTTGTTAGCATAATCTCTCAATATCTGACTGGTTCCAGCGTTTGGATGGTGTTGTTCTCTCATATCACCTTCACATCATCTGTAACTGCATGGGCATTGTTTCAGCCCTCATCCACTGAGGAGCAACGATCACAATGATTCTCACCCATAGTTGCAGTAAGTTGAGGCCATATGAGGATCATGAATAGGAGATGCGACATCATCACATGCTGCAAGATGAATGTGTATAAGGTTAAGATGAAAATATGTACTGATAAGTAGTTCAAACAACTTACCAATGATATGGTTCTGGCGGTATATATGGTGTTGGAAAGTTTTGATAAAATTCATCTTCAATATAATTATAATTTGATCATTTAATGGTTTCAATTCAATTTCAATGTACACAACAACAGGTTGTACACTTGCTGCATTGATGTCCGACTCATAAACTTCGTCATCATTTAATGGTGTAGCAATGAAACTAGCACCAACAGGAAACCTATATATGAGATTAATCCTGAACTGTGTCGAATCAACTTTTAGCGATTGCATGATTCGATTTTGTACGCTGCTAAAATCAGCCCGACGCAAAATTAATATTGGACGATTTTTTCTCTCACTATACGTAGGGAAGAAATCACCAACAAAGTACCGCCATAATATAGCACTAAACATACCGTCAACTCATATTCAATCAAATGTGTATCGAGCAGAATGTCAAGAGCACTGTTTAAATTATCTAAATTAATCTTCATCTCACGAACAAAAAAAATCAAAGAAATCAAAGATCCGACTTATAAATGATTAGAAAATTATACTTCTTAAAGATGACCCCAAACAAAGTTAAGTCTACCGATAGAAAAATTATGCTTCTCCCATACTTATCTCAAAAATAGAAGATAAACAAAATCTCACATGCCGTGATTCTATTTAAAAGTGTCTTTTAGGTTCTACACAAGCTTCACATTATTAATTCAGTTTCCAATTATATATTTTAAACATAAAAATCACAACAAAAAATAAATATTTTAAACTTACAATATATTCTTCAAATCCAGAGTTTAGCACACATAACTACTCATTTGAGAAAGAGAGAACATCAATAATTTATAAATGTAGAAGAATATTAAGAATAATCAAGACTACAAATCACTTTATACACATATACTATTTCTTCTTCATATTTGAATCTCCCTATTTGATACACTTTTCTCCATTCTCCATGGTAAATAACATAAGGAAAAGCATATCACATTCACAAACACTATACCTATTTGATACACTTTCTTCATTCTCCCTATTTGATACACTTTCTCTATTCTCCATGGTAAATAACATAACAAATTTACTAAACACAAACACTATACCTAAAGAAAAGCATATCACATTCACAAAGAAAAGCATGTCACACTATACCTAAAGAAAACCCAAATTTGCTACACACTCCAAATCCACATTAAGTTTGCTTACAAACATCATAAAATACAACATATACATGCCACATTCACATATTACTCACTTATTTTCAAACAAAAAAAAGGCAAAATATACCTTCTTTCTCACAAAAGCGGATCCGGAAAAGGGTGGCTACTGGGATGGCCAAGGATGAAGTAGGGAGTGGTGCGCTGCCCTAGGGAGGAGGAGATCGGATCGGGTCCCGATCTCGCCGCATTTTTTTAAAAAATATTTATGAGTCGCCAAATGCGATGCTGTTTTTTTTTTTTTTAAAATGTCTCTAATCCGCTAATTAAGGTTTTAATCATGCTTTTTTTTAAAATTTTTGCCTATTTTTAATTAAAATTGGACTTGCTTTAAATAATTATCAAGCTAAGCGAGCAGTGCATAATCTAGCACCAATGGGCCAACTTGTTTCTATATATGAGAAACCCACCCTCCCCATCCCAGGTAGAGAAAGACAGAGAGAAAGAGAGATCGCTTTATGACTGTTTTGTTTTTCGGATAGTAGCTAGAAAGCAACCACAAGTACATTTAGCTATCGCTTTTGCTTTTTAAAAAAATTTATTGAAAAAAATATTTTAGAATTAGATATATATTTGAATATATATATATATATATATATATATATTATTATATATATATATATATATATATATAAAACCCCAGGTAGAGTGAAAGTTTATGTCTTAGCCTTGTGAAGTCCAAAGACACACTGTAATTAAAGAGTAACAAGAGACACCTGCACTTTTAACGGAAAACCTCGAAAAGAGGGGAAAAATCACGAGGCCTAGCCCAGTAAAAAGCTTCCACTATGTATGCTTTCAGAGTACAAAATCTTCCCGATAACGGGATTACAGAATTGCATATGAGAGAGAATAACAACGTAACATGATCGTGTAATTGTTACTGATGATGGAGATGGAGGGTAATTTCTGGTGGAAATGCAGGGTACAATTAGTGACGACGGTGGCGGTGGTTGATGGCCGCCGAGCGGGAGTGCGATCTTGCTTGGGGTGCGATCTTGCTTGAGAATCTTCAAGCTTCTCTTCCTCCTCACTTGGCTTTTCCTCTTCCCTCGCCTGACTCTCCCTTTCTTCCTTGCTTGGGTTCCTCTTTCTTCCTTGCTTGGACTCTTCCTCTTCTTCCTTGCTTGGACTCTTCCTCTTCTTCCTTGCTCGGACTCTTCCTCTTCTTCCTTGCTCGGGCACCTCCTCTTCTTTACTTGTTTCAGCTCCTTTTCTTCTTTACTTGTTTCAGCTCCTCTTCTTCTTCACTTCACTTCACTTCACTTGGCTTGGTCTCCCTCATGTGAGGAATGAAGGCCTATTTATAGATGGGAGGAGGGGCATTCTTGTAAATTCATGTAAAGCTGCACTCACCCTCGACGGACGGCCAGGATGATTCCTTCGATCATTTGATGTATTTTGAGCATGCCCAAATGAAGTTGGAATTATGAGATCTTAATTTAGATCCGCCTGCGAGACGCCGATTTGACTATAAACACTCCACATTTGAGAGCTGTTTGGGATTTAATTGATGTCCCAAAGATTCTAATGATAAGTGCTTGAGGCTTTGACTCAAAATCATATCGCTTTACATCAAGATTTGTGCTTTGACTAGTGGTATTTTGATATCATATCGTTGCTTTATTTTTGGATGACATTAGCTTAATCATCCAAAATATATGTCAAATGCTCGAAAATAACGAATTCTTCAACGAAATATGAATCATACATTTTGAGAGAAGAAATCATCATAAAAATACAAAATTATGATTGTGGAAGTAGATGTAGTAGGCATGAGATTTTGAGGTTACGGATCTATTTGGATACTCACGGAAGTTTTCGTGCATTTCGGGACGGGAGCTGAGCCCGCTACGCTGGCGTATTGCGGAAGGCATCTGCTGAAGGCGGCTGGGTCTCGCAGACAATGGAGGGCTGTGCCCATCGAAGTCTCGGGAAGGCCGCATTTAACGGCGGAGATGGGCGGCCACGTGATGATCGTGAGGAATGGCGGTCGATGGAGGTCGGCCGCGGAACGGCGGGCCACGCTGCGCTGCCTGGCGGCCAGCGTCACTGGTCATCAAGGGCCGCTATGGGTCGTCGCATCAGCGGCCGCCCTGGTGATTCGTCGCGCGGACGTTCATACAACCCTGGCAAAATGGGCGTGGGCGGCGCTGGCGCGTCTGAGTCTGATGCTCAGGCACTGCTGTCACAAGATGCGCCTTCAGGCGCCTGGGCTCGACCGAGATGAAGGGTTTTGAGCCATTTTTGAGGGATTTTTTGAGGAGTTTTGAGCCATTTTTGAGGAGTTTTGAGCGTTTTTTAGAGTTTTGAGCCATTTTTGAGAGATTTTACCCTTTTTTCTGTAATAATACTGAGAGGGAGAGGCACACCTTTTCCTCTCCCTTTATTCTTGAGTGAGGGTCCTTTGGGCAGGCAATCAAGAGGCGTGTGGAGGCGAGGGAGGCATCAAGGCCCATGGTACCGTCGTGGTTCCACGCCTCGCCGGACCGTCCGGTTGGAGGAGCAGGCCCACCTGCACATACGTCGTGGTTCGGACGCTTGTTGACCGTCTGGTTAGAGGCGATCAAGGCCCCACTACATATACGCCGTGGGTTCCGCCACGCCTCGCCTGACCGCCCGCCAGAGCATCAAGGCCCACTGCATACGTGATTCCGGTTACGCCTCGCAATCTGTTGAGGCGATCAAGGCCCACTGCACACGTGGTTCCGCCACCGTCGCCGGACCGTCCGTTAGGGCATCGCGCCCACCTGCATACCGCCGTGGTTCCGCCATCGCTCTCGCTCGACCCGTCCGGTTAGAGGCGATAAAGGCCCACTACATACCGTGGTTCCGCTTACCGCCTACCTCGACCGCCCGGGAGGTTAGCAAGGCCCACGCATATCGTGGATCCGCGACGCCTCGTCGACCGTTAGGGCGACGCGCCCATACATTGGATCCGTTTATCGGCCGCTGACCGTCCGGGTTAGGAGGGCCCACGGTACATACGCCGTGGTTCCGGCTTACCGCCTCGACCGTTGAGGATCAAGGCCCAGCATACGTCGTGGTTCCCACTCGCCGTCACCGGTTGGGGAGCATCGGCCTATGCATACGTGGTTCGGTTTACCACCTCCGGATCCCCGTGAGGCGATCGCCCGGTATACATCGTGTTCCGCATCGGCCCGCCTACCGTCCGTTGAGGCGATCAAGGCCCATGGTACATACGTGGTTCCGCTACCCTCGCCTGGACCGTCCGTTAGAGGCGATCGCGCATGGTACATACCGCCGTGGTTCCGGTACTAGCCTCATCGGACCGTTGAGGCGCAAGGCCCACTGACATACGCCGTGGTTCCGGCGACCCTTGTCGACCGTCGGGATCAAGGCCCATGCATACGCCGTGGTTCCGCACGTCCGTTAGAGGCGATGAAGGCCCACCATACGTCGTGGTTCCGGCTACCGCCTCGTCGGACCGCCCGGGTTAGATCACCGACGGGTTGACGAAGATGCTCGACGATGGGGCGACGACATTGGTCCAGCGGTGACCGGTGGTCGGCGAGATAACCGCGACGATGGTGGTGACCGTGAGATCTGAGGGTCTACGGTAGTGACCGGCAGTAGTCGACGGTGGTGACCGGCTATACGCTGACTCGACGGGTGGTCGGCGCAACAATGGCGACGATAGTCGATGGTGGCGACTGATGTCGGTAGTAGGCGGGGATGACCAACGATGATGGTGGTGACCGGCGGAGATTACCGGCGATGGTTGGCGGCAGTGACCGGCGACGGTAGTCGATGGTGGTGACCGCTTATGCGGCGGCCGACGGGTGGTCACGAATCGGCGATGGAATGAGCCACCATGGTGTGGATGGAAATACCGGCACGCGGGTGCGACAATGGTCGCTGCACGACGGTGACGGTGATTTTGACTTATCCGAGGTTGTTTATCAGAGTGTGACTCGATGACGTTAGCCTGTATGGAAGAGGTACAAAGTTTTGACCTTTCCTAGGTTATTGGTCGGAATATTATTCGTTGACGCTAACCTGTATGGAAGAGGCCGTGGAAATCCAATTAAGAACCTTTGACCTTGTTGTCGAGTTTTGCTCGATGACATTAACCCGTATGGAAGAGGTCGCGGGAAGTCCACCAAGGACGTTTTGACCTATCCTGGGTTGTTAGTCGAGTTTTACCGACGCAACCCGTATGGAAGAGGTCGAGGGAAGTCCACCAAGGATGTTTTGACCTTATCCTGGGTTGTTTGTCAAAGCTTTTGCTCGATGACATTAACCCGTATGGAAGAGGTCGCGGGAAGTCCACCAAGGACGTTTTGACCTATCCTGGGTTGTTAGTCAGAGTTTTTACTCGATGACGTTAACCCGTATGGAAGAGGTCAAATTAAATATTTGTTTGAGCTTGTAGCCAGAGTTGACCATTGATCTTTGCCTTTTCAATGGTATTGTTGACTTGCTTTTCTAACTAATAATCAATCAGATATCCATAATTTTGATTTGGATAATCTTTTGAGATCAAGAGTTGCCCCCCAGTTGGAGGCATGCTCGTTTGAGTCGATTGATATGGAGGTCGTGGAGGGAGATCACGACTGCCAGGTGGTTTGTTTTTGGTTTTTTTTTTTCTTTTGATGGGACTGTCGGTCTGCATTTTATGGGATGCTTTTACGTTTCCCCACAGATTGTTCAAATTATTTACGATGGGCATGAATAGCTTCATCGGCAGAGATTTGTGCTTCCACACGATGAACTAAGTCGGCATATGAGTTGACTGTGTCTCGTGACAAGGATGAATAAAAGGCCCTGACGGAGCCTCCAAGGAAAACTCCTCTAATAATTCAAGGTTTATCCTGTGTATTTGGCGAAGCTTCTAAGGAGAATCTCCGGAAGTATTCTTTTGCGATTCACCCTCATTCTCGACGAATGCCGGAGAGATGGGAGGAATCTTTAATGATTCTTCGATTGAATGAACTGCTCCACAAAAAACCTTGGCGAAGTTCATCAAAGGGATAGATCCCCTTGAAGGGAGTAAAACCAAGTGCGAAGCTTGCCTTTGAGGGTAACGAAAGACCGACAAAGCAAAGGTGTCGAGCTCGCTGGATATGCATGATACCCCGTAATGGTCGATGTGTGTGGGTCGTTGCCCCATCATGTGAATCAATGCTCTGAAGCTTGAAACCTACGGAATTGGACGCTGAAGAATGCCTAAAGGTGAGGACTCATAACCGCGGGTGTGGGTGAA
This sequence comes from Cymbidium sinense, assembly GCA_021442155.1. Classification (NCBI taxonomy): domain Eukaryota; kingdom Viridiplantae; phylum Streptophyta; class Magnoliopsida; order Asparagales; family Orchidaceae; genus Cymbidium; species Cymbidium sinense. The sequence goes on from CM038217.1 coordinate 32,815,331, forward strand.
GATGATTGCCTTGAAGGTGAAATTCATCTTGTATTAAGCGTCGTACTTCTGTGCGAATGTCATGACGAGCGGGATTAACAAGATGAGCATGTGTGAAGCTATCAACAACGATCGGTGGATTAGTAACCGGCTGAGCTGCACGCGATGGATGAGTGGAGCTAGCAGTGTCAAGGAGATCCGCTACTGCCTCCATGCGAGGAACTCGTCGGAGGATTAGCGCTTTTGACCTCCTCGCAACGACCGATCTTGGGGAGATATGTTTGCCGTAGTAGTACCGCCGTAGTCCTTGTAAAAGTCGGATCATCTTATTTTGAGACTCCTCCATTCGACGCACCATCTTCCAAAGAGATTCCCGCCTCAAACAAGGTCATGCCTATCGTGGGGAGTGAGGCAAAACTTGGCCCTTGGTTCTGGGGATGGGTTTTGAGAATGATGGGAGTTGGAGCTGAGGCTCCAGCGGACAGTGTTGTGCCTATTGGCCATAACATGGATGTTCACGAAATTGTGGTTGAAGGGTTTTTCATCCCACAGACGGCGCCAAACTGCTATGCTAGAAACCAGCAGAGAGTGAAAGTTTATGCCTTTAGCCTTGTGGAAGTCCAAAGACACACAGTGTAATTAAAGAGCAACAAGAGACACCTGCAATTTTAACGGAAAACCTCAAAAGAGGGGAAAACCACTGGCCTAGCCCAAGAAAAGCTTCCACTATGTATCCAGAGTACAAAATCTTCCGATAACGGATTACGACCAGATACGAGAGAGAAACAACTGTAACAATGATCGTTGTAATTGTTAACGATGATGGAGATGGAGGGTAACTGGTGGGAATGCAGTGGTACAATTAGTGATCGACGGCGGTGTGTTGATGGTCACGAGCTGAGTGCGATCTTGGGGTGCGATCTTGCTTGAGGATCTTCAAGCTTCGAGCTCTCTCTTCCTCCTCACTTGCTTTTCCTCTTCTTTCCTCGCCTGACTCTCCTTTTCTTCCTTGTTCCTCCTCTTCTTCCTTGCTTGACTCTTCCTCTTCTCTTCCTTGCTCTGACTCTTCCTCTTCTTCCTCGGGCACCTCTTTACTCTACTCCTTTTCTTCTTTACTTGTTTCAGCTCCTCTTCTTCTTCACTTCACTTCACTTTTGGCCTCCTCATGTGAAGAATGAAGGCCTATTTATAGATGGGAGGAGCATTCTTATAAATTCATGTAAGTGCACCACTCCCCTCGACGGACGGCTCGATGATTCCTTCGATCATTTGATGTATTTTGAGCATTTGGATGCCCAAATGAAGTCAATTATGAGATCTTAAACTCGTTAGATCCTCCATCGAGACGCCGATTTGACTATAAACACTCCACATTTGAGAGTCGCTTTTGGGATTTAATTGATGTTCCAAAGATTCTAATGATATTTTAAGTCTTGATCTCGACGCACTCAAAATCATATCGCTTTCGACATCAAGATTTATGCTTTGACTAGTGGTATTTTGATATCCATATCAATATTTATATTTATAACATATCAGTTTTTTAAAAAATTATTTTTCTCATAATAGTTTTACAACTACCTTTTTAAAAAAGTATAGTTGCCCAAAATATACCTTCAGATTATAGGAAAAAGTAGCTCGTAATCAATGAGGCGTAAAAGGAGTTTGTCAATCTCTGTCGTGCCAAACCAAGATAGATTTATCTCTCACCTCTCTTCAAATTAAAAAAAAATAACTCTAAATTTAGTCGGCCGAGCCAATGAACGTATGAGCCTCAATGCCCTCATTGTAGCTCGAAACTTAAAATTATATATATATATATATATATATATATATATATGAGTGATTTACATACATATCACATAATTTAACATATCTAATACCTAAATTTCAATTATATATATATATAGAGAGAGAGAGAGAAGAGAGAGAAAAATAGATAAACAAATAGATAATGGGATATTGATACTATCCATTCTAAATCTTCAAATTTTTGAATGTGATTAAAAGTCAATTAACTGTAGGGTTGTGAAAAATGCTCGTTATTTATGAACGACTTATGTTCGGCTCATTAAATAGCTCATGTTCGACTCATTGTTAAGCAAGCAAGCTAAATATAAATAAATATTTTAAGCATGAATTATATATGAGCCAAACATAATAATCCGCTTCGCTCAGTTCTGTCGTTTAGTTTTGAATATATATATATATATATATATGTATATATATATATATATATATATGTATATATATACATATATATATATATATATATGTATATATATATATATACATGTATATATATATATATATATATATATAATATATATGTATATATATATATATATATATATATATATATATATATATGTATATATATATATATATATATATATATATATATATATACATATATATATATATGTATATATATATATATATGTATATATATATATATATATATATATATATATGATATATGTGTGTGTGTGTGTGTGTGTGTGTGTGTGTGTAGATACATATCACACACAAAAAAATAATTTAGAGTTGTAAGCATTTTTGAAACTTTTGCCATGCAAAAAATTGGCCCAGGTGTTTGCATCTAAAAAAAATGAATGATAATGAATGAAAAATGACAAAAATCACACATCTCTGCCTAGAGTGTCATAGCACTGTTACAGCCTTAAAGAATCTAGAAGCTCAAACCGCCCCCAATAATTGCCCGATTAAATGACACAGTGCCACGACGTTGTGATACTAGTGTCAAGGCATTGTTGATTGCTCCGAGAAAAGACCTTCATGGATGTGCTCCACCATCTTTATGGGATGAGCAAAAGTATGTTCTTTCATGAAGCAGATTGATATATATTCAAACAAATTTTTCCTAATATTATGTTAGGGTTTATTTTGATTTGGGTTCTACTTCTTATGGACGCAAGCCTCCATAATTATTTACCTCTCTTACCGCAGTAAGAGAGCACTCTCGATTAAGATTGAGAAAACACATATCTTAGTGATATGTAATGGTGTTTAGTGGTGTATTATGACATAGATGACTGTCAGGGGGAGGTAGAATTAACATAGTGAATAAAGAGAGTTATCATTCTCTTTTAATTCAAAGCATATGTTTGGGAGAATGATGACACACCTGATCAAGATCCCATGGATCCATCATCCTTGGCTGTCATGGTCCCTAGTCTACTTAATCAGAAGAGGTAGTCGAACCAACTTGACTGAAGAATCCTTATCAATATCCATAGGTTGCATCGTCCAAGGTGTTCTTGTAGACTTAGGGTGGAGTTTATCTAAGAGAAAAATTTTAAGTCAACTCTAGCTAACATAAGGCTTTATGCCTGTCAAATATATTCTATAATTAATAACTCAAGGAACAAAGCTATCAAGGAACATAAGGGCTATTGTTATGACCGTAATATAGTGAAGCTATTTAAGAGAGCTAAACCACCCGATCAGAGAGTTCTGGTCATATTCGTATTTTACGTGGTGTCATTTAATGACAAAGCCACACAGACAGATGACACATGCTACGTCTTTACTGGCGTGAATTATTTGAGTTTGAATATAGCTGTATATTTAATTTGACATCAGCTATTTTACGAGCTAAAGTTATCTTAATTTGTCGTCTTTGACAAATAATGATGGATGGGTGGATGATTATTTGTTTTAAATTAATTTGAATAATAAATTTTTTTTATTTAAAGATATCCCCTTTATTTATAATATTCAATCGACACGACCATCATCGGGGCGGAATTAGATTTTGGTAATCCAGACTCAGTCACGGAGGGTGTTCACATGACAATCATATATGAAGTGTTCACATCGTGAACTAATGTAAAAGTGTTCGCATGGCGAACAGATATAATCATAAGATTTTAAAAAATATTCTTAAATTTAAACTATGTCTGTCACCCTTTAAGGTGACTAACATATAGATAGTCCATATTAAATGACCGGCTAAACGGTCAAATAGGTAGCAAGTTTTTCGTTTAATAGCAAGTTTTTCGTTTAATGGACGACTATGCCTATTTTAAAATATTTTATTTGATATTTAATTTATTAATTTTAAAATTTAGGACTAGATTCAGCAGAAATAGACTGGGCTTGTGCTTAGATTCTCTATTAAGATAACATAAAAAAATGTTGTCAATCTGTAAATGCAGAAATTTTTATTTCAGCACTTGCAATATGGACTCCTAACTTTATTTAAGAACACTATAATTTATTGTTCAAATGGAAACCCCATATATTCATCGACGTCACAGATGAGTTTTTACGCAACCAAAGATCTAATACCCACCGTCTCTTAGCTCGGGGTTAGGAACCCTGCGACCGAAGTTCAAATCCTCTACTGAGGCCTATACTTAAGGTAGAGAAAGTAAGTGGAGACCCGACACGTGTGAGTGATGAATGTGACACTAGACTCCCGTGGGATTAGTCACAATGACATCCCTACCCATAAGATGGGTGGGGTGTTGGGCGGATACCCATTGCAAAAAAAAAAAAAAAAAAAAAGACCTGTTAACAACATAATATTATTTATATAAGAATAGAACAATGTTAGTGCGAGATTTTATTTAATCTTAAAATACATAATTTTAGTAAGTGCTCCCTAATTGTCCCTTCTTTCTCCTTCCACAAATTTTCTCACTCCTATCTCATTGACGTGGAAGATGACACCACCATCAACGCTTCAGCATGCTGATTTAGCCTTGCCCACTATTATTAAGAAAGAAAATAGATCACAAAGCATAGGTGAAAAATCAGTTTGGGTATTTTTAAGTATATAATAAATAAATAAAAATCAAAATAAAAAAGATCACATAAAAAATATCAGATTTAACGTAAAAATTTTCAAAAATAGAAAAAAACTATTGAGCCATATCATCAAGAAATCCACTATAAAAGAAAAGATTAGAAGAATAGTCCAAATTACACTTATCTGGAGTCTCTTCATACTTAGTCACTCTATGACACAACCTTCACTCTCACACATAAAGAAAAATAGTATTAGAACACAAAATTGTAGAAAAATTGTCTAAATATGAAATTTCCTGACTAGTAGAGCCACAACCATGACACCTAGGTATTAGCACCACTGTCCCCTAAGATTTTCTTTACAAGTTCAAGCATCGTGGCAATGCTCTGCAGCACCGAGGCATTAAGCTCTCTATAATTTTTGCCTTTTAGTGCCCTGATCTCAACTCCATAGCACTGCCATGAAGCATCGAGGCTCTGTGATCCATTGTCATGATGCTGCCCTCCTAGTGCTGAGGCATTGCCTTTTTGATTCTGAAATAAAAAAATCTTTTGTTCTAGCACCAAGAATCAACTTCTCTTGCCCTGAGTCACTATCTCCTAAAGATAAAAATTAAACTCCACCATATAACAACTACTCCATCATGGTGATAATTAAATGCATTGTTGACTTTAATATTTACAAATATAAGATTTATATATATAAAAATATATTTTATTTATAAAAAAATAAAAATGATGTAATATTTGATATAATATTAAATTTGTAAATATTATTTATCTATATATTAAAATTTAGGTACTTGACATTAAATGTATAAGCATTATCTTTTATGTATATGCCTTAAAAAAAATTAAAAAAGAAGGTTGCAGAAGACCAGAACCCAAGGATGGATCTTTACATTGTTATTATTATTATTTATGTAAGGGGTTGTGGTATAATATATTTGCGAACAAAGGCACAAACATGATGCACAAAAATTTATTTAAATTGGATGATTCTAATTTGCCTGAAAAAGTACATGTAAATTTACTATAGTTTTTATCATATACTTAGTAAAACAGGGGTGTTAATATTATTTAATTCAGTAACTTGATATAAATCCGATTCAAGAAATCTGATTTAGATTGATTTGTTCATTGTTCAGATTAAATTCGAATAAAAAAATTTTGGATTGATTATTACTAAGATTAGTCTTCTGCAGTTCTGAATAAATCGAACTCAAACCAAATCTAAACTAATTATTATTTAGATTTGCATTAGATGGTTTGAGTCTGATTATTTAGATTCAATAAGTCAAAATTGAGCTAATTAGATAATATTGATAAAAAAATTACATAATTCATATGGAGGTTGTTTGGTTACTTGAAAAAAAAAAATAGTATAAAAGGAATGCAATATATTTAGATTTATTTAAGTTATTTGATTGAAAATTTTATAAATAAATAAATTTGTTTTTTTTTTGTATGGTAAAATAAATGTAATATATTGAAAGTTTTGGTGACGGCCAGTGAGTGCTGGTGATGAAGTTGGGGGCGAGCTGGCTGTAGTGGGCGCGGTGGTAGTCGCGGGCGGTGAGGGTGACGACGTGAAGCCGCAAAGACTTTATATTAGTTTATTACCATATTGGGAGAATCTAAATACAATAAAATTTAATCTTTTAGGGGTTGTTTGGTTGGAATATAAAGTAAAGTAAAGTGAAATAAATAAAATTTTGATTTGGTTGAATACAAAGTAAAGTAAAATAAAGTAAATGCATTTAGAATTCCCTTAGTTATATTTTTGGTAATTTAAATACATCGATCATGTAAAGTCCGCCGCCCCTCCTCCTGCGCCGCTTCTCCTCCTTTCCATTGATCAGACTGCCACCGCAGTGACCTCCACAAACGCCAGCACATCAAAACCTTCAAAATAATTTATATTATACTTTTTTTACCAATAAGAAAAAAACAAACTCATCAATCTATAAAACTCTCAATCAAACAATTATAAAGTAATCTTTTTACACTGCATTTCTTTTACAGCCAATCAAATAGGTGAATTTTAAATGCATACATCACTTTGAAATTATAATTTGCATCATGTCAATCACAAAAAAGATTGAAATCTCTATATTTATTTTATTTTACTTCACTTTATCCTCAAACCAAACAGCCTCATAGCCTCATAGATAATGAGTTAGACTGCTCAAATTTCGATTAGGTGGATTCTAATTTAATCAAATTTGGGTCAATTATTTTAACCCATATAGTACGTAGGCTAGGTAAGGTCAAGCATTATCAGCCAACTTCAAGCACGAATAAACATGCACCCTAGAACCCGAGAATAAAACATACATATTTTTTAGTTGGAAACATTTGCAGTCAGTGGAGTTAATCTTGTAAACCCTACAATTTAATTGCCACAAGTTCTACCTTCCATAAATATATCATTTGCATTCAAAGACATAAAAATTCTGCCTATTCATTCTCACTGCAAAATATTGTTCAACCAAAACTGCCAAGCAACACAAAATGAGGAGCTCTCAGTGATTATTACAGGAAATTGAAACGGATTAAATCCGTTACAAGTCGGTGCGTAATTTTTTAAAGTAATTTTTATAATTAATCATCTAAATCATATGCATTTATAATTTAATCATCTTTCTTAATTTTTGGAATGACCGCATTCATATATATTTTAGCATACTATTATCAAATTATTGAGAATTTTATAAAAATAAAAAATATGAATTATGCATTTATTATCAATTTGAATATATTAATATGAATTTAAAATTTTGAGATAGAAGGTGATTAATTTTAAATATATAAGAAATGGATGATAGTGTATGTAAATATTCTATTTTTTAATATTTTCTCTCTCAAAAATATTACAATGGTCTTAACATCTAATGCAAAATTAGAAGTTCAAAAAGACAGTTAAGTAGGAGTATAAAAGAGCCGAATATTTATTCATATTTAGCTCATTCAAATTACTAGTGTTTAAATTGATTTGAAATTACTCAAATAATCATGTCACTCAAAATGTCAAAATTACCGAAAAGTAATAAAAAAAAAATATAGAGGCAAAAGAATTTAAACATAGTGATCGTTCAAAAAAAAAAACATTTGAGCATGCTCTCCGCCATCTTTATTAAGATAAGTAGAAGTATATTTTCTCATGAGGCATATTCATATATATTCAACTAGATTTCCCCTAATATTACATTAGGATTTATTTAGATATGGGTTCTACTTCCTATAAATGCAAGCTTTCATAGTTAATTACCCATCTTATCACAGTAAGAGAGTACTCTCGATTAAATTTGAAAGTAATTATATCTTCTTGATATGAATCGGCATCTAAAGGTGTGTGTGGTATGGCATAGATATTTTCTAAGAGAAATAAGATAATAGTCTTAATCAAGATCCTATGGTTTTGTCATCCTGGGATTACATTATTTTAATCTACCAACATTAGAGGGGCTAGCCATAATGTCCAGGGAGTCCGATTAGCAGTTGCATCATCTCAGATATCCCGAGTAGATCAGAAATTTAATGTGGTGGTGTTCGTATGGCGAGCATAGGTGGTAGATTTGGGTTATGCTTACATTGCAAGCATAAGGCAGACTTACATCTCTTTTGGAATGCCATTTTTTTTAGGTGTTTACATGATGAATGGATTATAGGATGTTCACATGGCAAATGTATAGGAGACTGGGCTTACATCTCTTTAGAATATCATTTTTATATAGGGGTTCACATGGTGAACAGATTATATAACATGTTCACATTGTGAATAGATAAGAGATTGAGCTTACATCCCTTTGGAATGCCATCTCTATATAGGTGTTCACATGGTGAATGATTATAGAATGTTTGCATAGTGAACGGATAGGAGAGTGGCCTTACATTCCTTTAAAATGCCATTATGGTATATGCGCATGCAAACAAATGGATTAACTGGGCTTACATCCATTAGAATACCATCATTATATGGGTGTTCACATGGTTAACGAATTGTTGGATGTTCACATGGTGAACTGATAGGTTGATAGGGTATTTACATGCTAATATCAATATTGTTTTTGGTAGCTCTATGACATTGTTAAATTGTCGACTTAGCTTCAAGTGATTAGTACTGTAGCATTATGGGGGTAGGTATTCATGTTAACTAACTAACTAGCACCTAGGAATTGATCATATGGTGTCATAGCGCCAGTCAAAGGTATTTAGAAAAGTTGGCATAAGGACTAAGCACTTTAAATGAAAAGGACAAACTTTTTGACCAGCACTGCGACACTACATCAATGCCTAACACGCTTTTCGATTATGAAATTAATGAAATTAAATACTCTTTTTGACTGGCATGATAATCGACTTGATTAGTGACCAACACTTAGGCGCTACATATGAGCACTGCAATGTTGGTTCCCTGCTCAAGAACTTGAGAGCTTAGCCCCTTAGCACCCATATGTGGCGCCATGGCGCTATGCCTAGCTTATAAATTGATACATTGGGCTGTGAAAATTTTCATTATGTAGTTCTTTTCTCTAAAGATCACTTAACTATCTTTTTTCTCTTAACTTTCTCTTAAGTTATAAAAATCATGCCTCTAAGAGGCTTATTAGTAAGAGGAGGTGATTTCAAGTGAGGCTAATCAATTTGTTAGCGTGGAAGCTAAAGAGAGGTATCAACATGCTCTTACCAACAAGCATCTTATCCCAGAAAGGAGTTTCTACAATACAAGTGGGAGAGTAGAAGGGGTGATCAATGAATGCGGCTGGGCGAAGCTGGCCTAAAAGAGTAGCTTTTCTATCATCCCTGTGGTGTGAGAGTTCTTCACTAATGTGTAGGAGCACCAGAACAATAAAATTTTTGTTCGCAAAAAATTGGTACATTTTGATAACATTGTCATTAATGCAAATTACGAATTACCAAATGTGGCTATGATCAATATCTTTCCTGTTATAATGAGCACTGGGATTTTAATGAAATTCTTAATTTTTCACTTGTAGAAATGCCAACGTTTAGTGAAAACAATGGGAGGAAATGATTATTAACTTTCATGCGGTTGACATACTGGCAGAATCTAAGACTTGACACTATTTTATTTCTATCAAGCTAATGCCTACTAGTAATATGAGTGAAGTAACCAAGGAGAGGGTCATTTTGAATTTTACTATCAAAGTGCTTTACAATTGATATAGGAAAGATTATTTATAATTTCATTTGTAATATGCTTAGGAGCAGTACTATTGCAGGGTATGATCATCTCTCTTCTATTTATGATTTATGCACTACGGAGGATGCATTAGGGGAAACTGATGAAGAAGTCCTTATTCAAAAGGCACATCTAATGAAAAGGCTTATTGAGGATTTGGTTCGATGTATAAACTAAGGGAGAGCTCATGTGCCCCACGACCTTGATCCTAATACTCTAAACTCTTAAACGAGCAAATCTCAAATTTAATGAGAGAGATGAATGAGAGTAGCCGCAAGAAGTAGGCTTTAGAAAAAAATTTGATTATCACATGGTTCATGAACAAAAATAATTTTCTTATATGACCCAGTTCAACACGGTACTAGTATATATATTTGAAAATTATGGCATTGGGGATCCAAGTCAGGCTTCATTTCTAGCGATGCCTTAATATCACGCTTTTGTTGCTACCTCATCGAAGCTAGTAACAGAAAGAGAGGAAGATGATTATGACTACTAGTTTCTCCCTTTTTTTTTCTATTTTTTATCTTCTCCCTTTTTTTCTTTTTTTATTATAATATTTTCTTGTAATAGATTTTTTATTTAATAAACATGTATTTTTCTTCATTTCTATTTCTTTGTGTTTGTCATTATGGAATGCTTTAGGATTTAAAATTTTCAAGATTAAAATTTTTTACTCAACATTAAGGGCTCAACACCTCGATGTTGATGAACTAGCACCTCAATGCTATTAAGCTTAAAACAATTAATTTATAACCTAAGAGCTCAAAGCATTGAAGCTATATTTATAGCACGATGTTGTGGGTATAATTTTGATTATGATGTGAATGTTTTAATGTTATCAATTGGGTGTGCATTCTTAGAACACAACGCTTTGGTATTGGGATACCAATGCCATGATGCTATGAGATAGCTGCCTAAGCTGAATTTTTTTGAGGACTTAGCACCTCAGCATTTTATTTGTAGTACCACAATGTTGAGTATAATTTGAATTATGATGTGTCTTAACATTTCCAATTGGGTGTATGTTGACCTTATTTTTAGAATGAGCTCTCAATCCCTCCATCTTATACATGGGACTTCTCTTAGGCTTTAAGAGATCCTTAATCTTAAGACATATCTAGTGATTATGTGGACACTCAACCTAGTCCTAGAGACTTAGAAGAGTTAGCCATAGGAATAGGTTTTGCCTTAGGGGTGTTAGGAAATTTTGCCTACCCTATAGCTTGAACCACATTCTTCACTTCCTTCTTTCAAGTCAAACTCCAAACTCATATCAACTTCAACTCTCAATTATATTTTGAATCAATTCAATGGATTTTCTCAAATCATGAATCAATTCCAAATAATTGAAACCAATGATTGAAACCCATGATTGAAATTCAAATCAAATTCCAAAAATCTTTCCTAAGTCCCTTTGATTTGCCCCTTATGGACTTAGCCAAAATCAATTCAAACTCATAAAATTTTCTCACAACTCATTTATATTCTAATTTATATTCACTTATATAAATGAAATATAAATTCAAATCAATCAAACTAAACCCAAAATCAAATCCAAAATCCATGGTCAAATCCAAATATAAATTTTAAGTCCTTTGATTCCCTCTCATGGACTTAGCTCAAATCAAATTCAAATCACTTCAAATTCATGAAATTTTTTCATACCTCATTTATATTCTCATTTATATTCACATATATAACTGAAATATAAATTCAAACAACAAAAACCAATTCCAAAAATCAAACTTAAATTCAATCAAAATCCAACCTAAGCCTTTCAAGTCAAACTCTTGAACTTAGTCAAATCCAATTCAAATCAAGCCAAACTCTTGATTTTTCTTTATGATTCAATCAATCGTCCAATCATGAATCCAAATATAAAAACAAACTCTAACCACTTAACTCAATACAAAAATCAAACCTAAGTCAAACTCATGTTCACCATTTTAAACTTGAAATTTCCAAATGAATCAAAATCCATTGACTTACAAATATCTTGCAAATAGATTTATATTTCAATCATAAGTTCATATGTGAGTTCAATCAAACTCAAATCAAGCTTTGACCAAGCCATTTGTCCCACTTAGGCTCACTTGACCCAAAGTGACCTGAAGTACCCCTTATGAGCTAAATTCTAATCCTGCCCAAATTGGATTGAACTAAACTCAACTAAGCCTCTCATCATGATCAACAATCATCATGAGATGATCAATCACTCAAATTGGGTCAAACCAAGTCAAACCTAAGGGTTGACCAAGTCAACACTTAGCCAAAATAAAATCCAACATAGCCAAAATCCACCATAGGCCAAATTGATTGAAACCATTTATAAAAACTCATTCATGATCAATGTTTGAACTTGACCAAGTCAACATTTGAGCCCAACCTTGCCCAATTGGCCACTTGACCCAAGTTGACCAAACTTGACCTAAAAAATCAAAATGTGTTAAAACATGATCTAAGCCAAATTGATTGAAACCAATGAGTCAAGTTCATTCCAAATCACTTATTGAACTTGACCAAAGCCTCAATTGGCCAACTAGACCCAACCTAGCCCAATTGACCATGAACCCAACTTGACCTAAAGGGTCATTTTGAGCCAATATTAAATTAAACCAAAATTGATTGGAAACAAAGATACCAATCCATTTTAAATGACCAATGAAACCTAAACCAACCCATGACCTAGCCCAAATTGGTCAAATGGGTCAAATTGGTCAATTTGACCCATTTGACCTAAATGAAATCAAATGAACCAAAACTAAATCTAAACCAAATTGAACCAAATCAAAAATGCCAAAATACTTCAAATGGTCATATGAACTTGACCCAGCCCTTGGTTTGACCAAATTTGACTAATTGGTCAACTTGACCCAAGTTGACCCATTCTGACCTAAATGAGTCAACATGAGCCAAATCATATCAAACCAACTCCAAATTCAATGAAACTTGCCTAACCCATTTTTCAAACATTCCAAACATATTCATATTTAAACCCAAGCCAAATGACCATTTTACCCCTAGGTCAAAGGGTAAATTTTTGCCAAATTCACTTGGAATTTGGTCAAATCCTTTTCATGACCACTTGCATCCTCTTAGTGGACCAAGTGGACATTAGTGAGTGTGGTGCACCCAATCTAATGGGTTTGGGTCAGCCTAACCTAGCCTAAGGTCAAAATCGACCACCTACCTTGAATTTGAGCACATGGAATCCTCCCTTCACCCATTTCAAGCCTATGAGAGCTCCACTACTCCACTCCTTAGGCTAAACCGAATGCAAGGACACCTCTAACAGCCTAACAAACCCACTCAAGGTGGTCAATTGGATCAAAACAGCAAGGTCCTTCTCAGCCGTCCGATTCACCTAGGGGGAGATATAATCCCCCTAATTCCAAATTCATTTCATGACTCTCACACTCGATTGAACTTAGGGAAGCCAAGCAAGCATTTGAAACTCTCCCCAAGCTCTCTCAAGCAACTTGAAATTCTCCATTTTTCGATTTCCTTAGACTGAAAATAGGGGAGCTCAAGTGAAAAATCCAATTTACTCCACACTTCAAATCAAGCCAATTCCTCTTACAAGCTTCATCAGAGGGTTCAATCGAACTTGGTTGAAGCTTAATCCAAGCTTCAAAGGTAAGGGAGGTGCTGCCTTGACCAAAACCAAGCTCAAGTGAAGGTGGGGTTGGCCTCTAGGAAGATCCATCCAATTTCAAGTCCTCGAAACTTCAACAAAGCTTCGTCTCCACTAGACGAAGCTTCTCCAAGGGAATTGAGCACCAATGATCATCTCCAATGAGGTAAGTTTATTTGTAGCTTTATGAAAGAAAGTATCACCCCATGAGATTCTAGTAATTAGATGTTCATCCCCTTGCTTGATGATGGTGTGGGTTGAATTTGAGATCAATCCGAGCTTGGATCATGCATTGGAAGATGGACGGTGGCCATCTCCCATAGGCGATCTCAGGGAAGAGTCATGGGCCATCCATCCGCACATTCTGGATGGACGACCATGATGAAATCCATGTAGATCCATGTTTTAATCCTTTAGAACGTGGATTTAACTCACCATCTGATCCTTGATAGGACAGGTAAGAAGAAAGAGCATAGCACCGCCGCTGACGCGATGCTACGATGTGATAACTTAAATAGTGAATCTCATCATGCCACATGAAAAGCATGTGCTGTGTCAGCCTCCACGTGGCACCGACAGGATTAACTATATAATTAGGGATTTAAATCACGTAATTAATCAAGAAAAATTCAAAAATTCATATCTAAGTGTAGAAATATCAAAAAAATGTGAAATAAATTACATATGAAAGGTATTTGAATCTAGAATATTATAAAATTGATTTCAGTGAATTTTGAACAATGTTATTTTCTGAATTTGGGTTTTTTTGGGAATTTGATTTTGCTAATTACTCTCTACTTACCCCACTAATTAATTCCAAACTTCTTGTGCATGATTAGTGGGATGACTTCTACCTCCCCTAATTTTCTTGGGTTTTATTGATATTTTAATTAGAAAAATTACTAGATTAATTTCTAATTATCCACTTAATTTAATTAAGCTTAATTAAGTGTGTAATCAATGGTTTAATCCTTTGATTGAGTTAATTAAGATTTGTTTAAATGAATAGAAGGTTTAGGGAATAATTTTTGGATATTTTCCTTAAGCAATTCCTTAAAGCCCCTCTTTCTTCCTTAATCCAAACTTAATAAAGATTAACACACTAATTACCTACCTAATTAATTTTATAAAATTCTAAAAGTTTCTTGAACTTAACTAATCCATCTTGGGTAGATGCTTAGGTGTTCAATAACCTAAGTACATTAAGGAAATCAAAATTCCACTCACATGTGTGAGAGGGGCTATGAAAATACTTAAGCTTAAACCCCTTAGTTTAATTAATCATTAATCATGAGCCAATTGCATTAGACCCTTTTCTTCCTATATGCATTGATGAATTCATTGTGTAGTTTTATGTCATATCATTGGCTCATAATTATTTGATTAAATATGCTAAAGTGGTGTAGGTAAGGGGTAATTAACACACTTAATTCACACCTTAATCTTAACAAAATATAAAAATCACCTAATGATCCTAAGAAAAAACTAAATTAGCTAACATTTGGGGGAAATGGGTTAGGACCAGCAAACATTCTTTTACATTTCTAAATCAAACATAAAGCAAACTCAAAATAAAAATCATATTAAACAAATTTTGATTCACTTTGAACTTTCTTATTTCATAGGATTGTCTTTAGGAATTAATTAGGGTGAATAAATTTACATTACTTTCATCACTTTATTTCTTTGCTAGCATGTTAAATATGTATGTCATATAAAATTCATGCATTCATATCTTTTAAAAATCAAAATAAAAATGAAATGTTTATTTATGTCAAATTGCATGTTTTGGCTAAAGTAAAATATGAATGACTATTATCACTATTAAATCCAAAACTATTTTTAAAATCTATAAATCAAACACCTAAAACTGAAAGTGTGCTACTTATAGTTATTTATAAAGTTGCATGTGGATATAAATGTGAAGATGTGTATAGTGTGGCTGTCCTTCTATTTTCTATTAGCATAGTTTTGAATAGGATTTGACAAAGTATGTAGTTCATTTGAAAAGAACACAACCATTCCTATTCATGTCTATGCTATTACCTAAGAAGGGTATCCACACTAGTACATATAAATTGCATAAACAAAATAAACAAATAAATACAAACTTTTTTCATCTTTCTTTTTTCCATTCATTTCTTTTGTACATGTATTTGTATTTAAGGATAGTGGTATATTAGTCTGGACAACCTTGGGGTTGCGAGGCTTTAAGTAGCCCTAAGTAGGTCTTGTACCTTACACCTCTAGTGCTAATAATGACGCCGTACTCACTTATTCCTTTCATACATACATATGTGCATGTGAATAATGGATAAAAAAAATCCCTCTTTTCCACTTAATGAAAATCATGCATCATAGAGCATTCCAATTTTTTTAAGTAACATTTCTTAGCATTCATCATAAAGTGTGCTAAACATTTTCCCTTGTATGTATAGATATGCTTAGGATGAATCCATATGCATGATATACATATTGGGAAAGAAATAAAATGATGTGTGTTTTGTGATATTAATTCACTTTATTTAATCTTAAAATACCTTTCTTTTTGAATAGGTTTGTTTAGAGTTGATCTAAACTTAGGATTAATTAAAACACATAATAAGACATTTCTAAACAAAATCTACTTTAGAAATTACTTAAGGTAGGGAAGGAAAGAGAAGTTCTCTTCTCTTTTTCCTCTCTTTAAAACTTAGTAATTAATTGTAGAATTCATTCAAACCAAACCAAAATACAAAATAAAATCAACCAAACTCAATTAAACACTTAAATGAAACCACCCATCTAAGTTGAACATCTTCACACTTAGAAAATCTAAACCTTAAAGCCATAGCTAAGCATACCACACAAATCTTTTAAAACACAAATATTAGACTAAGTCACCACTTCTAGCTTTAGGTTAGGGTGGTGCATGGATTGATGTTTACTTTTATTTTATGATATATTGTTTCTAGTTTGGATGTTAGAGTGTATGTGCATAGAATGAATGGTAGAACAATTTAGTCTAATCATTATTTTCTGTTGGAGATTGTGCTTAAGGGGCGCTGTAATAAAAATATAGCTATTTTTGCTATGCAGGTGCTTATACCCCTAAGCATAATCCTATAGGTCAGGTGGACTTGGTTACCCATGTGTAGGGTATTAAGTCTAATATAGAAGTTTGGAATTTGTATGGTTTGTTTAAATAATCTCTATTTTGCAGGTGTTAGTTAGATTTACTTTTCCTTTTTCATGTAATTTTTGCAAATTGTGATTTTGGAATGATTGTTATAGGGGATAAGGATGAGCATTGGCCATGTGAAACCTTTGGAGCAACCACCTTCCAACCATCCAAAAGAAGAAAAGAAGAAATTAAGACACCCATAACATGAATTTCCTTACTTGATTGTAAATTAATTTATTTGTAATCCGGGTTGCATAAGGGTAGAGCTCGGCTACCCAATTTATTTTTGGGTTTGTGCAGTGGTGCTCAACCACACTTGGCCTCTTATTCGTTTGTGCTAACTTTATAAAATGTGTGATGTTTATTTAACTTGTGCATTAAGATGGCATCATTTTCCTAGTTTCTTCCTTGCTTGATGTATGGTCTAGATGACGATTAGGCTCTTAGAGAAAAATAAATCTTCTACCAAATTAATCAATTCAAAATTAAAAATAAACAACTCATAACCTCACTTAAAGCTTAAGTTAAAAATCAAGATAAAAGAATTAGCAACCTCTTAGCTTGATGAGTATTTATTTTCTAACATCATGCATAAATGCATATTATTTTCACTCTTGATTGGAGGGCTTCCACCTTTGCCAGAGAACTTGGCTTAACCTTTGAGAGCCATGGTAGAAACACACCTCCTTATCTCACTGATTTTGGCCCATAATCTTATTTCTCATGCATTAGGCATATGAATCCTATAAGCATGAGTCAAATGATTGTCCATAAATGAAAAATAAATTATAATATGATTTGCATTAAATTTAGGCCATTTGTCATGCCCTTACATGATATAGTCTCTTAGGGAGTGAGTTTAAGGACTTAGTCTCTTTCTAAATAAATAACAACCTTGCTATCTTGCATAAGCATAAGACTTGCCTACATGAATTTAAAATAGTAGCAAGAGTTAGTTGGCGGCCACCCTCAGGTGCTTATAAGTCCAATAGCAGGTGGTTTATCCTCTCTTGTGGAAGTAAACCAAATACCCATTTTTCCTTAAATTTAGGTCATGCTTTTGGCCCTCGCCAAAGCTCCTAGATTTAGGTTCTGAGGTTTCTTTTCCCTTTGTGGGCCCTAAGTATAAATCCTCACCTCTTCGATATTTCCTATGACCTTATATCATGGAATCATAAGCCCTAAATTTCTTAAAAAAATTCAACTGAAATAAATTAATTCAATTTCAAAAATATAAAACCCAACCATAGGGTAGTTTGGGATGCTTACTAGGCTTTCTAGTATCTTAAGCATCCCCTACTTATTTTCATTTGGCTTTGATAAGAACTTCCTCCTCTTAATCGATCCCACTTAATTTTCTAAAAATAAACCAATCAATTGATAGTCCTACCTATTGAAATCTTTGGATACAATGATCATTTACCTTAATTGAGAGTATTCTTAAGGAATCTCATTCCTTATGATGTAATTAACTATGGGGGCTTGCCCTTGTAGGGAACTTAATGAACCTGATTTAAAATAACCCTGGTTTACTTTACCATGTAAAGTAGAGAAAGAATCTCTTGTATATCATCCAGCAGACCCATAAGTCCTTAGGAGTCCTTATTTAGGTGATTAGGTTTATTGTAGAGTGGTGACTTGTATCTTTCGAGATGGTACACCTTTCTCATGCCATACCTGATCACCCTAATAAGTACACTTGCAATTCTATGTGGTGTCTATCTAAAGAAAGAAGCAATCATCATCATATTGAATTTTCTCTCTTTTCTCTTCCTATTCTATCTTTTGTCTTCATCTTTCTTTCTGAGAGGTATGAAGATAAGAAGAAGAGGACCAAGGAAGAAGAAGGGAGGAGATTGATTGATGATGATGATCACATTCAAATGATTTTTTTTCGCCCATAGATTCTTCTGGCAACTTCGCTGGGGATGGTTCCTCTCTCCATCTTTGGTAAATGATCATTGTCTCTAAATATCAATAGTGGGTTTGTACTTTTGTATGAATCCAAGACTATCTTTCTTTCCGTTGGCACTTAGCTTATTTCATCCTTAAGTTGAGCTAGCCAACATCTTTAGGTTTTAGGACCTCACCCCGTGTTAGTCTTAAAACCCCCGTTGGGTTCCCCATTGGGTAAAAATAAAAATTTAATAAATATAAAATGATCAAAGACTTTCGCCTTACCATTTTTATGGTAAGGAAAGGTTCATTCTAAAAATTAAGACAAAATAAATCTTTCATAAAAAAAAATTTTTACTTTTCAAAAAACACTCTTCCAAAATGCACATAATAAAATGTTTTGCACAAAAATTTTCCTAAATCACCTTCATCTAACAATCTTCATGATTGTTATATGTAGGATCATCTTTACAAAAAATAAAATTCCAACAATCATAATTTTCTAAAAGTACAAATGAACTTCTTCACTCAATTCATTTTGATGAAGACTTTATTTTCAATGATGAAATTCCAACATTCCTAAACTTTGAAAAAGCACAAAATTTGAAGATATGGCATTTCAATTCAATATATCCAAACATGTTGAATAGATGTTCCGTCTTCAAGTCAAAATCATAACTTTGAAATTCCACTCAACACATTCCACGTGTGTTAAGCTAGAATTTTCAAATTTTCAAAAAGCACATATGAAACCTCTCCATTCAAAATACCCACATTTATTGGATGGAAGTTTTATTTTTAACCAAAATCAAAAATAAACTTTCAAAAAGCACATATAAACCTCTCCATTCAATATACCCACATTTAATGGATGGAGGTTTCATTTTCAATAAAAATCAAAAATAAATTTTCCAAAAGCACAAATGAATATCTCCATTCAATATACCCAAATTTATTGAATGAAGATTTCATTTCCAAATAAAATGGCATTATTTTAAAATCCCATTAAACATATTCCACATATGTTTAAGTTTAGATTTCCTCTTTCAAAAAGTAACAATCACACATGAAAATATATCTTTGAAAAATAAAACATAATTGATTTCCATCTTACATACCTAAATTTGATAAATGGAAATCTTTTTTTCAAAATCAACAAAACACAACAAAATTTTCAAAACAATTTTGGGAACTTCATTTTAACATACCACATTTGCTAAAGTGAAGTTCCATTTTCAAATAAAATCCAAATCCTAAAAATTTGAAACACATTTTGGAATTTCAATTACCATACTCAAATTTGCTAAGTGAAATCTCCAAAATACAACAAAATTTTCAAAACGATTTTAGGAACTTCATTTTAGCATACCACGTTTGCTAAAGTGAAGTCCCCATTTTCAAAACAAAATCTAAAACATAAAAAATTGAAATACATCTTGGAATTTCATTTAGCAAACTCAAATTTGCTAAGTGAAATCTCCATTTCACAAAAATTTTCAAAACACTTTTGGAACTTCATTTTTGGCATACCCTATTGGCTAAAGTGAAGTCCCTATTTTTCAAAACCTTTGAAAAAAAAAGAAACACATTAAGCTTTCCTTAGCATACCCAAATTTGCTAAGGATCCTAATTTTTCAAATCAAAATCTCCAAAACAAAAAGAAACAAATTTGGCTTTCCTTAGCACACCTAAATTTTCTAAGGATCCTAATTTTCAAAATCAAATATCCAAAACAAAAGAAACACATTAGGATTTTCTTAGCATATCTAAATTTGTTAAGGATCCTATTTTCAAAAGTTTCTTTTCAAAATAAAATAAAACACACTTGGATTCCTCATTCAGCATACCTAAATTTGTTAAATGAGAAGTCTATTTTCAAATCACAAATGATTCACAAAACAAAACAAATAAAGAAAAAGAAGAAATTGTTTTCAAACATCTCATTTAGCATACCCAAATTTTCTAAGTGTGTAAGCTCCAAAAATCACAAAATCAAACCAAAAATAAAAAAAACCAAAAAGTCAAATATGAACCTATGGAAGCATCTCTCCAAAAATATTTGAACCCACTTTTCAACATACCCAAATTTGTTGAAAGTGAATTCTATATTCAAAAAATTACTCTTCCCAACCAAATCTCTTCTAAATCCTTTTGAGCCCGACTTAACACTTTCAAGATGTTGAGTATGAGTTCAATTTCTAAAGTTCGAATTCAAAATCAACAAGAATCAGATTCAGGTTAATTTTCAACATTGCAGACTCTCGTTCAGTGACAGTTTTCAATTTTAATCTCAGTTCAATTTTCAGTTGATATAAATGGCAGTGCCCAAATATGTTTTCACGCTTCCTCATAGGATGGATCTATTAGATCAGCCTCCCTCTACTTAACACCTCATCCACTTTGGATGAGGTTTGAGGGGCGAGGATTACATGTGGGCATTCCCTCAACTTTAGCGAACATGGTGATACATCAGGTCATTGATTGACATGCCATCGATTCGATATTCTCCTTGAGAAGGAAGGCGTTCTGTTCACATCCTGTAGTCTGATGATAGTGCTGCGCATTGGTTCCCCATCTTGCCCCGATGGGGTTAGCCCACTCATTAGCACCCCTCAGGGTAAGGCTCCCAGATCCAGTTGTCTCTTTTGAGGTTGGGTCTAGCTCTTACTCACTCTACCAAGACACAAGGAGGAATAAGAATCGCATGATAAAGCATACTCACATTGCTAGGAGATGGAGGCTACACATTCTGTGTGAGGAGTTGCTCACTTTGGTTTCCCGGTGAGAACCCATTCCATCCTCTCTCAGGATGAGGAGAGGATCTCTGCTTCACCTCCACCCGGTTCAATTTCATCACTCAGTAGGAGGTCATATGCGCCTCATTTAGTTCTGTGAGTTGGTGGAGCTTATGGACAATTTGAGTATGGGGCTCAATTTGATTTGAGGTCCATTATCTCTAGCGGGGAAGCATATTAGGAGAGAAGGCCAGGAGAGCTCCATTAGGAGAAAGGTTCAGAGGTCATTGGGTGGCCTACACGTTGATTTTCTAATGCCTACATCGATCATCTGGCATATCGCTTATGGGGTACCCATCACGCGGAGCACTCATTCATAGAAAGTCGGTGGTGTCTCCACCACACTGCTCTACCCCCCATCTACCATTGCATGTTCATGTTCCAGCATCTCCTGCTCCATCCAAGGCCATGAAGGCCGCATCTTGGAGTTTCGGTGATCCTACAAGGATCCCATTCCATCCACACCATCTGTGGCGGTCGAGCTCTCTACTTACCTTAATCGGTGAGGAAGGAATGGCAACCACAAGCATCGTGTATCCGTCATGACCACCGCAAGTACATCATATAATGGAGGTTGTAGTTGCAGATGACAGCCTAGTTGAACCCATGATGATAGATCTTCCTAGGAGTGTCACCCCATACATAGTTAGTGATAGTCAGGAGTGTATCTCTTCCAGTGAGTATAGCCCTCACAGGGTTAACTCTCCAGCAATAGGGGAGGTCTGGTGCCTCTCAGTACATGATGTTGATTGCATCACCGGTCAGACAAACTCATTCATGCCAGTTTTGACAGATCATTCTCTAGATGACATAGTAGCTCATTATCTCATAGAGAAGAAAGAGATCCTAGGATATGATTAGTCTGATGAAGAGAAAATCAGCATTGATCCTAATGAAGATGATTTATTGGGAGACTCAGCGGGGGTTTGCATGGTAGAAACCCAGGGTTCTCTCTTTAGAGAACAACAAACTATGGAAGGTGTTGTGGACGAACAGGAAGACATAGCCTACTCGACCCAACACCTCCTAGCACAAATAAAGCATAAAGATGAAAAGATAGATAAGATGGAGAAGATGCTCAAAGATCTGTTAGCAGCTATCTTAGCATTGTAGAATCAAGCCTCGACAGTTCATCCTATTATAGTTGAGACTAGTCAGCCAGAGTTGGTGCATGTCTTGGACCTAGCCAAGACCTTGCCTCTAATAGAGCAAGGTAGCACCAGCATGTATAGGAAGGCAGTGGATTGCACCTCCATATAAGAAAAAGACATCAAGTCTAGGTTGAGCAGTAGATGAAAGAAGCGTTGGCTCAAGCCCGAGGAGGATCATCAGTTCCAAAGGGTAGACCCTACCCAAAAAAAATTTGATGCAATCCAATATCCCAAGGGTTTCGTGCCACCTTCTTTCAAGAGTTTTGATAAGTGGAACCTGGGTAGCATATCACATTTCGAAGGCTATTGCAATGGTGGCAAGGATGTTTACTCTTTCCATCTCTTCATCAGAGAATAGTAGTATAGCTTATGATTGGTATGCTAAACTTCCCAATAGTTTCAGTAAAGACATTTGCTGAGTTGGAGCAACACTTCATTAAGAGATTTGCTGGAGCTTAGCAAAGGGTCACTGTTGGCGATCTTGTTGTAGCAAAATAACATCCACGTGGGTTCCTTGTTGACTACATTCTTAGATGGCATAACCTGAGTATGAAATGTGAGCCATAACAGTCTGAACATCATGCCATTGAGAATCTTTTAAAGAATAACCATGGCCTGGTCGCCTTTATGCCTAAGGGCCTCACCATCAAAACTTTTGAGAAGTTAATCAACAAGGAGGCTAGTCTACAAGGAGAGGTTAAACAATTGCCTTTTCAAGATTAGTTGCCCAAGTCAAAGCTGTAGAAGGTATATGAGAGGAAGCCGGGAACACTGACAGTAGTGGACAAGGGGAAGCAACCAGCTAGAGATCAGTTCAAGAGACCACGACCTCAATATCCTTCGCTTCTATCTCATCTACCACCACTGAGGCAGCTCTACCGGCCGCCACAGCAACCTCCATGGCCTGCACCGCCTCCTTCTCAGCCACATCATCAGCAGTAGTGGTACACATATCCGCCACCAAGTAGCTATGGTCCACCTACTCTTTTGGAAGATCTTTAAGAATCTCTTAAAGAAGCCCAATTTTTAGCTACCCGAACCTAGGAGATCAGAGGAAGTGGGAAAAAGCCATGATCCTAACTTTTTCCCCTACCACTGTATGTTAGGTTATGTTTTGGAGGATTGGCTTGAACACAGCTTCAAGACTAGTGTTATAGTCATCATGAAGAAATACCTTATGGAACAACCATCTAGTTCCATTAGGGTACTCCTTAGGGATACTTGTGATCCTTCCAAAACTAAAGAAGGTTGGGATATCTTCTTATCCTGTACCTCTACGAAGATTCTAAATAAAATCAAGAAACTTTCCCTGCAAGTGCCTGAGGTTGCTCAAACTTCCAACATCAAATGAGGATTGCAAGTTGTTCAGAACAACTTGGGGAAAGGGGGAGCTCAGCAGCAGTAGTATGTGCTAACCCGGGATAGCCATGTAGCACAACCACCGACCGAGTCCAGCCTCTAGTCTGCCGTTGCAACTACCACATCAGCGAGCACCTCTTCTACTTTAGCTAGCTCTTCTTCTTCTTCTTCTAGACATCTTATATCATTGGATAAGGGCATCAAATCCCTTACACCACTTACTTTATTTGATTTTTACTTCTGATGGGTTGTATACTTTTATTCCTAATGATAACTCTCCAAGTAAAAATAATTATAATAATTTAGATCTTCCTCTTTATGATTTAGAGTTGGATTTTCCTACTCAATACTCACGGAGATAATCATCCAATTTTGAGGGTCCCATGGGGAGAAGTCAGAGGTGAGCGCAGTAGAATCTTCCATTACCCTTCCACAAGAGATCACTGAAGTCAACCTCCGTAGTGGTAATGTTCTACCTCAAAGGGAAACACCTCAAGATAAAGGAAAATAAGTCATTGGTGCAGAGGATCAAGAAGCCCCTCCACAGGATGCTTCACCCTTGGATATGCTTATGGAGGATCAGCCCAAGTTGGACTACAATGTCCTTTCTCATCTAATAAAGTGTTGACCTCATTTTTAGAATGAGCTCTTAACCACTCCATCTTAGACATAGGGCTTCTCTTAGGCCTTAGGAGTTCCTTAGTCTTAAGACACTTCTAGTGATTAGGTGGGCACTCTACTTAGCCTTAGAGACATGAAGAGTTAGCCATAGGAATAGGTCATGCCTTAGGGGTGTTAGGAAATTTGCCTACCCTTAGTTTGAACCATTCCACACTTCCCTTCATTCAAGTCAAACACCAAATCAAATATCATTTGATTTTATCCAAACTCAAATCAACTCCATATGATTAAAATCCATGATTGAAATCTATGATTGAAACGCATGATTAAAATCTATCAAAATTCCTAAGCTCAAATTTTCCTAAGTCCTTAAGCCTCCCTTAAGGATTTAACCAAAGTTTTAATCTAAACTAATCAAATCTTTGAGATCTTTTTATAATCCATTTATATTCTCATTTATATTCACATATATAAATGACATATAAATTCAAACCCATCAAATCAAACTCAAATTCCAAATCAATTCATGAAATTCTCCTAAGTCCCTTAATTTTCCAGTAATGGGCTTAGCCAAAATTATGATCAAACCATTTAAAACTCAGGGGATTTTATCAAAACCCATTTATATTCACATATATAAATGGAATATAAATATAAATCAATCAAATCAAAGGCAAAAATTAAATTCCTAATTTAAAATCTTCTTAAGTCCCTTAATTTTACATTAAAGGACTAATCCTAAATCTTGATCAAACCATCTCAAAATTATGGGATTTTCTCATAATTCATTTATATATTCATTTATATTCACATATATAAATGAAATATAAATATAAATCAATCAAACCAAATTCAAAAATTCAAAAACTTTCCCAAGTCCTTTAAATCCTTCTTAATAGACTTAGCCCAAATCATGATTAAACCACTTCAAATCCTTGAAATTTTCTCATGATCCATTTATATTCTCATTTATATTCACATATATAAATGAAATACAAATTTAAACACTCAAAATCAATTTCAAAAATCAAACTCAAATCAACTCAAAATCCAATATAAGCCTTTCAAGTCAAAATCTTGAACTTAGCCAAATCAACTTCAAATCAAGCCAAACTCTTGATTTTCTCTCATGATTCAATCAACCCTACAATCTTGAGAGCTCATATCAAAATTCCCAATCAATCAATCAAAAGCTAAGTCCAAAATCAAAGCCAAAAGCCTTTCATATTCTTCCTTTGAATATGAAATTGTCAAATAGGTCTAAACCCATATGACTTCAAATCAATTGTAAATGGATTTATATTTCAATCATGAATCCATATACAAGATCAACCAACTTCAAATCAAGCTTTGAGCAAGCCATTTGACCCACGTAGACTCACTTGACCCAAAGTGACCTGAAGTACTCTTATGAGCCAAATTCTAATCCTAACCAATTTGGATTGAACTAAACTCATATTTATCTTTCATCATGATCAACAATTAACATAGGATGATCAATTAATCAAATTGGGTCAAATCAAGTCAAACCTAAGGGTTGACCAAGTCAACACTTAAACTAAAATGAAACCTAACAAATCCAAATTCCACCATGGTGATTGAAACCACAGACCCAATTGTGACATGTTTGAACTTGACCCATGTGAAGTACCTATGGGGTCAATGACCCATGTTGACCTATAGGGTCAAAATGTGTCAAAACTTGATCTAAGCTAAATTGATTCAAATCAATGGGTTAAGTCCATTTCAAACCACTTGTGGAACTTGTGGGTGTTTGAAGCCTTGGTTAGACTCAAGCCAAATTGATCTTAGACCCATGACCTAAAGGGGGTCATGTTGAGACAAGTGAACTTAACCCAAAATTGTTTGGAAACAAAATTGCAATCCATTCCATGACTAACTAACCTAAACCTACCCCCTACACCTTTAAAATGATGGTCAAATAGGTCAACAACCCATTTGACCTAAATGAAGTCATATGAGCCAAATTCAAAACTATACCAAATTGAATCAAACCAAAGCCACCAAAACATTTCAAATGGTCATATGAACTTGACCCTTGTCCTTAGTTTGACCAATTGGTCAATTTATTATGGTCAATGATTTTGATCTAAATAGGTCAACATGAGCCAAACCTTATGAAATGAATTCCAAACCTCATGAAACTTGGCCAAACCAAGTTTTTTCACATACCCAACATGTCCAAAGTGGAAATATAGCAAAATGACCATTCTACCCCTAGGACATAGAACAAATTTTGGCTTAATACATGGGTAATTTGGTCTTACCCTCTTCACATTCACTAAAGGCTTTCCTAAAGGCTCAAGGGGACCTAGTGATGAGTGGTACACCCAGCCCAATGAGTTTGGGTCAGCTCAATTGGTCCCCAGAATAAATCCAACACTATGAGTCAAAATTGAATATTCAAAACCCCTCTCCCACTCAAATTCAAGCACATGGGAGGTTGGCAATCCACTCATTGGCTCAAACTGACTATGTGCACACTCCTAACTAATCAAACAACCCTCCCATTATGATCACTTGGATCAAATTGACACACAAGCTTGCGGCCATCCATGCCTTCATGGGGGAGATATACTCCCCCTAATCAAATCAAAAATCATAACTGACCAATTCGATTGAACCTAGGAAAGCCAGAGAAGCAATCCCTCAGCCTCCTCAAGCTCCCTAGAGTGAAATGAAACTTGTGATTCTCGATTTTGCATAGTGCAAAAATAGGGGACTTCAATCCATTCTCCAACTTCTTCGTCACTCAGTTTCCTTCCAATTTCTCTTGCATACTTTATAAAGGAGCTAAGTCGAGTGCACCTAAGGTTCTATTAGAGTTCCCACCACAAGGAAGGATTGAATTGGATCAAAGCCGAGCTCAAGCTAAGGAGGAGGTGACCCATAGGAAGATCCACTCAACCTCAAGTGCTCAAAACTTCAGCAAGGCTTCGTCTTAACCAGACAAAGCTTCTCCAAGGGAATCGAGCACCGATGATCACCTCCGGTGAGGTATGGGATTTTTTGACCATTAAACTGAATGTGGTGTGGAGCTTTGTGAAAGAAATTTTCACCCCATTGATTTTTGACCATTGAATTTTCTGCTCTCTATCTTTAGATGGTGTGTGTTGAGTTTGATTGGAATCTATGCTAGATCGAGCTTGGATCTTCCCCTTGATCATGGACAGTCTCTATTGATCAGGGAGAAGAACTTGACAGTTCTTAGTCGTCCATACGCGCATTTTAAATGGATTGCTAAGATAATTTTGCACATTTAGATTTTCTTTTATCCATTTTAAAATGTGGGGAGATCCGTGTCCATTTGATTGATTGGATGGCAGAGGATTAAACTGCGTGTGCCACCAACTGCCATTTGGGATGTGATGTTTAAGTATCCCTCATGGCATGGTAAAAGCCTGACCATCATCATCATGCATGCATCCATGAGCAGGAGAGTAGTTAGGTTAACTTTCTAATTAGAGATCTTCTAAAATTCATAACTCCCTCTAGAAAATTCAGAAAAATGTGAAACAAAATCCTATGAAAAGATAATTAAATAATTAAACCAAGAACATTTTAAAATTAATTTTGATGAGTTTTGAATTATGCTTTTCTCTAAATTTGGGTTTTATTAGAAAGTTTATTTTACTAATTACTCTTTAATTAGGTCTCTGATTAATCCCAAATTTCTTGGGGATGATTTAGGAGATAACTTCTACCTCCCCTAATTTTCTTGGGATTTGTTGAAGGCTTGAATAGAAGAATTGCATATAGTTTCCTTAATTACTCTCCTCATGTAGTTAAGCATAATTAGCATATGATTAGTGATTTTAACCTATGATTAGGGTTGATTAAGGTCAGATCTAGTAAGTAGGAGGTTTATAGAATATTTTTTGAGGCATTTTCCCTAAGCTATTCCCTAAACCCCCTCTTCTCTCCTTAATCTCCTCTTAATTAAGGGTTAATTCATTAATTATACCCTTAATCAATTTCTAAAAATTCTAAAAAAGTATAGAACGCAATTAATCTACTTTGGGTAGATGCTTAGCTGTTTAGTTATCTAAGTTCAATTAAGGAAATCAAAACCCAATTCACATGTGTGAAAGACTATCTTGAAATTATTTAAGATAAACCTCTTAGCTTAATTAACTTTTAATTGTGAGCCAAATTGGATTAGGCCTCTTTCTTATTAGGTACATTGCAAATTTAAATTTATTGTGGGTTTTATGCCATCTCATTGGCTCATAATTATTTAGTTTATTCTTGGCGTGGTGGTGTGTGGGGTTAATTAAGTTACTTAATTCATACCTTAACTTAATCAACTCATAAAAATGGATCTAAATATCTAAAAATTAAACAAAATATGTGAGAATGGGTTAGGAACAGCAAACTCATCTCACCTTTTCAAAATTAAATCAAACTTCAAAGTGAATAAAAATTATGATGAATTCACTTTGATTTATTTTAAACTTTCTTATTCTACAAGAATGTCTTTAGGATTTAAGTGAAGTGAATTTGTTTACAAACTTTCATTGCTTTGAATCTTTCCCAACATGTTAAATTTGTATGTTATGTGATTTCATGCATTCATATTTTTCAAATTCCAATTTTAAATGAAATTGTTTACTTTATGTCAAATTTGCATGTGTTGGCTAAAGTAGGAATATGAATGGCTAATATCACTACTAAATTCAAATTATTTTCAAAACATATAAATCAAATACCAAATCTAAAGGTGTGCTACTTATACCTTAATTATAACTTTGCATGTGAAAGAATATAAAGGTATGCTTAGCATAGGTTTCCTTTCTTTCTTATGTTGGTATAGTTTTGAATAGGAATTTAGTGAGGTGTATGGTTCATCCAAAAGAACCTAACAATCACTTAATTCCATATCCTATTCATCTCTATGCTATCACTTAAGGAGGGTTACCTATACTAACATACATAAATTGCATAAATAAAATGAATCCATTAACATAATTTTTACATTCTTCTTTTCCATTTATTTCTTTTTTTACACATGTTTGTATTTAAGGAAAGTGATATATTAGTCTGAACAACCATGAGGTTGCGAGGCTTTAAGTAGCCCTAAGTAGGTCTTGTCCCTTACACCTCTGGTTAATAATGGCGTTGTACTCACTTATGCCTTTCTTACTTTAATGTGTGTATGTGAAAATTTGGTTAAAGAAAACCCTTTTCCACTAAAGAAAATCATGCATATTCAACTTCTAAATTTCATTAAATGGATTACTTAGCATGCATCATAAAGTGTGTTTAATATTCAAATTTATATGTATAGATATGCTTAGGTCCATTCATATGCATGTTATACATGTTGGGAAAACAAATGACGTAATATGTGTTATATGAATTTTGATTAATTTTATTTAATCTTAAAATGATATTCTTTTTGAATAGGTTTATTTAGAGTTTATCTAAACTTAGAATTAACTATAATATTTAATCAAAATATTCACTAAATAAAACTAAAATGTGAATCTACTTTAGAAATTAATTAGGTTAGGGAAGAAAAGAGAAGTTCTCTTCTCTTTTCCTTTCTTCATAACTTAGTAATTAATTGTAGGATCCACTTAAACCAAATCAAAAACTAAAATAAAATCAACCCAAAATTACTAAACAACTTAAATGAAACCCTCCTCTAAGTTGAACATGTCTTCACACTTAGAAAATTTGAACCTAAAGCCATAACTAAGCATGCCACACAAGCCCTCAAAACACACACCTTAGCCTAAGTCACCACTTCTAGCCTTAGGTTAGGCTGGTGCATGGTTTTATATTTTATTTTATTTTATGATGTATGTTTTAGACTGATGTTAGGGTATATGCTTGTAGAATGAATGGTAGGACGCTTTTAGTCTAACTATTCTTTTCTGCAGGGGATTGTGCTTAAGGGGCGCTATCATAAATAAAATAAATAAATACTTTTGCTTGTAGGTGCTTTATACCCTTAAGAATAATCCATAGGACAGGTGGACATAGTCATCCATGTGTGGGGTGATAAGTCCAATATACATGCTCAGGATTTTTGTGGTTTGTTTTAGCTAACCTTTGTTTTACAAGTGTTAGTTAGATTTTCACTTTTCTTTTCATGTAAATTTATGCAATTAGGATTTTGAAATGATTGATATGGGGATTAGGATGAACATTGGTCATAAGATCCCATCTTATGCACCATGTGAAGCCTTTGAGCATCCTTCAACCATCAACCATCAGGAAAGGAGGAACCAAAGAAGAAAGAAAGAAGAAGAAGAAGAAAAGAAGAAATAAGAAAAGAAGAAAGAATGAAGCTTGAAGACCCCCATAATAATGAATTCCTTGCTTAATTATAATTTAATTCATTTGTAATCCTGGTTGTATAAGGGTAGAGCTCGACTACCCACATTTGATATTTTTGAGTTTATGTGGTGGTGCCCGACCACAACGACCTTTTATTCTTTTTGTGATTTGCTTTATAAATTGATTGATAATTTGTTTAGCTTTTGCATTAAGTGGCATACTTTTTCTAGTTTCTTCCTTGCTTTATGTATGGCATAGATGTGGATGAGGATCTTTAGAAAAAAATAAATCTTTTACCTGACTTAATAAATCAAATTAAAATTAAATAACTCATAACCTCACTTAAAGCTTAGGTTTAAAATCAAGATAAAAGAATTAGCAACCCCTTGATTGGATGACAAATGCATCTTATTTCACTCTTGATTGGAGGGCTTCCACCTTTTCCAGAGACTCTTGGCTTGACCTTTGAGAGCCATGGTGGAAACACACATCTTCCCTTCTCGTTGATTTTGACCAATAATTTTATTTCTCATGCATTAGTCATAGAAATCCTATTAGCATGATTCAAAATAATTGTCCAAAATGAAAATAAAATAAAATGTGAATCACATTAGATTTAGATCATTTGAAGCATGCCTTTTACATGATCTGGTCTCTTTAGGGAGTTAGTTTAAGGACTTAATCTCTTTCTAAGTAACTAACAGCCTAGCTATCTTGCATAAGCACAAAGACCTACCTACATGTATTTAAAATCATAGGAGGAGTTAGTTGGTGGCCACCCCGAGGTGATTGTAAGTCCAAGCTATCGGGTGATTTGTCCTCTCTTATGGAGACAAACCAATTACCCATTTTCACCTTAGATTTAGGTTGTGCTTCCAGCCCTCACCGAAGCTCTATAGATTTAGGTTATGAGGTTGCTTTCCCCTTGTTTGGGCCATAAGCATAATTTCTCACCTCTTAGGTATTTTCTTAATCTTGTGTTAAGGAATCATAAGTCCTAAATTTGTAATAAAAATGCAACTCAAATAAACTAAATCAATTTCAAAGATGTAAAACCCAATTATAAGATAGTTTGAGATGCTTGCTAGGTTTCTTAGCATCATGGGCATCTCCTACTTATCTTTCATTTTAGCTTCGATAATAATGCCCTCTTTTGATCAATCCCATTTGATCTTTCAAAAATTAAATCAATCGATTGATAGTCCTTTCCTATTGAAATCTTCAAAGATAATGATCATTTACTTTAATCGAGAGTTTTCCTAAGAAATCCTCATTTCTTAGGATATAATTAACTATGGGGGCTTACCCCTATATGGAACTTAACGAACCCAATATAAAATAAATCTTGCTTTACTTTTTCATGTAAAATAGGGGAAGAATTTCTGGTACATATGCAGACCCATCGTCCTTAGGAGTCCTTATTGAGTGATTTGGCCCATTAAAGGAAAGTGACTTCTGTCTTTCGAGATAATATACTATTTCTTGATGACATACTCGATCACTTGAATAAGTACATTTGTGAATCTGTGTGACATCCTAAAAAGATAAATTTCTATATAGTGTCTTGCCTATTTCATTTCTCACCAACAGATTTGAAAGGTGACTCCTTACTATAGAATAGAACTTTTTTTAACCCATAGATTTTTCTGGCGACTCCGCTGGGATGGTTCCTCTCTCCATCTTTGGTAAATGATTGTTGTCTTTGAGTATCAATAGTGGGTTTGTACTTTGGTATGAATCCAAGACTATCCTTCTTTACATTGGCACTTAGCTCATTTCATTCTTGAGTTGAGTTAGCCAACATCTTTAGGTTTTAGGACCGCATTCCTTATTAGTATTAAAACCCCCGTTGGGTTCTCCAATGGGTAAAATAAAATATCTAAATAAAGATGAAACATTTTAAAGACTTCCTCTTTATCATTTTTTTATAATAAGGAAAGGTTCATCCTAAGATAATAACTCTTCCATAAAGATTTTTGGTTTTTAAAAAAACATCTTTTCGAAAATGCACTTAAATAAAATATTTTTCACAAAATTTTATCACCCTCATTTAACAATTCTCATAATTGTTACATGTAGGGATTTTTAAAATAAAACCAACAACATTTTCCAAATGCACAAATGAACATCTTCTTTCAATTCACTTTGATGATGATTTCATTTTCAAAATAAGATGAACAATCATCTTTTCCAAAAAATTCACAATCATAATCATTAAGTTTTCAAAAAGCACACATGAATTTTTCTATTCAATACACTCACTCCTATTGAATGGAAAATTCATTTTATAAACAAAAGTTAAACTTTTCAAAATCACATATGAATATCTTCATTTAATATACTCAAATCTATTAAATGAAGATTTCATTCCTAACTAAAAATAAAATATCTTTTAGGAAATCCCACTTAAACATATCTCACATATGTTTTAAGTTGGAATTCCTCTCTTTCAAAAATCAACAATCACACACAAAACAAAAATTTTATATTTCAAAAATTAGATTGATCCCCATTCTACATACCTAAATTTGTTGAATGGAGGTCCTCTCTTTTCTAAAATTAAACATCAACAATCATGTTTCAAAATTTTTCAAAACACATTTTTTTGGAGCTTCATTTAGCACATTGAAATTTGCTAAGTGAAGTTTCCTAATCTAAAATCAAAAAATATCATACCTCAAAATCTTTCAAAATTTGTTTCCTTTTTTTAAATTTGTAAATTTGTTGTGAATTCTCCAAATCCAAAATTCAAAATTCTAAACACATTTTGGAACTTCATTTAACATACCCAAATATGTTAAGTGAAGTCTCCAAATCTAAAATCTAAAAAGAAAATTTAAACACATTTGGAACTTCATTTAACATACTAAAATTTGTTAAGTGAAGTCTCCAAATCCAAAATTCAAAATTCTAAACACATTGTCGAACTTCATTTAACATACACAAATTTGTTAAGTGAGGTCTCCAAATCTAAAATCTAAAATTTTTTCAACACATTTGGAACTTCATTTAACATACTCGAATTTGTTAAGTGAATTCTCCAAATCCAAAATTCAAAATTCTAAACACATTTTGGAACTTCATTTAACATACCCAAATTTGTTAAGTGAAGTCTCCAAATCTAAAATAAAAAAAAATAAAAGTTTTTTTTCAAACACATTTGGAACTTCATTTAACATACTCAAATTTGTTAAGTGAAGTCTCCAAATCCAAATTCAAATTATAAACACATTTTGGAACTTCGTTTTACATACCCAAATTTGTTAAGTTAAGTCTCCAAATCTAAAAAAAATTTCTAACACATTTGGAACTTCATTTAACTTACTCAAAATTGTTAAGTGAAGTCTCCAAATCCAAAATTTAAACACATTTGAACTTCATTTAACAATTTGTTAAGTGAAGTCTCCAAATCTCTAAAAATTTTTCAAACACATTTGAAACTTCATTTAACATACTTTTGTTAAGTGAAGTCTCCAAATCAAAATTCAAAATTCTAAACACCCAAATGGAACTTCATTTAATATACCCAAATCTAAAATCTCCAAAATTTTCAAACAACTATACCCAAATTTGTTAAGTGGAATCTCTAAATCCCAAAATCAAAATTTTTTAAGTGGAACTTCAGCATACTCAAATTTGCTAAGTGAAGTTTCAAAATCAAAATTCAAACATCTTTCAAAACTTTTCTTTTTTGAAACCAAAACAAATCTAAAATTTTAAACACACCATTTGGAATTTCATTTAACATACCCAAATTTGCTAAACAAAATTTTCATTTAACCAAACCAAGTGGGACTTCCTCTTTAGCATACCAAATTTCCTAAAGTTAAGTTTTCACTTTCAAAACACATCAAAAATAAAATGAAACACTTAGGATTCCCTTAGCATACCAAATTTGCTAAAGATCCTACCTTTTCCAAAAATCAAAACAATCCAAACAAATGAGACACTTTGGATTTCTTTAGCATACCTAAATTTGCTAAGAATCTTATTTTTAAAAATCAAACAAAACACACTTGGATTCTTCACTAAGCATACTTAAATTTCCTAAGTGAGAATTCCAAAATTTTTAAAATCAAAACAAAATTCACAAAAAAAGAAACAATCATTCTCAAATACTTCACTTAGCATACCTAAATTTGCTTAGTGAAATTCCAAAATAATCAAACAAAAAAAACAAAAATTAATTTGACCGTTACTTTAACGTACCTAAATTTGTTAAAAGAAAGAGTCCTCCAAATCAAAAAAATTCAAATTCAAACAAACATGAACCTATGGAAGCATCCTTATCAAAATTTTGAATCCATACTTCAACATACCTAAATTTATTGGAATTGGATTCATATCCAAATTCCTCTTTCAATCAATCTTCTCAAATCAATTTGAACCCCACTTAACACTTCCAAGTATTGGATGTGGGTTGAAATTTTCAAACTTCAAAATTTAAAAAAATCTATGGAGATAGAAATCTGATACAAGTTCATTTCTCATTCCATTCTTTTACAATGTATATTCTGATTCAGTTCAGTCTATTACAGATTAGTGAAATGGCGGTTCTCTCAGTTTGTCTTCACCTTCCCCATGGTATGGATCTAGCTTTAGATTGGTGACTTCCCGTTTGGACCATACCCACGATTGATTTAGGGATCAAGATCACTTGTGAGGCACTCCCCTCACCATAGTCGATGGAGAGGTGACCGGTAGAAGCCCATTATTAGGATAGAATTACCTTGATTCGATGTCTCCTTGAGGTTATTCTGGCTCTTGATTACATTCTCAAGGAGTTTTCTCCTATTGAGGTCTAGTACCTTAGGCTTCCAGTCGGTCCGGGGCTTGCCTCCTCGATATTTGAGTATGGGCCTAGCTCCTCCTCCATCCTCATACCAAGTGTAATAGAGCATGATCAGCGACCACTCGGATATGTAGGGAGCTAGAGGCAACAGCTCGATCAACCATTGATGAGTTTCCTATTAATACTTAGAAACCGGTTTCATCCTCTCCAGGATTTGGCGAGGATGTTAGGAGGATCCGTTCATCACCTCCTCTAGTGGTGCAATTTCAACCCATTTCTACAGGGAGGTGTATCTTTGGTCTCCATAGTAGGATCTTTCAGAAGTCGGCACTTTCAGTTCGATCTTCAATCGATTATCCCTAAAGTGTAGAGAGGTAGATTCATCAGGAGATGGCGTGAGGCATGTATTACTAGCGAGGGCGGCGGAGGTTCGCGCCGTCGGTCATTTACCGTTAGGAGATGGCTTTGATTGATATTCCACCTCCCGCAGCGAGTGATAGT
This sequence comes from Cymbidium sinense, assembly GCA_021442155.1. NCBI lineage: Eukaryota > Viridiplantae > Streptophyta > Magnoliopsida > Asparagales > Orchidaceae > Cymbidium > Cymbidium sinense. Next base: position 32,851,513 of record CM038217.1, read on the forward strand.
ATCCTTCTCACTAGGACCGACCGGAGGTTCTATGCATAAAGAGTCGATGGTGTCTCCACCGCTCTACCCCTCGTCCGCCATCACTAGTATAGGTTATAGCATCTCCCATTCCATCTAAGGCCATGAAGGCTGAATCTAAGGAAAAGTGCACCCCATTGGTGATCTGGCTACGACCAAGGGATCCTACCCCTCCTACACCGCCCATTATGGTAGGGTCAAGCTCTCCTGCTTGATGTACTACCCTAGTGGTGGCACGGAAGGAGTGGCGAACCCACAACATCGTGGTCATCCCTTCACCAACTCCGCCCATATAGCTGGGTGTGGAGATGGTGACAGTTATTACAGACATTCTAGATGATAGTTCAGCTGCATCAGTGGTAGAGGAACATCCTAGGATTGTTACACCTCTTATAGCCAGTAGCAGTCAGGAATGTCATTCATCTAGTGATTACGATCCACACGAGTTGACTCTCGATTGAGGTCAGTGCCTCTGATTTACAATAGTGATCCAATGTTTGCACTTTGCGGATGGACCGATCTTTAGATGATATCGTTGCACATTATTTTATGGAAAGAAGGAGGAGATCTTAGGTCTAATGAAGAGAAAGCGATCCGACAAAGATGACTTGATGGGGATTGGAGTGCATATGGTTGACACTAGGGGATCTTTCTTAGGGAACAATAGGCCATGGAAGGTGATGAGGTTGATTAGGAAGACATCATAGAATCAGCCTGACACCTCTGACATCAGTTGACGCAGAAGGACGAGAAGATTGATAGGATGACACATCAGTTACAAGACTTCTTAGTAGAAGTGTCAATGCTTCAAAAATAAGCCCCTCTAGTTCATCCTACTACAGTTGATGTCTTGGACCTAGCCAAGACTCTACCTCCCTTTGAGCAAGGTAACACTAGCCTATATAGGAATGTAGTGGAAAGTATCTCCATACAATAGATATGAAATCCATGGTTCAACAACAGATGAAGGAAGCTTTAGCTCAAGCCCGAGGAGGATCATTGGTTTCAAAGGGTAGACCCTACCTAGAGGAATTCAATGTTATCCAATATCCTAAGGGTTTCATCTTTGATCTTTGATGTGGTCAAGGCGACATATAGCACACTTTAGATGGTGGCCAATTGCACGTCAGCTTTGCTTTTCTTCATTAGTAGCTTAGCGGTATTGCTTTGATTGGTATGCTAAGCTGCTGTTGGTTCGATAAGACATTTCTTTGAGTTAGAGCAACTCTTCATCAAGAGGTTTCGAGCTCGACAAGGGTTACTTGTGGGTGATCTCGTTGTAGCACAATAATACCTCGGTGAGCCATTTATTGATTATATTCTCCGATGGCATAACTTGAGTATGAAGTGTGAACCACAGCTGTCTGAGTAGCATGCCATTGAGTTTCTATTGAAGAATATCCATGATCGGATCGCCTTCATGCTTAAGGGCTTCACTATCAAGATATTTGAGAAGCTAATCAACAAGGTGGCTAGTCTATAATGATAGGCCAAACAGTTTCCTTTTCAAGATCCGTTGCCAAGCGAGAAGCCCGAAGATCTATGAGAAAGAAGCGAGTGACAATTGACAAGGGGATCGGTCAGAGACCACAACTTGACCTCCACCTCCTTTGCACCATCGGCATCGACCTCCACAGGTAGCCTCCAAGGCCCGACCACCACCTCAGTCATACCACCAACAGCAATGGCATGCATACCCTCCGCCAAGTAGCTATGGTCCACCTACTCTTTTAGATAAGTTAAACAAACCTTATTCTTTTAAGAGGGAGGTAATCAGAAAGATCATTAAGAATCTTAAAGAAACCTGATTTTCAGCTACCTGAGCCTAGGAGATCGGAGGAAGTAGGTAAAAGTCATGACCCAAATTTTTTCCCTTACCACCATATGTTAGGCCATGTTTTGGAGGATTGGCTTCACATTCAAGGACTAGCTAGAACACAGTTTCAAGACTGGTGATGTAGTTATCCCAAAAGAATACCTTATGGAACAACCTTCCAGTTCCATTAGGGTAATCCTTGGGGATACATGCAATCCTACCAAAACTAAATAAGGTTGGGATATTTCTTTATCCAAAACCTCTAAGAAGATCATTCAGAAGATCAAAGAAACTTTCCTTGTAGGTGCCTAAGTCAGCTGAAACCTCCAACTCAAGGAAGTTTTGCAAGTTGCCAATGCCAACTCTAGGAAATTGGAGCTCAGCAGCAACAGAATGTGTCATCCCAGGATAGCTCTTTAGCTTAGCCACCGTTAGGTGTCCGACCTCCAGGCCTTAGGTTGCAATTTTCACCGTGACTTCTTCCACCATTCTCTTACGTTTCTTCTACTAGTAGAACTCTTTTATCAATGGATAAGGGCATCAAATTCCTTACTCCACTCACTCTCTTGACTTCTACTTTGTACCTCCAAATAATTCCAAGAAATTAAAGAATAAAGCTAGTTTGAATTACATCTATGTCACTTTTGATGGGTTCTCTTCTTCTATTCCTAATGGTAACTCTTCAAGTCTAAATAACTATAATAATTATGATCTTCCTCTTTCTGATTCAGAGTTGGACTTTCCAACTTTGAAAATTATGGGTTCACGTCTTGAGATAGACCTGGAATCATCTGATTTTGGGGGTCCCATAGGAGAAGCTGTAGGTGAGCCTGTAATACAGGTAAAACCTTTCACCACCTTGCCTTAAGAGATTATCGAAGTCAACCTCCGTAGTGGCAAAATTCTACCTCTTAGGGCAGCACCTCAAGATTGAGGGAAACAAGTCATTTGTACTGAAGATCGAGAATCCCTTCCACAAGATGCTCCACCCTTGGATATGCTTGTGGAAGACCAGCCGGAGGTGGACTACAACATCCTTTCTCATCTAAGAAAGTTATCATCTAAGCTAAGCATATATGATGCCCTTGTCTTATCAAAAAAGTTGAGCGAATCATTAATCAAGGCTCTACTTGATCCTAAAATATGCTTAGCTCAGCTAACTGCTATAGGTGAGGAAGTACATTATGCAAAAGAAGCCCAAGGGATCACCTTCACAAATGAAGACCTTCTTCTGGGGACTTGGAGCACAATCATCCTCTTTACATCATAGTCGACATGGATAGGTTTAGACTTGCCAGAGTTCTCATGGATCCAGGTGCATCGGTGAACATTATGAGTCTAAAGACCCTTGCCTATTTAAGGATTGACATCTCTACACTCTGAGGAGATCGGATGATATTGAGAGGATTCAATGAACAAGGTGATCAGGCTTTAGGTTCTATAGTGTTATCTTTGGATATAGGTGACTAGAAGACTAAAGCCAAGTTCTACATCATTGATTCAAATACTTTGGATACATTAGAACAAGATCATTCCATCCTCCCTCCATCATTGCATCAAGTTCAGAAAAGATAGAATTGAATACAATGTCAACAGAGATGAAAAGCCATTTTCAGTTAGAGAGGTTAAGATTTATGAGGATGCAACCTACTATCTTCCTCAAAGCTTCCTTTCTCGTGAACTTGGACAAAATTCAAATGCAAAAACAAAAGAAAAAGAAAATGAAAGAAAAGAAAAGATAAAAAATGAAGAAATGAAAGCCCTGGAAGAGGGTGAGGAAGAAATAAATATGCATATCACATTCCACCCACGTTCATTCCATCATATGGACATGTGGGTAGGATCAACCTCCAGGTAGTGCGGAGGCAAAACAGTGGTTGGTGCAGGAGTTTGGTTTGGAGTTCCAGTTATTCACCACATAGACTTGGAATTCTGACTTGGAGGATGAGTCTAATGTGATTAGTATGCTCCTCTTGGGGTTCCATTAGAGGTGACTTTTGATCTGAGCAGAGGCGAAGATCTAAAGCAAATAGAGTATTTGAATCTAGTTTATGTGAAACTATTTTAGCGGGAGTTAGGAACCTTGTCTTACCTCACATCTCGGAAAGTTGAAGGTTTGATAGTTAAGAAAATTCTAAGTCTGTGACATGGGAAATGGGCTGTTATTTTGGGTTCGTTATCTTAAGTCGGAAGTTGATTTAGAGCTTGAGGAAGATACTTTTTAAAGACAATAATGGAGATTACCTTTTGACTTTTTTACTGCGACTTGTGTTCAAAATCTTATATAGAAGGTTTAGTTCCTCCACACATGGTGGTCCAAGCACGAGTTAAATTGCTAGAGGTACTAGGAAAGATATACTGGGAAGCATAATCAGGCCGGAGACTAGTGTGATTCATTACATTGGGTCGATGATGCAGAAGATTACTTAGTTGGGTTTTCAATCATTTAGATTTGATAGGTTCTTCTCACAACCTGAAACTCTTGTGTATTGTTTAGAAACCTCGGACGTCCGGATAATCTCTGAGTCAAGGCAGCACGGAGTGGAAGAAAGAGAATACACATTTGAAAAGGTATTGATAAACTTGAAATCGGCCTCAAGATGCGGAAGAAAATCCGCTGCTGACGGACATCGTTTTGTTGCTGGAATAAGAGCGATGACTTAGTTGGGCTATTGGGTAGGTTTAAAGGCTTCTTTGCATGGAGTTATAAGCAAATGCCAGTTAATATAAACATAGTTATCACATACTAGTAATAGATCTAGCGTTACCCATATTAAGCCAAACTCTAGATGCATGAGATTAGGGATGAACAAGTCATTTAAAGTCAAAGTGATGATCTTTGGTTTCATCGGGAAAAAATCAACATAGGTTAGCTAGCTTCGAGATTAAGAAGAAGGAGAAATGGCTAAATTTGTATTTGTAATTTTGGGACTTCGATAAGACATCTGGGAAGAGTTTCCGTCTTCCCTATACCATAGTTAATGGTGAGACGTACCTCATCTATGTGGCCATGTTTGTTTACATGGCAATAGTTATCATTGTGGCTAGATCGAGCAAATAGCCAAGATGTCTCCTAAAGTTGAAAAACTGCTTGCTTTTCAAACCTCGATTGAGATTGTGCCACGTTGTTATAAGGGTCATGCCATTGGAAGCCTTACATACCAACATGCAGACCGGTCTGCATATATGAACCTTGACTCATATCTTTATGAACTCTAAATCCATGCGTGAGTTGGAGTCTTAACTAGTTGATGATCTAGTAGGCTGAGTGAAGAAGGAGAGAGATTGCCTCTTTACTTGAAAGGAGTAGTTTTTGAGCAGTTAGAACCAATAAGACCTTAATCCTAAAGTGTGCATTTGGAGTCGCTTTGGAAGGAAAATTTCCTCCAGGATTTATTGTTACGACAGGGGAGATCAAATAGAACACGAAAGATTAAAACTGTCTAGAGATTCCCTCTAGAGTTTCAATGCTCCCGAGGATGTGTCCTTACTAGGGCAGTGGTCATATCTATGAACGCTTTATCTCAGGCTTTATCGAGGGAGATGCAAGCCATAGTCTCGGCACTTATCAAAAGGATGCCAGTTCAGAACTGGGATGATAAGTTAGCATGCTTTACAAACATCAAGATGTCCATTTGGTGACCTGTTTCCCAGGATCCAGTTCTAGATGGTTCTGTATCTGGTGATAAAGGCGGGGCCACTCATCCTTCGTATCTTTAACATGGGACTCTCTCCGGCTATTGTGGCTTCCAAATAGCGGTCAGGAAGGGCACTCCTCTTACTCGACCATCATCCCAATTCTGTTAGAAGCAAATTGTCAAGTTCTAGGCCCGAAGCATTGCTAGCTTTGATATTTGGCAATAAATGCTTGATATATGCTTTCTGTAGGTGAACTTGATCGTCGAACCAATCCACTGCAATATCTCATGACGATAACGTAGGACATTTTGGAAACCATTGGTCCATGATTCTCTCGTAGATTAAGGTCACATTTAGCCTTTCTCCGTTATTTAAAGACCGAGGCACTGGAGGTTCTGGTTGCTTCCACAGATGGAACTCATTTTCAGAGCAGAAATTCTTGGCTTGTAATTCATCTCTGCCGAACCAAATCATGGCGATTCAGGGGCTTCAGATCGAGGCCCCGAGATGGGAGATGCTGGCGTTTACGATGATGCTTTTTTTTTTGGCTTAGGTGAAGCACCATGATCTGTCTCGAGGATCAAGGGTAGGAATGGTCTTGCTAACAAGACTGTTAATAGTGATGAGATTCTCCGCCGTCTACCTTGGCAACCAGACCCTACCAATAACAAGGCAGTATGAGGCTTTGGTATTATCGTTAGGATTAGCTCCTCATCGGGATGCTAGATGTCAAGGCATCAACATCTTTGAGGGTTCTCGATTGGTAATCAGCCAGGGTTGTCGGTCTTGCAGTAGTTCTCAAACCAAACTTAGGTCATTACTAGACTCCATGTGTTGCTTGTTATTTAAATTCTCGAGTCACCATCTGCAGGGTTCACAGGAGTGAAGATGTGACATATAGCACAGCTCAAACATGCTAAGAAATGACACTGTTTGGCAAGATGGTATCCATTTCAATGAGGTCCAAAATAGACAAGGTTCATGGATCTCTTATTGATGTTGGAGACATGAACTCATCGAGGCTTTCTCTTCAGAGACTGGAGGTTGTTCAGATTTGTAAAATGGATTCAAGGAGGCTAGGATTCCAGAAGCTGATGGATTTAGATTACTTGTCAAGGTCTTTGGAAAAGTTCGAACCTGCCAGGAAGTCGCTTTGTATCAACCCAGGAGGCTAAATAGAGGAAAGCTCTATCATGCTCTTAGTTAATGTCTACCATACCATCGGTGCCTTTGACCAAATATGGCTCTGCCCGTTGTTTAGACAAACATGAGCGGTGGCACTTGTAGATACACACTGGTCTATCTGAGCTCATCAAGTCAGATCGAAGATGAAAGACGAGAAGATCAAGTGACTATGGATCAATCTGGCCTTGATGATTATATTGCATGGATGTGGCTATGAATTCATCGATTAATCAAGTGGCCGCGATTGTGGTCATCTCCATAGGAGTCCGCAACAGCTGGTGGCGACCTATCCACATCCTTTGCTGAGCTTGCATGGCCATTTGAGTGCTTTTAGAAGTCGCGACATTGTAGATACAGTTGATCTCTCTTCCATTTCGGACATCGGTTCATCTTAGGCGCCGCAACTAGTCTTTCCAAGGCTGAAACCATCCCACTCGAGAGGTCAAAACTTACCATGTGCCTTCAGATTTTCAGAACCATATCATATAGGTTTGGAGGTTGGCTGCCTCGACTCTGAATTATATGATAGATGGTACTTTGCATTCAAAAGCACAAAGATCAATAGTTTTGCCAAAGACTGGATATAGATTAGAGATAGGCTACCTCGTGTTGACTTAAAGCTTAAGAAGATGGCAGGTCACTTGTGAAGGAGCTATTCTAACAAAACTCTCATCCAGATATCTAAAGAGACTCTTGGTAACTAAAATGATAGTGGAGTATCAGATATGTTGAGGGTATGGGGATCACATAGAGTCCCCTGGTGGCTCCTTTCCTCTTGACTACTTTTTCCAGGTTGATCTAACTCTACGTCCGATTGTAGCCTTAGGTCAGATACACTACAGTGGTAAGCCTTGGAGGTGGGATATGTGTTAGAAGAGCTTGGTTTGGAGGAGGTGCTTTGTGGTGCTAGAAGGCCAGTTGTTGAGGCTAAAATCCAATGATTGATTCCATTATTGTTTCTTGGAGGATGTGTTAGTCCACATGGCTTTCTTCAAAGATGGAGGCAAGTTTGAACCTTGGGCCCCACATATCAGAACTGCACCTGCAGGTTGGTTGATGTTGATATCTTGTGATAACTCTGAAGTGGATTACACCACTCTTCCAGCATATAGGTCCGTGCTTTCTCCTTGCTTAGTTGGATCAGATACATTGGATATAATGCTATCCAGTTGTGGTTCTAAGATATGCAGCATTCCACAATGGGCACTCTCTATTGGATCAAGTTCTTTCTGACCCCATTTTCTAGACACTGAGGTTACTTTTTTTGGATTAGACATTTCCCCTTTCCTGGTAGCCACCCCTTGTGGTTTGGAAATTTTGTTCAACGTGGATGCATTTTCCCTTAGTTTAATAATCGAGATAGATCTAGGCGCATATAGCTCCTTCTGGTTTGATTCCTTAACTAATAGGGTCCATTAACATAAAATAAAATAAATAAAATTTTGCTTGTGGATTAGAATTAGGGTACTGGCCACATCTATCTTTAGGGATAGTGTTAGCAAAACTCCATATAGGAATTGCTTAAGTTTAAATTCCCTACTCACTCCATAGATAGGTGAGTTCACCTTTGCTTTGGAAGATTATGGCGCATTCTTCTAAGGTGATTGCTCGAATAACTAGGTGGGTTTGATTTGTTGCCTAAAGAAACTGATCATCCCAGTGGTCTTTTATTTTGGAAGATGTGAATCCCTGAGCTTTCTTTCTTTCAATTGATCATTGCAAACCAAAAGGGTCTTCTTTGGTCGGATAGTTCTCCCATCGCCCGGGAAGCTACTCCCTTTCGTTCAGTAAATCTGAGATAGGTCTAGACTTCTATGAGCTCCTTCTCAGTTTGATCCATCACAAACCAACAAAATCCATCAAAATAAACAAATCTAAAAAAAATGAAACTAATCTTTTAACTATCCTTGGATTTGATTTGGTCCCGGTGACATTCATTCTAGGTAGTTAGGTTATTACCTAAGAAGCTGTCACCCTAGTGGTTCTTTATTTCTAAAATATGTGAGTCCCCATGCTTTCTTCTTAAGATTTGACAATTGTATACTAAAAGGTATTTCTCCCTTGTTTCGATAGTCCCACCCTGTGGTTGGTAGACTACTCCCTTCGGATTGATAAATCTGAGTTAGATCAAGACCACCATGGTCCCTAATTTGTAGTCCCTCACAAACCAATTGGATTCATAATAAAAATAAACAAATCTAAAAGATGAAATTAATCTTGACTAGCTTGGAGTTGATCTAAGTCTCCCAGTGGCATTCTTCAAGTATTTACTATGTTGAGTTTTCAATCATTTGCCACGATGCGTTACCCGATACGATCTTTACTTTTGGGGATGTAAGTGCTTTCTTCTACTGATCTTACATATCGAAAGGCATCCCTTTGGTTGGTTAGTCCTACTATGTGTTTAGTAGACTACCCCTTTGGATTGGTAAATCTGAGTTAGGTCTTAGTCTCCATGGCTCATACTCAGTATAGTTCATCGCAAACCAATAGGGTTCATCTAAAATTCAAAACCTAACAAAAATTAAAATAAATTCAACCCTCTTCTCCAGCGGAACAAATCAAATATTTTTTCTCCTAAGTGAGATTCAAATCAAATTAAACCTTTCATCCCCTTGTGGCTGACTTGAACCTTCTTCCCTAGTGGAAGGTTCACACTATACCCCTTAATGGATTCTTCCCTCTCTCTTATGTCTTGAACATGAGTAGAGCCACACTACACTAAGCTTTGGATTCTATCTTTTCCTTGGGTCAAGGATAGATTGTTTCTGTCAATACTTGTGATCTCTCGATGTTGTTGGTCGTTTCAGTCAACACCAATACGTGTGGTGTTCCTTGTCAGTCACACCACACCTTTTGGCGCCCTTTATTGACCTCATTTTTAGAATGAGCTCTCAATCCCTCCATATTAGACATAGGACTTCTCTTAGGCCTTAGGAGTTCTGTAGTCTTAAGACACATCTAGTGATTAGGTGGACACTCCCTAGAGACTTATAAGAGTTAACCATAGGAATAGGTCATGCTTTATGAGTGTTAGGAAATTGTCAACCCTTAGCTTGAACCATTCCTCACTTTCCATCATTCAAGTCAAACTCCAAATCAAATCCCATTTGATTTTCTCAAAACTCAAAAAAACTCCATACGACTGAAATCCATGATTGTAATCTATGTTTAAAAAGCATGATCAAAATCAATCTAAATTTCTAAGCTCAAATTTTCCTAAGTCCTTAAGCCTCCCATAAGGACTTAACCAAAGTTTTAATCTAAACCAATCAAATCTTTGAGATCTTCTCATAATCCATTTATATTCTCATTTATATTCACATATATAAATGAAATATAAATTCAAACCCATCAAATCAAACTAAAATTCCAAATCAATTCATGAAATTCTCCTAAGTCCATTAATTTTCCATTAATGGACTTAGCCAAAATTATGATCAAACCATTTCAAACTCATGGGATTTTTTAAAAAACCATTTATATTCTCATTTATATTCACATATATAAATGAAATATAAATATAAATCAATCAAATCAAAGGCAAAAATTAAATTCCCAATTTAAAATCTTCTTAAGTCCCTTAATTTTCCATTAAAGGACTTATCCTAAATCTTAATCAAACCATCTAAAAATCATGAGATTTTTTCATAATTCATTTATGTCCTCATTTATATTCACATATATAAATGAAATATAAATATAAATCAATCAAACCAAATTCAAAATTCAAAAACTCCAAACTTTCCCAAGTCTTCTTTAATGGACTTAGCCCAAATCATGATGAAACCACTTCAAATCCTTGAAATTTTCTCATGATCCATTTCTATTCTCATATATATTCACATATATAAATGAAATATAAATTTAAACAATCAAAATCAATTCCAAAAATCAAACTCAAATCAACTCAAAATCCAATTTAAGCCTTTCAAGTCAAATTTTTGAACTTAGCCAAATAAACTTCAAATCAAGCCAAACTCTTAATTTTCTCTCATGATTCAATCAACCTTATAACCATGAGCTCATATATTAATCCAAACTTCAATTAAACAATCAAAACTTAAGTCCAAAATCAAAGCCAAAACCCTTTCTTTGAATATGAAATTATCAAATGGACCCATTTGACTTCAAATCACTTGTAAATGGATTTATATTTCAATCATGAGTCCATATACAAGATCATCCAACTTCAAATCAATTGACCAAGCCATTTGACCCACTTAGGCTCACTTTGACCCTAAAGTGACCATATGTACTTATGTGCCAAATTCTAATCCAAAATTGGATTGAACCAAACTCATATTTGTCTCTCATCATGATCAAAAATCATCATGGGATGATCAATTAATCAAATTGGGTCAAACCAAGTCAAACCTAAGGGTTGACCAAGTCAACACTTAACCCAAAATGAACCCTAATATAGCCAAATTCCACCATAGGCCAAATTGATTGAAACCATTGATCTAAGTTCATTCATGAGTTATGTTTGAATTTTACCAAGCCAATATTTGAGCCTAACCTAGCCCAATTGGCCACTTGACCCAAGTTGACCCATTTTGACCTAAAGGGCCAAAATGTGTCAAAACTTCATCTATGCCAAATTGTTTCAAACCAATGGGTCAAGTCCATTCCAAACCACTTGTGGAACTTGACCAAAGCTTCAATTAACCAATTAGACCCAACCTAGCCCAATTGACCTTAGACCCAACATGACTTAAAGGGGTCATGTTCAGCCAAAGTTGAACTTAACCCAAATTGATTGGAAATAAAGATACCAATCCACTCCATATGACTAACCTAACCTACCCTACCTCAAATAGGTCAAATGGGTCAAATAAGTCAACTTGACCCATTTCACCTAAATGAAGTTATATGAGCCAAATTCAAAATTATACCAAAGTGAATCAAACCAAAGGCACCATAATATTTCAAATGGTCATATGAGCTTGACCCAACACTTGGTTTGGCCCAATTTGACCAATTGGCCAACTTGACCCAAGTTGACCCATTTTGACCTAAATGGGTCAACATGAGCCAAACCTTATCAAATGAATTCCAAATCTCATGAAACTTAGCCAAACCAAGTTTCTCCACATACACAACATGTCCAAAGTGGAAAAATAGCAAAATGACCATTCTAACCCTAGGCCATAGAACAAATTTTGGCTTAATCTATGGGTAATTTGGTCATACCCGCTTCACATTAATTTGAGGCTTTCCTAAAAGATCAAGGGGACCTAGTGAGTGGATTTGGGTCACCCAATTGGCCAGGCGACGGCCCTGGGTTTGAAAATTCCAAACCCCTCTCCCACTCAAATTCAAGCACATGAGAGTTTGGCAATCCACTCATTGGCTCAAATCGACCATGTGCATGCTCTAACTAATCAAAAAACCCTCCCATTATGATCAATTGGATCAAAATGACACACAAGCTTGCGCCCGTCCGATCCTTCAAGGGGGAGATATACTCCCCCTAATCAAATCAAAAATCATAATTCACCGATTCGATTGAACCTAAGAAAGTCAGAGAAGCAATCCCTCAGCCTCCTCAAGCTCCCTAGAGTGAAATCAAATTTGTGATTCTCGATTTTGCACAGTGAAAAAATAGGGGAGCTCAATCCATTCTCCAACTTCTTCTTCACTCAGTTTCCTTCCAATTGCTCTTGCATACTTCATAAAGGAGCTAAGTCGAGTGCACTTAAGCTTCTATTAGAGTTCCCATAGCAAGGAAGGATTGAATTGGATCAAAGTTGAGCTTAAGCTAATGTGGTGGTGACCCATAGGAAGATCCACTCAACCTCAAGTGCTCAAAACTTTAGCAAGCCTTCATCTCAATCAGACGAAGATTCTCCAAGGGAATCGAGCACCGGTGATCACCTCCGGTGAGGTATGGGATTTTTTGACCATTAAACGCAATGTGGTGTTGAGCTTTGTGAAAGAAATTTTCACCCCATCAATTTTTTATCGCTGAATTTGCCGCTTTCTGTCTTTAGATGGTGTGGGTTCAATTTGATTGGAATTCATCTCTTTCCGATCTTCCCGATGATCTAGATCAAAGGGAAGAACTTGGGAGATCTCAGCCGTCCATCCGCTTATTTTAGATGGATGGCTTAGATAATTCCGCATGTTTAGATTTCCTTTTATCCATTTTAAAACATGAGGAAATCCTTGGCTATTTGATCTTTGATCAGACGGTAGAGGATTAAATCGTGTGTGCCGCTAGTCACCATTTGCGATGTGATATTTAAGTAATCCCTCATGGTACAAAATGTGTTAAATGCGCGCATAGCGTATGAGCTAGGGATTAGTTAGAGTTAGTTAAGTACCTTAATTAAATTCTAATTAACCTAGAGATCTTATAAAATTCATAACTCCCTCTAAAAAATTTAGAAAAATGTGAAATAAAATTCAATGGAAAGATAATTAAACTTAGAACATTTTAAAATTAATTTTGATGAGTTTTAAATTATACTTTTCTATGAATTTTGGTTTTATTAGAAAATTGATTTTGTTAATTACTTTTTAGTTAGGCCTTTGATTAATCCCAAATTTCTTGGGTATGATTTAGGGGATGACTTCTGCCTCCCCTAATTTTTTTGGGATTTGTTAAAGGCTTGTTTAGAAGAATTTCATATGATTTCCTTAATTACCCTCCTTATGTAATTAAGCATAATTAGGGTATGATTAGTGATTTTAACATATGATTAGGGTTGATTTAGGTCAGATCCAAGAAGTAGGAGGTTTATGGAATATTTTGGGGCATTTCCCCTAAGCTATTTCCTAAATCACCTCTTTTCTCCTTAATCTCTTCTTAATTAAGGGTTAATTCTTTAATTATCCCCTTAATCAATTTCTAAAAATTCTAAAAAGTTCTGGAACTTAATTAATCTACTTTGGGTATATGCTTAGGTGTTTAATAGACTAAGTTCAATTAAGGAAAACAAAATCCAATTCACATGTGTGAAAGGGTGTTTTGAAATTACTTAAGCTAAACCTCTTAGCTTAATTAACTTTTAATTGTGAGCCAAATTGCATTAGGCCTCTTTCTTATTAGGTGCGCATTGCAAATTTACGATTCCTTGTGGGTTTTATATCATTGGCTCATAATTTATTTTGGTTAATTAAGGTGGTGTAGGTAAGGGTTAATTAAGTTACTTAATTCATACCTTAACCTAATCAACTCATAAAAATGGATCTAATTATCTAAAAATTAAAAACAATATCAAACACATGTGAGAATGGGTTAGGAACAACAAACACATCTCACCTTTTCAAAAATAAATCAAACTTCAAACTAAACAAAAATTATGATGAATTCACTTTGATTTATTTTAAACTTTCTTAATCTATAAGAATGCCCTTATAAATTTGTTTACATACTTTCATTGCTTCGAATTTTTTCCCAACATGTTAAATTAGTATGTTATGTGGTTTGATGCATTCATATTTTTCAAATTCTAATTTTAAATGAAATTGTTTACTTTGTGTCAAATTTGCATGTGTTGGCAAAAATAGGAATATGAATGACTATTTTCACTACTAAATTCAAATTATTTTCAAAACATATAAATTAAATACTAAATCTAAAGGTGCACTACTTATACCATAATTATAAGCTTGCATATGAAAGAATGTAAAGGTATGCTTAGCTTAGGTTTCCTTTCTTTCTTATGTTGGTATAATTTTGAATAGGAATTTAGTGAGGTATATGGTTCATTTGAAAAGAACCAAACACTCACTTAATTCTATATCCTATTCATGTCTATGCAATCACTTAAGGAGGGTTGCCTATACTAACATACATAAATTGCATAAATAAAATGAATCCATTAACATAATTTTTACATTCTTCTTTTCCATTTCATTTCTTTTATACACATGTTTGTATTTAAGGAAAGTGGTATATTAGTCTGGATAATTCTGAGGTTGTGAGGCTTTAAGTAGTCCTAAGTAGATCTTGTACCTTACACCTCTAGTTAATAATGGCACTATACTCACTTATGCCTTTCTTACTTTCATGTGTGTATGTGAAAATTTAGATAAAGAAACTCTACTAGAAAATCATGCATATCATCATCTAAATTTTCTTAAATGGATTACTTAGCATGCATCATAAAGTGTGTTAAATATTCTCATTTGTATGTATAGATTTGCTTAGGGTCCATTTATATGCATGTTATACATGTTGGGAAAGAAATGAAGTAATGAGTGTCATGTGAATTGTGATTCATTTTCTTTAATCTTAAAATGCCTTTCTTTTTGAATAGGTTTGTTCACAATGTATCGAAACTTAGGATTAATTAAAAGATTTAATGAAAGCATTCACTAAATAAAACTAAAATGTGAATCTACTTTAGAAATTATATAGGTTAGGGAAGGAACGAGAAGTTCTCTTCTCCATCACACTCTTTATAACTTAGTAATTAATTGTAGGATTCGTTTAAACCAAATCAAAATACGAAATAAAATCATCCTAAAAAAGCTAAACAATTTCAATGAAACCCTCCTCTAAGTTGAACATGTTCTTGCCATAGCTAAGCATGCCACACAATCCCTCAAAACACACACCTTAGCCTAAGTCACCCCTTCTAGCCTTAGCTTAGGCTGGTGCATGGTTTGATATTTTGATTTATTTTGTGTCGTATGTTTTAGACTAGATGTTAGGGTGTATGTTCATAGAATGAATGGTTGGGCACTTTTAGTCTAACTATTCTTTTCTACAGTGGATTGTGCTTAAGGGGTGCTAACATAAATAAAAATATAAATACTTTTGCTTGTAGGTGCTTTATACCCCTAAGAATAATCCATCGACCACATGGACTTAGTCATCCATGTGTGGGGTGATAATTCCAGTATACATGCTTGGGATTTGTGTGGTTTATTTTAGCTAACCTTTGTTTTGCAGGTATTAGTTAGGTTTCCACTTTTCCTTTTCATGTAAATTTGTGCAATTAGGATTTTACACTGATTATTATGGGAATTAAGATGAACAGAGTCATAAGATCCTATCTAATGCACCATGTGAAGCCTTGGAGCATCCACCTTCCAACCATCCAAAAGGAGGAACTAAAGAAGAAAGATAGAACCAAAGAAGAAAGAAAGAAGAAAGGAAGAAGAAAGAAGAAATGAAGCTTGAAGACCCCCATAACAATGAATTCCTTACTTAATTATAATTTAATTCATTTATAATCCAGGTTGTATAAGGGTAGAACTTGACTACCCACATTTGATATTTTTGGGTTTATGCAGTGGTGCTCGACCACAATGGTATTTTATTCTTTTTGCGATTAGCTTTATAAATTGAGTGATGATTTGTTTAGCTTCTACATTAAGTAGCATGTTTTTCCTATTTTCTTCCTTGTTTTATGTATGGACT
Source organism: Cymbidium sinense (assembly GCA_021442155.1). Taxonomy (NCBI): domain Eukaryota; kingdom Viridiplantae; phylum Streptophyta; class Magnoliopsida; order Asparagales; family Orchidaceae; genus Cymbidium; species Cymbidium sinense. The sequence goes on from CM038217.1 coordinate 32,867,550, forward strand.
GGATGTGGATTAGGTTCTTTAGAGAAAATAAATCTTTTACCCAACTTAATAACTCAAATAAAAATTAAACAACTCGTAACCTCACCTAAAGCTTAGGTTCAAAATCAAGATAAAAGAATTAGTAACCCCTTAGCTAGATGAGCATTTCTTTTTTAATATCATGCGCAATTGTATCTTATTTCACTCTTGATTAGAGGGCTTCCACCTTTGCCAGAGAATCTTAGCTTGACCTTTGAGAGCCACAGTGGAAACACACCTCCTCTCTTCTCACTGCTTTTGGCCAATAATTTTATTTCTCATGCATTAGTCATAAAAATCTTATTGGCCTGAGTCAAAATAAATGTCCAAAATAAAAATAAAATGAAATTTGAATCGTATTAAATTTAGGTCATTTGGAGCATGCCTTTTACATGAACTAGTCTCTTTAGGGAGTGAGTTTAAGGACTTAGTCTCTTTTTAGATAAATAACAGCCTAACTATCTTGCATAATCATAAAGACTTGCCTACATATATTTAAAATCATAGGAAGAGTTAGTTTGCAGCCACCCCAGGTGATTGTAAGTCTAAGCTATCTAGTGGTTTGTCCTCTGTTGTGGAGACAAACCAATTACCCATTTTTGCCTTAGATTTAGGATGGCCCTCACCGAAGCTCCTTAGATTTAGGTTCTGAAATTGCTTTTCTCCTTTGTGGGCCTTAAGCATAATTCCTCACCTCTTAGGCATTTCCTTAATCTTGTGTTAAGAAATTATAAGTCCTAAATTTCTAATAAAAATGCAACTCAAACAACAAATTTCAAAGACATAAAATCCAACTATAGGATAGTTTGAGATGCTCAGTAGGTTTCCTAGCATCGTGGGTATCTCTTACTTATCTTCCATTTTGGCTTCGATAATAACTCTCTTTTGATCAATCCTATTTGATCTTTCAAAAAATAAACCAATCGGTTGATAGTCCTTTCCTATTGAAATCTTCAAAGATAATGATTAATTGCCTTAATTCAGAGTTTTCTTAAGGAATCCCCATTTCATAGGATGTTATTAACTATCTTGGCTTGCCCCTATAGGAAACTTAATGAACCCAGTTTAAAATTAACTCTGCTTTACTTTTTTATGTAAAGTAGGGAAAGAATCTCTAGTACATATGCTGACCCATCATCCTAAGGAGTCCTTATTGAGATGATTATGTTCATTAAAAGGTAGTGACTTCTGTCTTTCAAGATAACACACTATTCCTTGATGACATACTCAATCATCTGAATAAGTACATCTACGGATCTGTGTGGCATCCTAAAAAGACAAATTTCTATATAGTGTCTTACCTCTTTCAATTCTCACCAACATATTTGAAAGGTGACTCCCTACTACAAATTTTTTTTTAACCCACAGAATGTTAGCATCTAAGCTAAGCATATACGATGCCCTTGTCTTATCCAAAGAGATGAGGAAATCATTAATCAAGGCTCTCCTTAATCTTGAGATATTCTTAGCTCAGCTAACTGCTATTGGTGAGGAGACACATTATTCCAGAGAAGCTCAGGGGATCACTTTCATAGATGAAGATGTACTTTTGGGGGACATGGAGCACAACCGTCCCCTTTACATTACAGTGGACATGAACAGATTTATACTCACAAAGTTATCATCAATCCAAGTGCATAGGTGAACACTATAAGTTTAAAAACCCTTACCTATTTAAGGATCGACATCTCCATGCTTTGAAGAGATCAGATGATGTTGAGAGGATTCAATGAACAAGGTGAGAGGGCTTTAGGTTCCAAGTGTTACCTTTGGAGATAGGTGATTGGAAGACTGAAGCCAAGTTTTATATCATTAGTTCGAATACTTCATTCATAGCTTTGCTTGGTAGGCCTTGGATACATCAGAATAAGATGATTTCATCCTCCCTCCATCAGTGCATCAAGTTCAGAAAGGATGGGATTGAGTATTGTGTCAAGGGTGATGAAAAGCCATTTTCAGTTAGAGAGGTTGTGATATATGAGAATGCAACCTACTACCTTTCTCAAAACACCCTTTCTCGTGAACTTGGACAAAATTTAAATACAAAAGAAAAAGAAAATAAAGAAAAAGAAAAAGCAAAAGAAAAAGAAAAGAAAAAAAAAAGAAAATCTAAGTGAACAAGAAAGGGGAAATGAAGAAGAAATAGAGCCGCATATGACATTCCACCCACAGTTCATTTCATCATTTGGATATATGGGTAGGATGACTCGACCTCCACCAGGCAGAGGCAGAGGCAGAGGTAGAGGTAGAAACTGAGGCAGTTCCACAAGTGGAAGACCCCCTAGTTGGCCATCAGCTAACAAGAGTTATGTTCCAGTTCATAGGAGTACCCCTACTATTCACAAAGATTTGAAATCCAGCTCAGATGATGAGTCTATGTAATTAGTATACAAGCCAACCCCTCTCAGTGAGTTTCATTGGAGGTGACACTCAGGCTAGACAGTGACGAAGACCGGGTCTCCAAACAAAGCAAAGTATTTGAAGCAAATGCATGTAAAACTATTAGACAGTAGCTGGGAACCTTAGCTCTAACCTCACTTTCATCTCAAAAAGTAGAAGGTTTAGTAGTTAAGAAAGCCCCTAAGTCTTCCATGGATGCAAAACTGAAGAGATTCTTTTTGGGTTCATCATCCTCAAGTCCTAAAGTTGATGTAAAACTTAAGGATGATTCATTTCAATAATTAATGGAATTATCATTTTACTTTTACTCGCCTTGTGTTCATAATCTTATACCGAAAGGTTTGGTTCCTCCTACATGGTCCTGACATAGGTCAGAGTATTTTGAAAAGCTATGAAATAATAGAGTCAGGGAAGCACAATCAAGATCAACACTAGGATTTGATATAGTGGGTCCAGTCGATGATGACGATTACTGCTTAGTTGTTACCAATCATTTGGAGTCTGATAGGCTCTTTTCACACAACACCAATTCTTATGAGGATGTGTGTTTAAAAATCTCAGATGATCCAGATGATCTATAAAATAAGGATGTACCTCGAGAGTTTGGAGAGGAGATCCATTCAACAATTGACAAGCTTAAAGAAATCAACCTTGGGACAGAAGAATACCCTCGCCCGACATACATCAGTTTATTGCTGAATGAAGAAGAAACCAATGACTTAGTTAGGCTATTAATTGAGTTTAAAGACTACTTTGCATGGACTTATGAAGAGATGCCCAGATTATCTTCTAATGTGATAGCCCACAAACTAGCAATTGACCCTAGCGCTAACCCTATCAAGCAAGCTCCTAGATGCATGCGATTGGAAATTGAATCACAGGTCATTTCTGAAGTCAAGAAATTGATCGATGCTAATTTCATCAGAAAATAAAAATACCCTACCTGGTTAGCTAGTGTCGTGCCAGTTAAGAAGAAGAATGGCCAAATTTGCATATGCGTCACTTTCAGGGACTTAAACAAGGCATGTCCTAAGAATGAGTTTCCTCTTCCTATACCAGAATTAATGGTGGACATCACCTCATCTCATTCTATGTTTACTTTCATGGATGGGCCATCTGAATATAACCAAATTAATATGCCCCCTGAAGATGAAAGAAACACTGCTTTTTGAACCCCGATCAAAATCTATTATTATTGGGTCATGCCTTTCGGTCTTAAAAATACTGGTGCTACATACTAACGGGCCATGACTCATATCTTTAATGAACTCATCTATCATCAAGCTGAGTGCCATGTTGATGATTTAGTAGTTAAGAGTAGAGAAAAGTAAGATAATCTCTTTGACTCGAGAGTAGTTTTCCAACAGTTAAGACAATATAACCTCAAAATGAACCCCCTGAAGTGTGCATTCGGAGTAGCTTCAGGAAAGTTCCTTGGTTTTATTGTCCAACACCCGAGAATAGAAATAGATCTAGAAAAGATTAAAGCTATCTTAGAAATTCCACCTTCTAAGAGTTTAACTCAACTCAGATTGTTCTAAGGACGATTGGCCTATCTAAGATGCTTTATTTCCAACCTATTGGGGAGATGCATGCCCTTATCAGTACTTATCAAAAAGGATGCCAACTTCAAGTGGGATGATATGTTCTAGCATTCCTTTGAAGATATTAAGCAGTAATTGGTGAAGCCGCCAATTCTAGCAGCGCCTATCCTCGGCAGGCCACTCATCATCTACAATACTACATTGGATGACACTCTCGATGCTTTGTTGGCCCAAGACAATGATGAAGGGAAGGAGAGTGCTCTGTACTACCTCAGTCATCATCTAATTCCTACTAAAGTGAACTACCCACTAATTGAGAAACATTGCCTAGCTTTGATCTGTGCCTCCCAAAAGCTACGTCACTATATGCTTTCTCATAAGGTGAACTTGATTTCCAGAACCTATCCACTACAGTATCTCATGACATGACTAATGCTATCTGGACATTTAGCATGATGGTTCATGATTCTCTCACAGTTTGATATCACATCCATACCCCTTCGTGCAATAAAAGGACAAACACTAGCAGATTTCTTAGCAGCACACCCACTTCCTTACTAATTCTCCACTTAGTGATGATCTCCCTGATGAACAAATCATGAACTTAAAGGAGTTTGATAACCACCAATAGGAGATGTATTTTGATGGTGTAGCTTCTTTCATAAGGGGGAAGCACCATGATCTACTATTCCAGGAAAGGCAGGGGTAGGAATAGTTCTTCTAACTCCAAACCGCGATGTGATGAGATTCTCATACTCCAACCCTTGCACCAACAATGAAACAGAGTATGAGGCTTTGATTATTGGTCTGGAGTTAGCCATCATAGTGTGTGTCAAGAGCATCAACATCTTTGGAGATTCTCAGTTGGTTATTAATCAGATTGTTGGGTCCTACAAGGTTCTCAAGCCCAAGCTTCATCATTACCATGAGTATACCATGAAGCTATTGGCCCAAATCCCTGTAGTCACCATCTACAAGGTTCCCCAAGTGAAGAACATAGTAGCAAATGCTTTGGCCAAATTTGCCAAAGAATTGGCATGTCTAGAAGATGAGTCCATTCCAATAAGGGTTCAAAATAAATAAGTTATATCCCTTATTGATGCTAAACTCATCGTGAGACTTTCTCTTGAAGGGGAAGTTATCTTTGCCTATAAGGACAAGAAGCTGGATTAGAGGCAAATGTTCATAGACTATCTGAACACCAAACTACCTCAAGAAAAATCATAAGCCCATCAGGTGAAACAAAGAGCTATCTCCTATGCTCTTGTTGATGGCACGTTGTATTGGTCCTTTGATCAAATGTGATTATGTTGTTTAGATAAACATGAATCCCATGACATTGTAATTGAGATACATTTAGTTCTATATGGAGCACATCAATCTGGTTCAAAGATGAATATAAAGATCAAGAGACTAGGATACTACTAGCCTTCGATGATTACATACTACATGGATGTAGCTAGGAGATGCCATCAGTGTTAGGTACACGGTATGGTCTTACGTCAATCACCCAACATTCTACACCCTACATTGGCCTCATGGCCATTTGAGTGTTGGGGTACCAACATTGTGGGTCCGATCAATCCTCCTACTTTTAAGGGGCATCGAATCATCTTAGCTACCATCTACTACTTTTCAAAGTGGGCAGAGGTGACCCCACTCAGAGAGGTCATAGCTCAGCATGTACGTCAATTTTTCAGGAACCATATCATATAGAGGTTCGGGCTTCCTTAATAAATTATATTTGATAATGGTACTGCATTCAAAAATACCAAGATCAATATCTTTGCTAGAAGACATAATATAGATTGGAGATACTCCACCATCTACTACCCCAGAGCAAATGGTTTAGCAGAACCATTCAACAAAAATCTCATCCAGATCTTGAAGAAAACATTGGATGACAATAAGCAGTAGTGGAATGAGCAGTTGGTTGAAGCCTTGTGTGCCTATCGCACCTCATACTGAACTCCAACTCAATTTATCCTATTTTCCTTAGTGTATGGGTCCAAAGCCATTCTACATTTAGAAGTTCAACTCCCATCACTAAGGATAGCATTAGGTAGCAAGATCACTACAGAGCAGAATGCAAAGTTACGGTTAGAAGAGCTTGAAGCTTTGGAGGAGAGTCACCTACGAGCATGCCAGAACCTCGAGTTGTACAAAGATAAAATGATTCAAGCTCATAACAAGCTGGTCCACCATAGGTCTTTCCGAGTAGGAGAACTTGTGTTAGTCCTAATGAGACCAATTGTTGCCCATCAAAAGATGGGAGGCAAGTTTGAACCCACATGGGAAGGCCCTTATGTTATAGAGAAGGCCTACCAAGGAGGATCATATCAGCTTATTGATTGTATAGGGGAACACTCGATGCTTCCAATTAATGGGTTCTATTTGAAGAAATAATACACATAAAAATCATGTTTTGAAAATAATTCTATCAATCAACGAAAATCTGATTCCCTTTCATTCAAATCTTCCCTTCCTTCGAAGCGTTATTTGCTTGTCTTGTGAATCTGCCATAGCATGTTTAGGGTAGGTGTAAGAGTCCCCCAGTGACATCCTATCCCTCTTTCATAACACAAACACAATCTCCTGGTGCTATTAGAATAGGTGTGATAGAATCTCAGAGGTATCCTATTTCTACTAGCACAACTGAGTTAGGTGTAAGAGAACCCAAGCGGCATCCTTTCTTAGTGAGAATTCTGGTTGCCATCCGTGGCACCATTTCATCCATTCCCTAAGCGTGTTTAGGATAAGTGTGAGAGTCCCTTAACAACATCCTATTCCTTTTCACACAAGCACAATAACAAACAAAAATCTTCTTCTCGAGCTATTTTGATGTGGGAGCAAGCCCCTTGTGACACTCACTTATTAGCTGCTCTAGGTCGGGTCTACATGCTACCTCGCTAGTATGTCACCCTAGTGGTCTTATTTTGGATGATGTGAGTCCCCGAGCTTTCTTCCTAACTTGATCATTGCAAACCAATGAGCGCTTTGTTAGTTTGGTAGTTTTCACTGCCCAGCCAGTAAGCTACCTCATGTTGACTTTATTTAAGAAGATGTGAGTCCGAGCTTTCTTCTTGACCTAGCCATCATACACTAACTTGATCAAATATATTTGTGGTTCAGGGTAAGTCCCCCAGAGGCTCATTTTCTATTGACTACATTTGAGTTAGCATAAGTCCCCTAGTGGAATTCACTCAATAGTCACCTTAGGTAGGATACTTGTCGAGCCGAAGACAGACTATCTCAGTAATTAGTTTTGCTATAGGAGGATGTGAGTCTCAAAGCTTTCTTCCTAGGATGATTGTTGCAAACTAATGGGCACCTTAGGTTGGTTGATGTTCGCTATGATGACAACAACTCACTAAGTGAGTACATCACTCTTGGATATGAGTCCTTGAGCTTTCTCCTTGAGTTAGACACCGAATACTTATTTGATATATGACTAGCCATGTCATTTTCTCTAGAGTTTTGGATTAAGCCCTTAGCGGCCCTCTCCTTGTGGGCACTTATTTGGATCACGTCCTTTGCAACCCCATTTAGACACTACCCGGGTTACTCTTGGATTGGACAGTCCCCCTTTCCTAATAGCCACCCCTACATCCTTTGCGACCACATTTAGATATTACCTGGGTTAATCTTGGATTGGACAGTCCCCCTTTCCTAGTAGCCACCCCTGTGATTAGAGAATTTGTTTAGCGGATGCACAGATTCTCCCTTGGTTCAGTAAATCTAAAATAGGTCTAGGATGATATAAGCTTTTTCTCAGTTTGATCCCTAACAAACCAATAGGGTCCATGTTAAAATAAACTAAACAAACAAATAAAGAAATTGTCGCTTGTGGATTACAAATTCAATCCCCAAAGGGCCCCTTTTCTCAAGCAAGCATCCTATCTTTAGGGTAGTGTTAGCAGAACTCCCTATAGGAATTGCCTGACTACCTGAGTTGAGATAAGTCCCTAGGTCATCACTCACTCCGTAGTCGCCCTTAGGTCGGGTTTAATCTGTCTTATCACAAGCAGGTTATCACGGTTGTCATTCCACTTTGGAAAGATGTAAGACTATGACACATTCTTCCTAGCATGACTATCGCAAACTGACCGTCAGCCCTAGGTCGAGTTCAATTTATTGTCCAAATCAATAGATCACCCTAGCGGTCTTTTGTAGTGGAAGATATGAGTCTCTAAGCTTTCTTCCTCTAAATTGATCATTGCAAATCGAAAGGCACTCCTTTGGTCGGATAGTTCTCCCATCGGTCGAAAAGTTAATTCCCTTAATTTAGTAAATATGAGATAGGTCTAGGATGATATAAGCTCCTTCTCAGTGTGATCCATCGCAAATTAATGAAATCCATCAAAATAAATTTAAAAATGAAATATGTCTTTGACTATCTTTGAGTTGGTTCAAGTCCCCCATCGACATTCACTCAATAGTCAGCCCTAGGTCGAGTCGACATGTTACCTTACTAATGTGTCACTCCAATGTTCTTTTATAGTGGAAGATGTGAGTCCCCGAGCTTTCTTTCCTAAATTGATCATTATAAATTGAAAGACATTCCCTTTGGTTGGTTAGTCTACCTTGTGGTTGGTAGACTACTCCCTTTGGATTGGTAAATTTATGTTAGCCTTGGCGTCAATGGTCCCTACTTAGTGTAGTCCATCGCAAACCAATTGGATTCATCAAATCAAACTAAAAAAATAAAATTAATCTTTGACTATCTTTGAGCTGATTTAAGTCTCCCAATGGCATTCACTTAATAGTCAGCCCTAGGTCGGGTTCGATCTGTTGCCTTGCCAATGGATCACCTCAGGAACTGGTCTTTACTTTGGAGGAAGTAAGTCTACTATGCTTTCTTCCTAGTACAACTATTGCATATTGAAAGGCATTCCTTTGGTTAGATAGCCCTACTTCGGACTACCCCTTAGGATTGGAAAATCAATAGTACATCAAAGCCACCATGTCCCCTATTCAGTACAGCCCATCACAAACCAATAGGACTCACCTAAAAATCTAAAAATCTGAAACAAATCCAATGAAACAAACAAAATAATCAATCAATCCAAATCAAATCTTTTGCTTCTCCTCAGTGAGATGCAAATCTTTCTAGTTCCTTAGCGATCCAGAATTCTAATCCCTCAGCAAATTTCAAAACCTTTCTTCCCTTATGGATGACTTGAACTTGCCTCCCCAGTGGAGAGTTCACTTTTCTATCCCTGGCGGAATCAAAACAAACACAATTAAACAAACAACAAATTGAAACAAATTCAACACTCTTCCCCAATGGAGCTTAATTAATCAAACTGATTTCTCTCCCCAGTGAGATTTAAATCAAATCAAACCTCTCATCCCCTTTGTGGATGACTTGAACCTGCTTCCCTAGTGGAATGTTCACTTACTCTATCCCTAATGGATTCCTGCTTCCCTCTCTTATGTCTTTGACATAAGTAGAGTCATAATGCACTAAGCTCTGAATTCCTTCTACACCTTGGGTTAGGAGTAGATTGTTTCTATTAGTTCTTGTGATCGTTCGGTGTTGTTGATCATTTTGGTCAACACCAATATGTGCGGTGTACCTTGTCAGTCACACAACACCTATTGGGCGCCCTTTGTTGACCTCATTTTTAGAATGAGCTCTCAACCCCTCCATCTTAGACATAGGACTTTTCTTAGGCTTTAAGAGATCCTTAGTATTAAGATACATCTAGTGATTAGGTGGACACTCAACCTAGCCCTAGAGTCTTAGAAGAGTTAGCCATAGGAATGGGCCATGCTTTAGGAGTGTTATAAAATTTTGCCTATAGCTTGAACCACATTCTTCACTTCCTTCTTTCAAGTCAAACTCCAAACTCATATCAACTTCAACTCTCAATCAAACTTTGAATCAATTCAATGGATTTTCTCAAATCATGAATCAATTCCAAATAATTGAAACCAATGATTGAAACCCATGATTGAAATTCAAATCAAATTCCAAAAATCTTTCCTAAGTCACTTTGATTTCCCTCTCATGGACTTAGCAAAAATCAATTCAAACTCATGAAAATTTCTCACAACTCATTTATATTCTCATTTATATTCACTTATATAAATGAAATATAAATTCAAATCAATCAAACTAAATCCAAAATCCATGGTCAAATCCAAATTTTTTTTAAGTCCTTTGATTCCCTCTCATAGACTTAGCTCAAGTCAAGTTCAAATCACTTCAAATTCATGAAATTTTCTCATAGCCCATTTATATTTTCATTTATATTCACATATATAAATGAAATGTAAATTCAAACAACCACAACCAAAACTAATTCCAAAAATCAAACTCAAATTCAATCAAAATCCAACCTAAGCCTTTCAAGTCAAACTCTTGAACTTAATCAAATCCAATTTAAATCAAGCCAAACTCTTGATTTTTCTTCATGATTGAATCAATCCTATAATCATAAATCCAAATATAAACACAAACTTCAATGACTTAACCAAAACTCAATTCAAAAATCAAACCCAAGTCAAACTCGTGTTTACCCTTTTGAACTTGAAATTGTCAAATGAATCGAAACCCATTTGACTACAAACCTCTTGCAAATGGATTTATATTTCAATCATAAGTCCATATGTGAGTTCAATCAAACTCAAATCAAGCTTTGACCAAGCCATTTGACCCACTTAGGCTCACTTGACCCAAAGTGCCCTAAAATATCCCTTATGAGCTAAATTCTAATCCTACCCAAATTGGATTGAAATAAGCCCAACTAAGCCTCTCGTCATGATCAATAATCATCATGAGATGATCAATCCCTCAAATTGGATCAAACCAAGTCAAACTTAAGGGTTGACCAAGTCAACACTTAGCCAAAATGAAACCCAATATAGCCAAAATCCACCATAGGCCAAATTGATTAAAACCATTGATCAAAACTCATTCATGAACAATGTTTGAACTTGACCAAGTCAACATTTGAGCCTAACTAGCCCAATTGGCCACTTGACCCAAGTTGACCCAACTTAACCTAAAAAGTCAAAATGTGTCAATACTTGAGCTAAGCCAAATTGATTTAAACCAATGGGTCAAGTTCATTCAAAATCACTTTTTGAACTTGACCCAAGCCTCAATTGGCCAACTAGACCCAACCTAGCCCAATTGACCATGAACCCAACTTGACCAAAAGGGTCATTTTGAGCCAAAATAAAATTAAACCAAAATTTATTAGAAACAAAGATACCAATCCATTTCAAATGACCAACAAAACCTAATCCAACCCATGACCTAGCCCAAATTGGTCAAATTGGTCAAATTGGTCAAATTGGTCAACTTGACCCATTTGACCTAAATAAAATCAAATGAACCAAAACCAAATCTAAACCAAAATAAAGCAAACCAAAAAATGCCAATACACTTCAAATGGTCATATGAACTTTTGGCCAACTTGACCCAAGTTGACCCATTTTGACCTAAATAGGTCAACATAAGCCCAAATCATATCAAACCAACTCTAAATTCAACGAAACTTGGCCTAACCCATTTTTCAAACATACCAAACATATTCAAATTAAAACCCAAGATAAATGACCATTTTACCCCTAGGTCAAAGGCTAAATTTTGGCCAAATTCACTAGAAATTTGGTCAAATCCTCTTCATGACAAGTCGACACCGTCTTAATGGAGCAAGTGGACACTAGTGAGTGTGGTGCACCCAACCCAATGAGTTTGGGTCAGCCCAACCTAGCCTAAGGTCAAAACTGACCACTTGCCTTGAATTTGAGCACATGGAATCCTCCCTCCACCCATTTCAAGCCAATGGGAGCTCCACTACTCTACTCCTTAGGCCAAATTGAATGCAAGGACACCTCTAACAGCCTAACAAACCCACTCAAGGTGGTCAATTAGATCAAAATGATAAACTCCTTCTCTGTTGTCTGATTCACCTAGGGGGAGATATACTCCCCCTAGTTCCAATTCATTTCATGACTCTCACACTCGATTGAATTTAGGGAAGCCAGAGAAAGCATTTGGAACTCTCCCCAAGCTCTCTCAAGTAACTTGAACTTCTTCATTTTGATTTCCTTTGAAAATAAGGGAGCTCAAGTGAAAATCCAATTTACTCCACACTTAAAATTAAGCCAATTCCTCTTACAAGTTTCATCAAAGGGTTCAATCGAGCTTTCCTAAAGATTAATCCAAGCTCCAAAGGAAAGGGAGGTGCTACCTTGAGCAAGATTGAGCTCAAGTGAAGGTCGAGATGGCCTCTAGGAAGATCCATCCAATTTCAAGGCCTCAAAACTTCAACAAAGTTTCGTCTTCACTATACGAAGCTTCTCCAAGAGAATCAAGTGCCGGTGATCACCTCTAGCGAGGGAAGCCATTAAACTGAGCACAATTTAGCCATTGTTTGGAGCATTATGAAAGAAAGTATCACCCCATGAGATTCTAGCTGTTAGATGTTCATCCCTTTGCTTGATGATGGTGTAGGTTGAATTTGGGATCAATCTGAGCTCAATTGAGCTCAGATCATCCCATGGAAGATGGACGGTGGCCATCTCCCCCGGGCGATCTCAAGGAAGATCCACACATTTTGGATGGATGGCCATGATTAAATCCATATAAATCTACTTAATCCTTTAGAACTCCAGATTTAACCTCAACCGTCCGATCCTTAATCAGACAGGTGAAGAGAAAGAACGTAGCACGCTGATGTGGCGCTACAATGTGACAACTTAAATAGTGAATCTCGTCACGCCATGTGGAAAGCGTGAGCCGCATCAGCCTCCATGTGGCGCCGAAGGGATTAACTATATAATTAGGGATTTAAATCACCTAATTAATCAAGGAAACTGAAAAAATTCATATCTAAGTGTAGAAAAATAAAAAAAATGTGAAATAATTGCATATGAAAGGTATTTGAATCTAGAATATTATAAAATTTATTTCAATAAATTTTGAACAATTTTATTTTCTAGATTTGGGTTTTATTGAGAATTTTATTTTGCTAATTACTCTCTAATTACCCCACTGATTAATTCCAAACTTCTTGTATATGATTAGTGGGATGACTTCTGCGTCCCCTAAGTTTCTTGGAATTTATTGATGGTTTAATTAGAGGAATTGCTAGATTAATTCCTAATTATCATCTTGATATAATTAAGCTTAATTAAGTGTCTAATCAGTGGTTTAATCCTTTGATTGAGTTAATTAAGGTTTGTTTAAATGAATAGGAGGTTAAGAGAATATTTTTGGGATATTTTTCTTAAGCTATTCCTTAAACCCCTCTTTCTTCCTTAATTCAAACTTAATTAAGGATTAATCCTTAAATTACTTACATAATTAATTTGATAAAATTTTAAAACTTTCCAGAACTTAACTAATCCATCTTGGGTAGATGCTTAGGTGTTTAATAACCTAAGTACATTAAGGAATTAAAAATCCCACTCACATGTGATAGGGGCTATGAAAATACTTAAGCTTAAACCCCTTAGTTTAATTAATTATTAATCACGAGTCAATTGCATTAGGCCCTTTTCTTCCTAGGTGCATTACTGATTTAAATTCCTTGTGTGGTTTTATATCATATCATTGGCTCATAATTATTTGATTAAATATGCTAAGGTGGTGTAAGTAAGGGGTAAATAACACCCTTAATTCACACCTTATCCTAAATAAAATATAAAAATCACCTAATGATCTTAAGAGTAAACTAAATTAACTCACATATGGGGCAAATGGGTTAGGACCAGCAAACATTCTTTCATATTTTCTAAATCAAACATAAAGCAAACTCAAAACAAAAAACATATTAAACAAATTTTGTTCACTTTGAACTTTCTTATTTCCTAGGATTGTCTTTAGGAATTAATTAGGGTGAATGAATTTACATTGCTTTCATCACTTTATTTCTTTTTTAACATGTTAAATATGTATGTCATATAAAATTCATGCATTCATATCTTTTAAAAATAAAAATAAAAATGAAATGTTTCTTTATGTCAAATTGCATATTTTGGCTAAAGTAAAATATGAATGGCTATTATCACTACTAAATCCAAAACTATTTTCAAAATCTATAAATAAAACACCTAAAACTAAAAGTGTGCCTCTCATAATTATTTATAAGATTGCATGTGGATATAAATATGAAGATGTGTATAGTGTAGCTTTCCTTCTCTATTCTTTTACCTTAGTTTTGAATAGGATTTGGTAAAGTGTGTAGTCAATTGAAAAGAGCACAACACTTACCTAACCCCATTCCTATTCATGCCTATGCTATTACCTAAGAAGGACAACCACACTTGTACATATAAATTGCATAAACAAAATAAAAAAATAAATACAAATATTTTGCATCTTTCTTTTTCCATTAATTTCTTTTGTACTTGTGTTTGTATTTAAGGAAAGTAGTATATTAGTCTGGACAACCCCAGGGTTGCGAGGCTTTAAGTAGCCCTGAGTAGGTCTTATACTTTACACCCCTAGTGCTAACAATGGCGCCGTACTCACTTATGCCTTTCATACATACACATGTGTATGTGAATAATGGATAAAAAGAAACCCCTCTTTTCCTCTTAATGAAAATCATGCATCATAAAGCATTCCAATTTTCTTAAGTATATTTCTTAGCATTCATCATAAAGTATGCTAAATAATTCTACTTGTATGTATAGATATGCTTAGGATGCATCCATATGCATGTTATACATGAAATGATGTGTGTTTTGTGATATTAATTCACTTTATTTAATCTTAAAATTCCTTTCATTTTGAATAGGTTTGTTTAGAGTTGATCTGAACTTAGGATTAATTAAAACACATAATAATACATTCATTAAATAAAACTAAATATAAATTTATTTTATAAATTACTTAAGGTAGGGAAGGAAAGAGAAGTTTTCCTCTTTTTAAAACTTAGTAATTAATTATAGGATTCATTCAAACCAAACCAACATACAAAATAAAATCAACCCAAATCAATTAAACACTTAAATAAAACCACCCATCTAAGTTAAACATCTTCACACTTAGAAAACCTAAACCTTAAAGTCATAGCTAAGCATACCACCCAAACATATTAAAGCACACACATTAGACTAAATCACCACTTCTAGCTTTTGGTTAGGGCGGTGCATGGCTTGATGTTTGCTTTTATTTTGTGATGTATTGTTTATAGTCTAGATGTTAGGGTGTATGTGTGTAGAATGAAAGGTTGGGCGATTTAGTCTAATCATTATTTTCTGCAGGGGATTGTGCTGAAGGTGCGTTGTAATAAAAATGTAAATACTTTTGTTGTTGTTGACCTCATTTTTAGAATGAGTTATGAACCCCTCCATCTTAGACATAGGACTTCTCTTAGGCCTTAGGAGTTCTTTAGTCTTAAGACACATCAAGTGATTAAGTGGACACTCAACGTAGCCCTAGAGACTTAGAAGAGTTAGCCATAGGAGTAGGTCATGCTTTAGGGGTATTAGAAAAATTTGCCTACCCTTAGCTTGAACCATTCCTCACTTTCCTTCATTCAAGTCAGACTCCAAATCAATTCTATTTGATTTTCTTGAAGCCTCAAATCAATTCCATGATTGAAATCCATGATTGAAATCTATGATTGAAACCCATGATCAAAATCCATTAAAATTCCTAAGCTCAAATTTTTCTATGTCCTTAAGCCTCCCTTAAGGACTTAACCAAAATCATGATCAAAACCAATTCAAATCTTTGAGATTTTCTCATAATCTATTTATATTCTAATTTATATTTACATATATAAATAAAATATAAATTCAAACCCATCAAATAAAACTCAAATTCCAAATCAATTCATGAAATTCTCCTAAGTCCCTTAATTTTCCATTAATGGACTTAACCAAAATTGTGATCAAACCATTTCAAACTCATGGGATTTTCTCAAAAGCCATTTATATTATCATTTATATTCACATATATAAATGAAATATAAATATAAATCAATCAAATCAAAGGCAAAAATTAAATTTCCAATTTAAAATCTTCTTAAGTCCCTTAATTTTCCATTAAAGGACTTATCCTAAATCTAGATCAAACCATCTCAAAATCATAGGATTTTCTTATAAATCATTTATATCCTCATTTACATTCACATATATAAATGAAATATAAATATAAATTAATCAAACCAAATTCAAAAATTCAAACTCCAAACTTCAAAAATTTTCATAAGTCCTTTAAATCCTTCTTAATGGACTTAGCCCAAATTCATAATTAAACCACTTGAAATTCTTGAAATTTTCTATGATCCATTTATATTCTCATTTATATTCACATATATAAATGAAATATAAATTCAAACAATCAAAACCTATTCAAAAATAAAAAGAATCAAATCTAAATCTACTCAAAATCTAATCTATACCTTTCAAGTCAAAATCTTGAACTTAGCCAAATCAATTTCAAATCAAGCCAAACTCTTAATTTTCTCTGATGGCTCAATCAACTCTACAATCATGAGCTCATATATAAATCGAAACTTCAATCAAGCAATCAAAACCTAAGTCCAAACTCAAAGCCAAAACCCTTTCATATTCTTCCTTTGAATATAAAATTGTCAAATAGATCTAAACCCATTTGACTTCAAATCACTTGTAAACGGATTTATATTTCAATCATGAGTCCATATACAAGATCAACCAACTTCAAATCAAGCTTTGACCAAGCAATTTGACCTTAGGCTTGACCTAAGGTGAGTACCCTTATGATCCAAATTCTAATCCTAACCAAATTGGATTGAACCAAACTCATATTTACCTCTCATCATGATCAACAATCATCATGGGATGATCAATCAATCAAATTAGGTCAAACAAAGTCAAACCTGAGGATTGACCAAGTCAACACTTAACCCAAAATGAAACCTAATATAGCCAAATTTCACCATAGCCAAATTGATTAAAACCATTGATCTAAGTTCATTCATGACTTATGTTTGAACTTGATCAAGCCAACATTTGAGCCTAACCTAGCCCAATCTGCCACTTGACCCAAGTTGACCCATTTTGACCTAAAGGGTCAAAATATGTCAAAACTTGATCGAAGACAAATTGATTCAAACCAATGGGTCAAGCCCATTCCAAACCACTTGTGAAACTTGACCAAAGCCTCAATTGGCCAACTAGACCCAACGTAGCCCAATTGACCTTAGACCCAACACGACCTAAAGGGGTCATGTTGAGCCAAATTTGAACATAACCAAAATTAATTGGAAACAAAGATACCAATCCACTCCAAATGATTAACCTAACCTAAATCTACCCTTGACCTAGCCCAAATGGGTCAAATGGGTCAAATAGGTCAACTTGACCCATTTGACCTAAATGAAGTATATGAGCCAAATTCAAAACTATACCAACTTGAATCAAACTAAAGCCACCAAAATATTTTAAATGGTCATATGAACTTGAACCAACCCTTGGTTTGACCCAATTTGACCAATTGGTCAACTTGACCCAAGTTGACCCATTTTGACCTAAATGGGTCAACATGAGCCAAACCCTTTCAAATGAATTTCAAATCTCATGAAACTTGGCCAAACCTAGTTTCTCCACATACCCAACATGGCCAATGTGGAAAAATAGCAAAATGACCATTCTACCCCTAGTCCATAGAACAAATTTTGGCTTAATCCATGGGTAAGTTGGTCATACCCTCTTCACATTCACTTGAGGCTTTCTAGAAAGCTCAGGGGACCTAGTGATGAGTGGTGAACCCAACCCAATGGGTTTGGGTCAGCCCAATTGGTCCCTAGACCAAACCCGACCCTATGGGTCAAAATGCAAGATTCAAACTCCCTCTAAAACTTAAATTCAAGAACATGGGAGGTTGGCAATCCACTCCTTGGCTCAAACCATCCATGTGCACACTCTTAACAGCCAAAACAAACACCCAGTATGATCAATTGGATTAAAATGACACAATGTCTTATGACCATCCGATCCTTCAAAGGGGAGATATACTCCCATTAAACAAACTCAAATGAATGATTCCTGAATTTGATTGAGTACTATTGAGACTTAGGAGCCATCAGAGACAGTGAAATAAATCCTCATATAACTCTTGCCAATTTCCCATTTCTCAATTTTCAAAACAGGGGAGCTTAATCCATTCTCCAACTTCTTCCACACTACAATCCACTGCAATTCTTTTTGCAAGCACTCTTAGGTGACCAAGTCAAGCTCACCTAAGTTCTTTCCCATGTTCTAAAGGCAAGGGGGAACCTAATTGGATTAAAGCAGCAAGCTAGCTAAGGAGGAGTTGGTCCATACATCAATCCACTTAACCTCAAGTGCTCATACTCTCAGCAAGGCTTCGTCTCAACTAGCTGAAGCTTCTCCAAGGAAATCGAGCATCGGTGATCACCTCCGAAGAGGTATGGGATTTTATGACCATTAAACTCAATGTGGTGTGGATCTTTGTGAAAGAAATTTTCACCTCATCAATTTTTGATCGTTGGATTTTCCGCTCTTTAGCTTTAGATGGTGTGGGTTGAGTTTGATTTGAATCCATGCTAGATCGAGCTTGGATCTTACCCTTGATCATAGATGGTCTCTATTAATCAAAGGGAAGAACTTGGGAGATCTCAGCCATCCATCCACACATTTTGGATGGACGACTGAGATAATTCCGCACATTTAGATTTTCTTTTATCCATTTTAAACTATGGGGTGATCCTGGCCATTCGATCTTTGATCAGACAACAGGGATCAAATCGCGTGCACCACCAGCCACCATCTGGGATTAGACAACTTAAGTAACCCCCTCACAGTGCGATGCGAGTAAAGTGCGCTGACCACCGCCGCCACGCATTGCACCGTGAGCCAAGGGATTAGTTAAAATGTTTAATTAATTCCTAATTAACTTAAGGATCTTCCAAAATTCATAACTCCCTCTAAAAAATTTAGAAAAATATGAAATAAAATCCTATGGAAAGATAATTTAGCCTAAAGTATTTTAAAATTAATTTTAAAGAATTTTGAATTATGATTTTCTCTAATTTTGGCTTTTCTTGGAAATTTTAATTTGCTTATTACTTTTTAATTAAACCTCTGATTAATCCAAAATTTCTTAGGTATGATTTAGGGGATGACTTCTACCTCCCCTAAATTTCTTAGAATTTATTGAAGTGCTTGATTAGAATAATTGCATATGGATTTCTTAATTACCCTCCTTATGTAATTAAGGATAATTAAGGTATAATTAGTGACTTTAATCTATGATTAGGGTTGATTAAGATCAGATCTAGTAAGTAGGAGGTTTATGAAATAATTTTGAGGAATTTCCCCTAAGTTATTCCCTAAACCCACTTCTCCTCTCCTTAATCCTCTCTTAATTAAGGGTTAATTCATTAATTATCACCTTAATTAATTTCTAAAAATTCTAAAAAGTTCCAGAACTTAATTAATCTACTTTATAATGCTTAGGTGTTTAATAGCCTAAGTTCAATTAAGGAAATCAAAACCCAATTCATAAGTATGAAAAGGTGTTTTGAAATTACTTAAGCTAAACCTCTTAGCTTAATTAACTTCTAATTGTGAGTCAAATTGTA
This sequence comes from Cymbidium sinense, assembly GCA_021442155.1. NCBI lineage: Eukaryota > Viridiplantae > Streptophyta > Magnoliopsida > Asparagales > Orchidaceae > Cymbidium > Cymbidium sinense. The sequence continues at coordinate 32,887,072 of CM038217.1, forward strand.
TTAGGCCTCTTTCTTATTAGGTGCATTACAAATTTAAATTCCTTATGGGTTTTATGTCATCTCATTAGCACATAATTATTTGGTTAATTCCTCTAAGGTGGTGTAGGTAAGGGTTAATTAAGTTACTTAATTCATACATTAGCTTAATCAACTCATAAAAATAGATCTAATTATCTAAAAATTAAACAAAAATAACAAACACATGTGGGAATGAGTTAGGAATAACAAACTCATCTCACCTATTCAAAATTAAATCAAACTTCAAACTAAACAAAAATCATGATGAATTCACTTTGATTTATTTTAAACTTTCTTATTCAATAAGAATGTCTTTAGGATTTAAGTGAAGTGAATTTATTTGCATACTTTCATTGCTTTGAATCTTTCCCTAACATGTTAATTTTGTATGTCATGTGGTTTCATGTATCATATTTTTCAAATTCCAATTTTAAATGAAATTGTTTACTTTATGTCAAATTTGCATGTGTTGGCTAAAGTAGGAATATGAATGGCTATTATCACTACTAAATTAAAATTATTTTCAAAACATATAAATCAAATACTAAATCTGAAGGTGTGCTACTTATACCTTAATTATAAGCCTGCATGTGAAAGAATATAAAGGTATGCTTTGCATAGGTTTCCTTTCTTTTTTATGTTGGTATAGTTTTGAATAGGAATATAGTGAGGTGTATGGTTCATTTGAAAAGAACCTAATACTCACTAAATTTTATATCCTATTCATCTTTATGCTACCACTAAAGAAGGGTTACCTATACTAACATACATAAATTGCATAAATAAAAATGAATCCATTAACACAATTTCTGCATTCTTTTTTTCCATTTAATTTCTCTTATACACATGTTTATATTTAAGAAAAGTGGTATATTAGTCTGGAAAACTCTGAGATTATGAGGCTTTAAGTAGCCCTAAGTGGGTCTTGTACCTTACACCTCTGGTTAACAATGACACTGTACTCGCTTATGCCTTTCTTACTTTCATGTGTGTATGTGAAAATTTAGATAAATAAAATCATGCATATTCAACTTCTAAATTTTCTTAAATGGATTACTTATAATGCATCATAAAGTGTGTTAAATATTCTCATTTGTATGTATGGATATGCTTAGGATCCATTCATATGCATGTTATACATGTTGGGAAAGAAATAAAGTAATGTGTGTTCTGTGAATTTTGATTCATTTTCTTTAATATTAAAATGTCTTTCTTTTTGAATAGGTTTATTTAGAGTTTATCTAAACTTAAGATTAATTAAAAGATTTAATCAAAGCATTCACTAAACAAAACCAAAATATGAATCTACTTTAGAAATTACTTAGGTTAGGAAAGGAAAGAGAAGTTCTCTTCTCTTTCCCTCTCTTCATAACTTAGTAATTAACTGTAGGATCCACCTAAACCAAATCAAAACATGAAATAAAATCAATCCAAAATAACTAAACAACTTAAATGAAACCCTCCTCTAATTTTAGCATGTTCTTCACAGTTAGAAAATTTGAACCTAAAGCCATAGCTAAGCATGCCACACAAGCCCTCAAAACACACACCTTAGCCTAAGTCACCACTTCTAGCCTTAGGTTAGGCAGTGCATAGTTTGATATTTTATTTTATTTTGTGATATATGTTATAGGCTAAATATTAGGGTGTATACTCGTAGAATGAATGGCAGGATACTTTTAGTCAAATTATTCTTTTCTGCAGGGGATTGTGCTTAAGGGGCACTATACAACAACAACAACAACAAGCCTTAATCCCACTAGGTGGGGTCGGCTACATGAATCCTTCGTCTCCATTGTGTCCTATTATGTGTCAAATTCTCATCTAATTCAAGTATACTAAGATCATTTTTATACATCTTAACCAAGTCTTTTAGGTCTACCTCTACCTTTCTTAACATAAGGCAAATCTAATGCATCTATTCTCCTAATCGGGTCATCTGGACGGTAGGCTTTATGTGGCCAAACCATCTAGGCGACTCTCCCTAATCTTATCTACCACTTTGGAGCTACTCCAACTTTTTCCCGAACATACTCATTTTGCATTCTATCTCTCGAGTAAAGCCACTCATCCACCTAAGCATCCTCATCTCGTAACATAACTTAGTCTTATGCTTCTCTTTTATTGGCCAACATTCGCACCATAAGTCATTGCGGTCTTACCACCATCTTATAAAATTTTCCTTAAGTTTAAGTGGAACTTTTCTATCACATAATAGGCCGGATGCATTCCTCCACTTCAACCATCCAACTTGAATTCTACTAATAACATCTCCATCTATTTCACCATCATTTTGAACAATAGAGGCTAAATATCAATAAACTCACTCTTATTAATGACTTGATCACCTAAAGTCACAACACTATCACTAAAACTTCTACAACTAAAATTACACTCCATATATTCAGTTTTAGATCTACTTAAATGAAACCTTTAGACTCTAAAGTTGACCTCCATAATTCAAGTTTATGTTGGACTCCCTCTCTAGTCTTATCAACAAGAAGAATGTCATCGACAAAAGCATACACCAAGATACATCTTCTTGTAAATGCCTCGTAAGAACATCCATAACTAAAGTAAAAAGATAAGGGCTTAATGTTGATCCTTGATGTAATCCAACTGAAATAGGAAAATATTTTGTCAATCCTCCTTGTGTTTGGACACAAGTAACTTAGTATACATATCCTTAATGACTTGAATATAACCAATATTAACTCCTTTCTATTCTAGAACTCTCCAAAGAACATCTCTTGAGACTTTATCATAAGCTTTCTCTAAATCAATAAATATCATATGTAGATCCTTCTTACTTTCTCTATGCTTCTCTATTAAACCTCTTAACAAATGTATAGCATACATAGTAGATCTACCTGGCATGAAACCAAACTGATTGTGAGAAACTTCTGTATCACATCGTAACCAATGCTCAATTACTCTCTCCCATAATTTTAATGTATGGCACATTAACTTAATTCCTCTATAATTTGCACACTCTTGTGCATCACCTTTATTCTTAAATATAGGAACCAATAGACTCTTTCTCCACTCATCTGGCATCTTTTTAGTCTTTAAAATAACATTAAAAAGATTTGTAAGCCAAGAAATTCCTTGATCTCCTAAGCACTATCATAAATGAAAATATAAATGCTTTTGCTTGTAGGTGCTTTATACCCCTAAGCATAATCTATAGGCTAGGTGGACTTAGTCATCCATGTGTGGGGTGATAAGTCCAATATACATGCTTGGGCTTTATGTGGTTTGTTTTAGCTAACCTTTATTTTGCAGGTGTTAGTTAGATTTCCACTTTTCCTTTTCATGTAAATTTATGCAATTAGGATTTTGGAATGATTGTTATGGGGATTAGGATGAACATTAGTCATGAGATCCTATCTTATGCACCATGTGAAGCCTTGGAGCATCCACCTTCCAACCATCCAAAAGGAGGAACCAAAGAAGAAAAAAAGAAGAAAGGAAGAAGAAAGAAGAAAAGAAGAGAGAAGAATAAAGCTTGAAGACCCCATAACAATGAATTCCTTGCTTAATTGTAATTTAATTCATTTGTAAGCTTGGTTGTATAAGGGTAGATCTCGGCTACCCATGTTTATCTTTTTCGGGTTTGTGCGATGGTGCCCGACCTTAATGACCTTTTATTCTTTTTGTGATTTGTTTTATAAATTGATTGATGATTTGTTTAGCTTTTGCATTAAGTGACATGCTTTTCCTAGTTTCTTTCTTACTTTATGTATGGCTTAGATGTGAATTAGGCTCTTTAGGGAAAAAATAAATATTTTACCCAACTTAACAACTCAAATTAAAATTAAACAACTCATAACTTCACCTAAAGCCTAGGTTTAAAATCAAGATAAAAGAATTAGCAACCCCTTAGCTGGATGAGAATTTTTTTTATAATATCATGCATAAATGCATCTTATTTCACTCTTAATTGGAGGGCTTCCACGTTTGCTAGAGAATCTTGGCTTGACCTTTGAGAGCCATGATGAAATTACACCTCCTCCCTACTCACTGATTTTGGCCAATAACTTTATTTCTCATGCATTAGTCATAAAAATCCTATTAGCCATAGTCAAAATGATTGTCCAAAATTAGAATAAAAATGAAATTTGAATTGCATTAGATTTAGGTCATTTGAAGCATGTCCCTTTACATGATCTAGTCTCTTTAGGGATTGAGTTTAAGGACTTCCAATTACACATTTTCGCCTTAGATTTAGGTTGTGCTTCCGGCCATTGCCGAAGCTCCCTAGATTTAGGTTCTGAGGTTATTTTTTCCCTTTGTGGGCCATAAACATAATTCCTCACCTCTTAGGCATTTCCTTAATCATGTGCTAAGGAATCATAAGTCCTAAATTTCTAATGAAAATGCAACTCAAACAAACTAAATCAATTTCAAAAAAGTAACACCCAACTATAGGATAGTTTGAGATGCTCGCTAGGTTTCCTAGGATCGTGGGCATCTCCTACTTATCTTCCATTTTGGCTTTGATAATAACTCCCTCTTTTGATCTATCCCATTTGATCTTTCAAAAATGAACTAATCGATTGATAGTCCCTTCCTATTTAAATCTTCAAAAGTAACGATCATTTACCTTAATCAAGAGTTTTTCTAACGAATCCCCATTCCTTAGGATGTAATTAACTATGGGGGCTTGCCCCTGTTGGAAAATTAATGAACCCGATTTAAAATAAATCCTGCTTTACTTTTTCATATAAAGTAGGGGAAGAATCTCTAGTACATATGCATACCCATCATCCTTAGGAGTTCTTATTGAGGATTAGGTCCATTAAAGGGTAGTGACTTCTATCTTTCGAGATAGTATACTATTCCTTAATGAAGTGCCTGATCACCTGAATAAGTACATATGTGGATCTGCATGGCATCCTAAAAAGATGAATTTCTATATAGTGTCTTGCCTCTTTCATTTCTCCCTACTAGATTTTGAAGGCGACTCTCTCTATAGAAATTTTAAACCAACAGCTGTACAGGTGCTTATACCCCCAAGCATAATCCTATAGGCCAAGTGGACTTGGTTACCCATGTGTGGGATGCTAAGTCTAATATATATGCTTGGGATTTGTATGGTTTGTTTAGCTAATCTATATTTTGCAGGTGTTAGTTAGATTTACTTTTTCTTTTCAAGTAATTTTTGCAAATTAGGATTTTGGAATGATTGTTATGGTGGATTAGGATGAGCATTGGTCATAAGATCTCATCTTATGTACCATGTGAAGCCTTTGGAGCAACCACCTTCCAACCATCTAAAAGAAGAAAAAAGAAAGAAGAAAGAAGAAAGAAGAAAAGAAGAAATGAAGACCCCATAACATAAATTTCCTTACTTGATTGAAATTAATTCATTTGTAATCCAGGTTGTATAAAGGTATAGCTCGGCTACCCAATTTATTTTTGGGTTTATGCAATGTACCCGATCACACTTGGCCTCTTACTTTTGCGCTAGCTTTATAAAATGTGTGATATTTGTTAGCTTGTGCATTAAGATGACATCCTTTTCCTAGTTTCTTCCTTGCTTGATGTATGGCTTGGATGATGATTAGGCTCTTAGAAAAAATAAATCTTCTATCAATTAATCAATTTAAAATTAAAAATAAACAACTCATAACTTCACTTAAAGCTTAAGTTAAAAATCAAGATAAAAGAATTAGCAACCTCTTAGCTGGATGAATATTTCTTTTCTAACATCATGCAAAAATGCATATTATTTTCACTCTTGATTGGAGGGCTTCCACCTTTGCCAGAGAACTTGGCTTGAACTTGGAGAACCATGGTGGAAACACATCTCCTTATCTCATTGATTTTGGCCCATAATCTCATTTCTCATGCATTAGGCGTATGAATCCTTTAAGCCCGAGTCAAATGATTGTCCAAAAATGAAAAATAAAATATAATATGATTTACATTAGATTTAGATTATTTTTCATGCCCTTATATGATTTAGTCTCTTAGGGAGCGAGTTTAAAGACTTAGTCTCTTTCTAAATAAATAACAACCTTGCTATCTTCATAAGACTTGCCTACATGAATTTAAAATCGTAGGTGGAGTTAGTTGTCAGCCACCCTCAGGAAGTTGTAAGTCTAATAGTTGGGTGGTTTATCCTCTCTTGTGGAGGTAAACAAAATACCCATTTCACCTTAGATTTAGGTCGTGCTTTTGGCCCTTACAAAAGCTCCTTAGATTTAGGTTTTGAGGTTGCTTTTTTCTTTGCAGACCCTAAGCATAAATCATCAGGTCTTAGGCATTTTCTATGATCTTGTATCATGGAATCATAAGCCCTAAATTTTTAATGAAAAATTCAACTCAAATAAATTAATTCAATTTCAAAAATATAAATCCCAACCATATGGTAGTTTGGAATGCTTACTAGGCTTCCTAGTATCTTAAGCATCTCTCACTTATTTTCATTTGACTTCGATAAGAATTCCCTCCTCTTGATCGATCCCACTTGATTTTCTAAAAATAAACCAATCGATTGATAGTCCTACTTATTAAAATCTTTGGAACAACGATCATTTACCTTAATTGAGAGTATTCTTAAAGAATCTCATTCATTATGATGTAATTAACTATTGGGGCTTGCCCTTATAGGAAACTTAATGAACCTTATTTAAAATAAACCTATGCTTTACTTTTTCATATAAAGTAGGGGAAGCATCTCTAGTACATCATCTTACAGACCTATAAGTCCTAAGGATGGTGATTAGGTCCATTGTAGGGTAGTGACTTCTATCTTTCGAGATAGTACAACTTTCCTCAATACCGTACCTGACCACTCTAATAAGTACACTTGCAATTCTATGTGGTGTCCATCTAAAAAAAAGCAATCATCATCATATTGAATTTTGCCTCTTTTCTCTTCCTATTCTCTCTTTTGTCTTCATCTTTCTTTTTGAGAGGGATGAAAATAAGAAGAAAAGGACCAAGAAAGAAGAAGGGAGGAAATTGATTGATGATGATGATCGCATTCAAATGATTTTTTTTCACCCATAGTGTCCATTCCCAGAACACAGTGCCATGGCGAATGAATATATTAATTGGGCTTACATCCACTAAAATACCATCACTATATGGGTGTTCACATGATGAACGAATTATAAGATGTTCGCATGGAAAACGGATAGGTTGATAGAGTGTTTACATGGTAATATCAATATTGATTTTCTAAGGGACATCGCCTCAGCACTAGAAACATAGCGCCTAGCACACTTGGTAGCACTGTTCAACTGTTCCCTCGACGTTGAGTGATTAGTACTATAGCATTATGGGGGCAAGTATTCATGTTAACCAACTGACTAGTGCCTAGGCACTGATCATATGATGCCATAGCGCTAGTCAAAAATCAGTTCAAAAATGCTGGCACATGGACATATGCTTTAAATGGATAGGACAAGCTTTTTTAGCATTGAGTCAGAGCGTAGCGATGTTACATCAATACCTAACACGCTTTTCGATTATAAAATTAATGATATTAAATAATCTTTTTGACCAACATGATAATCGACTTGATCAGTTGACCAACACCTAAGCGCTACATGTGAGCATCGCAATGCTAGTTCTTGGTTCGGGAACCTGAGAACTTAGTGCCTCGGCATTCAGATGTGGGACAACGACATTATTCCTGGCTTATAAATAGATACCTAGGGTTGTGAAATTTTCATTATGTAGTTCTTTCTGAAGATTCCTTATCTCTCTTTTACTCTTAGATTTCTCTTAAGTTAAAGAAACCATGCCGCTCAAGAGGCTTGTTAGAAAGAGGAGAGCGATTTCGAGTGAGACTAATAAGTTTGTTAGTGTAGAAGCTAAAGAGTTGTATCAGTATGCCCTCACCCACAAGCATCTTACCCCAAAAAGGAGCTTCTACAACTCATGTGGAAGAGTAAAAAGGGTGATCAATGAACGTGGCTGGGCGAAGCTGGCCTATGAGAGCAGCTCTTATGTCGTCTTTATGGTGTGGGAGTTCTTCGCCAATGCAAAGAAGCACTAGAACATTAAAATTTTATTCGAGGGAAACTGGTAAGTTTCGATATCACTGTCGTCAATGCATAATATGAATTGCCAAAATATGTCCTACGATCAATATCTTTCCTATTATAACGAGCACTCAAATTTTAATGAAATCTTTGGTATTCTCACTGATAAAAATGCCAATGTCTAGTGGAAATGATGGGAGGGAAGGATTATTAATATTTATTCCATTGGCCTATTTGTAGAATCTAAGGCTTAACACTATTTCATTTCTACCAAATTGATGCCTACAGGTAATATTAGTGTGGTAACTATGGATATGGTCATTTTGAATTTTTCTATTCAAAAAGACTTTATAATTGATATAAGAAAAATTATTTATAACTTTAGTTGTAATATGCTTAGAGGTAGTACTATTATAAGATATTGTCATCCCTCTCTTATTTATGTTTAATGCACTATGGCGGGTGCGTTAGGGAAGCTTGATGAAGAAATCCTTATTCAAAAGGCTTTTCTTATGAAAAGGCTTATTGAGGAGTTCGGATAAAGTGGGGGAGAGCTCACATGCCCCACGACCTCAACCCCAATCCTCTAAACCCTTAAACAAGAAAATCTCAAATTTAAACAGAGATGTGGGTGAGAGTAGTCCCAAGCAGCGGGATTTAAAAAAGTGTTTGATTATCGTATGGATCATTAACAAAAACAATTTTCTTATATGGCCCAGTTCAATACAACATTGATTGACATGCTTAAAAATTGTGGCCTTAGGGATCCAAGTTAGTCTTTTTTTCTTGCGGCACCTCAATATCCCTCTTATGTAGCTACCTTACTGAAGCCAGAAATAAAAGAGGATGAAGATGATTATGACTACTAGTTTCTCCCTTTTTTATTTTATTTTGTATTTTTTTTCAATTTTTATTATAATAATTTTTTGTGATAAATTTTTAATTTAATAAAGATGTGTTTTTCTTCATTTTTATTTCTTTGTGTTTGTCATTGTGGAATGCTCTATTTTTTAAAATTTTTCAGAATAAAAATTTTCTCCTCAACATCAGGGCTCAATGCCTTAGTGCTGATGAACTAGAGCCTCAATGCTATTAAGCTAAAAATCAAGTCATTCATAACCCTAGAGCTCAGCGCCTCAGCACTATATTTGCAGCCCCACAACATTGTGGGTATAATTTGGATTATGATATGAATGTCTTAATATTATTAATTGAGTGTGCATTCCCAAAACATAGCACCTCAGTGCTGGGATACCAGAATGCTTGAGATACTCTAAGCTTAATTTTTTCGAGGACTCAACATATCAGGGCTATATTTATACAACCACGATGTTGTGGATATAATTTGAATTGTGCTGTGAATGTCTTAATATTATCAATTTGGTGTCCATTCTTAGAACACAATGCTTCATTGTTGGGATACTTGAGCCATGGCACTATGAGATGTTGCTTAAGCTTACCTTTCCCAATGACGCAACACTCTGGCACTAGGCCTACAATGCTGTGGTGTTGCTCACTGATGTCTAAGATTCAACAATTTCTTTAGAAAAAATTAAATTTTTAGAGGCATAATGCCTTAGTAATACTAGTTTTCACAATTTTTTAGTGCGTTGGCACTCCTTTCCCTTGTTCCAAACTCAAGATCAAGAAAGAAGATTTTATTTCATGCCAGAATCAAGTTCAGCAATGAAAAAGGAGCATTTTAGGTTAAAGCGCCTCGACGCTATGTGAATAGCGTTATGGCACTATTTTAAAGATATGAAATATAACGTCGAGTGCCATGGCATGGTAAAGATGACATCAAGACCCTAGAGCTTGGAGATGCGGCGCCAAGTTTTTGGCACCTCAGTGCTAGGTTTTTGGCTCTAAGGCACATAGCATTCAAGATTTCATTCCCAAGAGCATAGTGCCTCGGTGCTAAGGCATTGAGCATTCAAGATTTCATTCCCAAGAGCATAGTGCTTTGATGTTGATTCCTTCGTGATAAGAATCCCATTTTAAATCGAATTCTTGAAGATTGTAATTACTTTTTTATAAAAATTTGGTAGCATAATGCCTTAGAAGTGCTAGATTTTTATATTTTCAGTACAAATGCACTCTTCAGGAATTAGGGAGAACATTACTATATTTTTATTAATTTAGTGCAAAACACTCTTCTCTCTTATTTCAGATCTAAGATCGTGAGAAAAAAAATCCTCCCTTCTATCGATCGTAGATCTAGAACAAGGGAGAAGTGTTTTGCACTAAATTAATAAAAATATAGCACTGTTAAAGTGTCATTCTGCCACATTTTTTATAAAAATTATAGAAATATTCAAGAATTCAATTCAATATATGTAGTTCCATCCCACAATCTTTGAGGCATGGCACCCATTAATGGATCTACCCCATAATCTTTAGAATTCAGCATCAAAACAAACTCGGGAAATGAAATATTTAAGCATCTGTCCCATAGTACCGAGGAGCCATGGTTCCGACGAGGGGATCTACCCCCATAGCATCAAATTCAGCGTCAAGGCGCCAAGCTCTAGGAAGTAAAATATTTGAGCATCTGTCCCACAGCTCTGAGGTGTCATGGCACCAGCACCGAGATGCCAGGTGATATGCCGCCATTGCGCCAAGGCGCCAGAACCCAGTGCCGAGGTACCAAGCTTTCAAGTTCCACACTCTTATGACAATGCCTAGGCGCTATACCTCCATCACCGAAGTGCAATTCAATAGGTCAAACTGACCAATAATTAAAATGTTGTAGTGTTACCCATGTGGAGCTGAGGCGCTATGTTTTTATACTATTAAACACATACATCTTATCATGGTGTCACCTTAGCAGTGTTAAGGCACCATTATAATATTGCCGAAGTGCTAACTTTTTAGCACCGAAGCGTTGATCCTTCGTACCATTAAACTAAATTTATAGCGTCATTCTCCATGTGAACTTCTCATTATTTATTTGTCATGCAAACAATAATATATCCACTACTATATGGACAAATCCAACATAATTTTGGCATTCCAAAAGGGATATGAGCTCATTTTATATTTATTAGTCATGCGAACACCCTTTTTTTATTTTTTAAATTTATTTTGAGATGAGTGTAAATAATTGATGACTAATTAAATTATCAAACTCATTCAAATTTTAATTTTACTCGATTTGAAATTAAAATCTATAAACTTCAATTTAATAATCTTAAGATTAAAAATTTTAATTTATTAATTTAATAACAAATGATTTAAAATGAATTAAGATATTTATATAAAAACACATAACATTATTAAATTAAAGTTTATAAATTTAATTTTAAATCTAGTAAAGTTAAAATTTAAATCAAATTGATAATTTAATTGGTCATTAATTATTTACACTTGTCTCAAAATAAATTTAATAAAAAAAAATTTCAATGTTTCAAAATATGCAATATGATCATAAGGTTTTAAAAAGTATTTTCAATTTCAAATTTACAAAAAAAATTAAAAAAAAATAAGTCGCTCATTAAAGGTCACAGCCTCGTAAGCCATTTAGCAGACGAATGATATATTACATGACCGTTCACATTAAGTAAATCATCACATAGGCAACAAGTCTCTCGTTTAATGGCGAATATATCAATTTTAATTTTTTTTATTTTGATATTTAATTTGTTCATTTTGAAAAAAAAAATAGTTATTTTAAAAATTTTGCTTTCATTTGCTTCATATTTGTGCCCCTTTGCTTGCAAATATGTTTAACCACAACCTTTTAAAAATATACATCCTATTAAATTAACGCCGAGATCCATCCGCATAACGTAGTCGCCGATGGGTTTTCTCTGTTTCTGCAACCTTTTAAAATTTTTTTTTTCTTTGGTGGTCAGAATTAAGAACGCATTTAATTAATTATCTCCATGATGAAGTAATTAATAGGCAAGGCTAAATCGACAAGCTGAGACGTTGATGGAGTCATCTTCCATCTCAATGTGAGAGGAGTGAGAGAATTTATGGAAGGAGAAACGGAAGTAGGCCAAAAAGAGGGGTCATCATTGGGTTGGAGGTGCGTCGGGCAGTGTCAGTGTAAAGATATCCAAAGCGAATAGCTCGTGTTAAACTCATTCGTTAATTAAGTGAGTCAAACATGAACAAATATTTCAAGCTCGATTAATAAATAAACCAAACATGAACAATCCATCGTTCGATCATGTTCGACTTGATTTAGCTCAAAATAAAACTTATATTATATTATATATATATATATATATATATATATATATATATATATATATATATATATATATATATATATATAAAATTAAATTAAGTCTCTCTTAGAGATTTTAGATTATTATATTTTAGTAATTTGAGCAATTGACGAGCGAGCAGTTTGAACGGTGAAACAATGAATAATTTTGAATGGTAGAACAGAATAAGATTCATTTGGGCTGATTTTCGTTTACCCCTATATCTAATGATCTCTCCTTATATGTATTTTACTTTATATAGGTTAAGTCTCACACTGGCTTAGTTCTAATTCCTATATGAATAAAAATAATATATGTTGATAAGCAATGGTCTTGTTGCTAAAAAAATTATGTGTGATGTTGATAAATATATGGAATTCGCATTTACACATTAAATTAACAAAAGAAATTCAATTTGTTGATAGATTCATCAAAAAATTAACAAAAAAAAAAAAAAAAAAAACATATGCCGTTCTTTATTCTCTTGACAAAATAAACAATAAATCATAATTTGAATTTCATTATTGAAGAAATATATTAAGGGTGCCTAATTAATGAAGCTAACTAATTTATGACCGAATGTACTCTCAAAGTGTGCATAAGGATGTTTATTTTTAATTCAAAGGGAAAACCTCTCAGGAGATTAATATCTGGCAAATAATAAAGGTATCAGGAGATCATTTGGCAGAAATATATAAAAAATATGAGGCATATAACTAGAGGCTATTTGAAAACATTTTACTTTTTTAATTTTAATTTATTTTTATTTTCATTAAGTTTTTATTTAAAATAAAATATATATGATAGTAATAATTATTTAAAAAAACTAAAAATACTCAAAAAAATTATTTTAAGTATTTGTAAAAATAATATGATTTATTTTTAAAAATATAAATAAAATCACTTTAAAAATACATTCATATTTGAGATCAAATTTATTTTGTGTTACTTTTTTAAAAAAATATTTATTCCACATATTTTAAAAAGCCTATCCTGTGGCACCACATAGAAAGAGCTATCGCGTTAGCATCCGCGTGACATTAACGGGTTAGGAGATTAATTAGACATTAAAATGTAATTAATCACTCAGAAGTTTGAAAAATCAAAACTAATTATAGGAAAATTCTAAAAATATGAGTGAACCCATTTTGGGAAGGATGAACATAAGAGAATTTGATAAAAAGAAAAGCCCTAATGTTTGAACAGTGAAAAATATTTAATTAGGATTTGAAGTTTTTCCTAATTACCTTAATTAAGCCTTAATTACTTATCCAATTGATATCAAATTAGATGTGTTGATTCTTTGGGATGTCTTCTGCTTTTCATAATTTTTTTGAGATTTATTGGCTAGATAATTAGGAGAATTTGAAATTTTAATCTTAATAAGTCTCTTTAATCAATTTAATAATTATTAAAAATGTTAAACAGTAAAATTCCAAACATTAATGATGTTTAATCATTGTTAACAGTGAAATGGCGAGGGGGAATGATTAGTACCTCCTTCCTAATAGTTTTCTTAAATCTATTTCATTAGGAGGGTTAATTACTACATTTGTTAATTAAGGAACAATGAGATAATTTAATGATGAAATTAAATCAAATTAAGATGATAATTAGATCAGATAACTCAAATTGAATTCATGGGTTCCCTTTATGTATTTAATAACATAAAGAGTCTTATGGAACATATGGTTAATCCATGGGTGTGGGAAAATCATATAAATACTTAATTAGAGTCCCCTTTAATCTAATTAATATTTAGTCATGAGCCTAATTGCATTAGGTCTTGTTGAGAGCATTGCAAATTTTAATTTCTCATTGGCATATCATTAGAGGCTCATGATTAAATGATTAATTAAATTAAAGAAATATAGGAATGAGAAATTAAATAAATTGCTTAATGACTTGAACTTAACTAATCTATAAAATTCACTAAATTATTTTTCCATAAGCACATTAAGTCACTAATGTGGGATGGGGTTAAAATAACAAATATTATTTCTCCTCTTTTAGTGTAACAATTCAAATCCAAAATTAAACTCCATACAACTTTGGTTGACCTTAAATAATTTTATTCAAAATGATTGTCTTTAGAAATTAATGTGATTAAATGTATCATTTGGCAATGTTCAATTATTCTTTTTCAATCATTATAAATTTATATGTTATTTGATATTATGCATTCATATTTTCAAATAAAAGAATCAATTGAATTTAATTATGTGTAAGTTGCATGTGTTAGGTTAATCCTATTATATGTGTGGTTATTATCACTAACAAATTTCAAAATTATTTTTAAAATTATGAGTTAATAATAAAAATTTAAATTGAAGTTGGCTATGAATATTCTATATGATTTACATTTGTTTATAGCTTGAACATATTAAAGCATTATTTTATTTTTATGATTCATGTGTATATTACATATATTTGAATGTTATTAAGTGTATAATCTGGACAATACTTTAAAATACATATTAAAAATAAAAATAAAATCATATTAAAAATACATTCATGTTTGAGATCAAATTTATTTTGTGTTATTTTTTTTTAAAAAAAAATATTTATTTGACATACTTTAAAAATACATTCATGTTATATCGAAGATCAACTTTGATGCGAGCGATATGATTGAAAGGAAACAAAAGTTTTAAAAAAAATCAGAAAACCATGGTGTTGCTGGGTTCATAATTATGCCAACAAATTCTTTGAATTTCAAAAACAATACTCAAGAATGATAAAAATATAAAATAATTAATTTCTTAAGGAGAGAAAATGGCTGACGTTAAAGTCAAGAAAATAATTTTATTCTTTTCCTAGTTGCGGGAGTAGTAAATACCACTTTCATCTTTTCTCAATCTGTTTATCAATGTCACCTATTCTTTATCAACAGTGTTTATACGATCTCCAGTTGCCTGCTTTTATTACGAACGAAAATGACGCTGGAATTCTAAATTCTTCGCAGAGATTTGCCCTCCCAAATTGCGAAAAGAATAGGGATTATTTTTAAAATAGAACAGTCTTAATGATAATTAGTTATTTACAAAAAAATATTAATACATAGTCCGTCACGACGACTTCATAAAAGACACGTCACGCCAGTCTCCTTTGATGACAATTTCTCTTTTTTTTTTTTTTTCTGGTTGTTGTAACGGCAGAACGGCAAAAGAGAGAGAGAGAGAGAGACAGACCTTTTTTTTTTTTTTTTTTTTTTTATATAACAACGGGGAGAGAGAGAGAAGAGAGAAGATTTTATTTTATTAATTTTAAATAATATAATTATTTAAAATATAATTTAAATTATTTAAAATATATATAATTATTTTATTTATATGGTTTATAAAATATTTATATAATTTATTCTTTTAATTATTTATTTATTTATATATTTTAAATATTTTTATATATTAACAAAGTTAATAAAATTATATATTATACATAATTATATTAATTAATAAAATATTAAATAAATTTATAAATTTATATATATAATTAAAAAATATTTTTAAATTATATATTTAATTATATATATAAATAAATAAATTAATAACTAAATATATAAATATTTGGTTATTAAATATTTTATAAAAATAATTTTAAATTATATTTTTAAATAATTATATTATTTAAAAATTAATAAAATAAAATCTTCTCTTTCTCTCTCTCTCCCCGTCGTTATAAAAAAAAAAAAAAAAAAAAAAAGTCTGTCTCTCTCTCTCTCTTTCTCTCTCTCTCTTTCTCTCTCTTTCTCTCTCTCTCTCTCTCCCCGTTCTCCCCGCCGTTACAAACCAGAAAAAAAAAAAAAAAAAAAGAGTCGTCCGTCAAACGGACGACTAGACATGAGATCGTCATCGTCCGTTTAATTTATTTTTTTTATTTTTTATTATATTGTATATATTAAAAATAATTCCAAAAGAATACTACAAGTTTCACTCAATCATCTTCACATGGAGACGATTTCAAATCCACATAAAAGGACATTCTGTACTCTCTTTGTTAACTTCCTTTATTATGCTTCTTAACTAAGCTATATTCTTTCTTGTCTTTGAGCCAATATTATGTTGTATTGTCTTCCTCTCAAAAGAATAAAGAACAACTTCAATGTCTTTTTGTTACTTTAGATGAATTATATTAGCAAATTGATTAAACTTTTGGTCGTGAAGCGAACTAAATTGACAAATTATTTGGCAGGTTACAGATTGACATGCTTAATCGGACACAATGACTTGGTATAAAATTGACATGAAATTTTGAAAATGGTTTGATGAACTACTAATAACATGTGCATTGATGATTATCCATGAGTTTGATCTCAATTAAGATTATTGTAACTTCTAATAAGGTAGGTTGACAAACTATAAAGATTATATTTTAAGAACTGCTCTAATTATTTGATGACATAAATTGTAAAGTAAATACATGATAGCACATGTGAAAAGAGTTGAGGTATCATTGAAGGTGATAAAGATGATGGTGATGATGACTAATCACCCCATAAAATAATGATATATTTTAACTTAATTTTTATGAACATTTTTGTGCTATATAGTGTTTATTAAATGCAATAAAATAGTCTAACATATGCTCATTTTAAAAATCTATTATATTGTTATATATAAATTTCTATAATTAATTATTATTTTATAATTTATATTTATTTGTGATTAGTTAGAGTTGTGATACATTTCAATTACAAGTGAATAAAATTTGAAAATATTAATTTTCATACCTTTTTTGTGATTTTTATTAGCTTTAAAAGGAAAACATAGACTTGTTGTGGATTTTTCATAGAATTGATCCTTCTTATAAAAATTGCAACAAGACTATGGTGGATTTGGGAAAGTTTGTGATAAAATTGTATCAATTTTTGTTGGAATTTTGTCAAAATATGTTATCATGTATATAGTTAAAATGACATATGTGATCTATCATAATTCTATTTCAAACTAACATTGGACTTATTCCATCACAAAATGGTTGCAATCTTTTGTAACGTATTAATAACATCATTTTCATCATGAATTTTTTATTATGATTTTCACATTATACCTAATTTTGACAAAAAAAAAAGTGATGTAATGTTACTTCTACAATGAATAATGGGTTACTTTTATTATAGTTTTCATTATAATAGTGGGTCTCTAATAAGCTTATATTTATGAAAACTATAACTTTGAATCACTAATAAGCTATCTCTATTATTGAACAGAAAGCACATTACTTCATGATAAATATAGTATAACATTTTCACAATATATATGTTAAGGGCTAAAAAAAGCCTATGGAACATTAACATTTATATACACATGTGCTAAAACAAGTACTATCTTTCATATTGTATCTCACTATAAATTAATAATGAAAATTTTTTAATATTTATGCCTGATCATAAAAGGTCAACTTTTTTACAAGTATTAAGAGAAATGCTATAATATCAACTCACAATAAAAAAAAATATGCTGACTCTATGAGATAAAGTGAAAATTTAATAATTGCAGGTGATTATACATATGAAATGGGTGGATTCTATAAAATAATAAGGTAATCTAATGCTTTCAATTAATATCATCACAATCTTTCCCTTCGAATTTTATTTTTTTTAAGAATGATTATAATACTATAAATTTAACATACTCTCAAGTTAATGCTTTTTAAACTAAAATAACACAATATAAGCAATTATATAATTAAGCATGAGATAAGTAATCAATAGAAACTAGCAAAATAAATAAAATAATATAACATTCTATATCTAGAGCTACAACCTTCTACACCTTAATCTGTACAATAAAAAATACAAGAAAAAAAAATCTAAAATGTACAATTAGAGATCAAGGAAGAGAGTGCATCAGATAAAATGAAAGGAAGGAAGTGCTCAAGTTGCGAGGAGATGATATACAAATGAAAAATGAGAAAGGGTTAGGGACGGGATTATTTGACAACCTTTGCATGGTTAAAAATGCTATAAATATATGTGATTTTAAATTATCTACAATGGTTAAAACTCTGAAAAATATATAAAAGCAATTTTAATCTCTATAATTATAAGAATTTATAGTTATTGGTAAATAATAGTAGCAAAATCACTACCAATATATAATATTAGTAGTATTTTTAAACCATTAGAAAAGAACATTGTCTTAATATAGTGATTTTAGTAGTATTTTTAAATTTAGTGATCTTAATGATAGTTTTGAAACAAACAATCTGATATGGCCAATCCAATGGATGCCCAATACAAGAACACATGCAAATGACATGATTCAAAGACTACTACGAACAAGTTATATGGTGTTTGTGGAATCATGACTTACTAAGCAGAATATATTTTTTATAGTTTGTTTTAAAATGATCAATTTTCATGAGCCTATTTGTTTTATTTGTTAAAGTAGTCGACACATGTCATGCTTTGGATAATAAAATGACAGGAAAAGATTATTCGAGGAATGAGTATCAATAGTGTTTACCTTTATTTTATAAAGATTTAATAGAAAATGAAAGAGCTTCTCTTTCTATATTTTTCTCGGTTGACCTCACTTTTGGTGAGGTTGACATACCTCTTTTTAGTCCTAACTAAGATTTCCTCACCTAGGTCCTAAGAGACTCTTCTGATTAAGGGGATGCTCAAACTCAAACCAAAGGCTCAAAGAACTCAACCTTAGGACTAGGCCCACTATACTAGTGGACCCTACCTAACCCACACAAATCTAAATCCCTATACACTAAAAAAATTTGATATCAATTCAATCCTAACCACCAATTCAATCAAACACACACAAACCAAGCACATTAGGTCCAAGTGGGTTAGTTGGCCCAGTTAGCACAAATTCACATTTGGCCCACATAAGTCACCTTGGTCTAAACCTCACCAAATCCAAGTTGATTCCAATCAATCAACTATATGACATCCAAAATAGTAATCATGCCTAAATCATATCTAATTGAAGTCCAATTTGGTCAATTGGCTTAATTGACCAAATATGACTCATTTTGGCCTAAATGGAATAAACCTAAATTTAACCAAAACCATTTGAAAATGAACTAGCTCAAATCATTCAAACATCATTTAAACTTGATTGCAGCTTAATTAGGAGCCAATTTGGTCAACTAGCCACCTAACCCAAGTTGAGTTAATTGAGCCTATAGAGCCATAATAAAATTCAATCCACTCCAAACCAACTTGAGCCAACCAAAAGCCTTACAATCACTCCATAAACATAATTAAACACATAACATGCAAAATTGCAACCTAATTTGGCTAATTTGTTCAGTTGACTTATTGGGCCTATGTTAACAATATTAAACCTAAATTCCAATTAAACCTAAATTGAACCAAATCGATTATTCCAACCCATCCCAAATTGATTATTGAACATTACCTAATAATTCTTTGGACCCAATTTTCTCAATATGCCCAATTTGGTCAATTGAACCAACCCAACCCAAATAAACCATATTATGCCAATCCAATCCAAGATAAATTTGGTCAAGCAAAGCCTCCCAACACATCTCAAATTCACATTTGAACCAAGGCCAAATTAGATTACTAATGGAATCAAACCATGGCATCAAGCATAAAGGATAGATGGAGAAAGAAATACATATATGAATACACGCATAATATCATCGCATCAAACATGTACATACACATGATGTAGCTAAATCACAATCCAAAGACCTCATTGGCAGTGGTTTATCACTTTAGCCCTTTTCTTAAGCAAATAAAATAAATAGAAAAACTCATAAAATTACAAATAGGTACTTGGGGGAAAGGATTATGGCTTTTGCTTTATGGCCAAATCCATGAGTCTCATGGTTTGGAAACAAACCATCTTAGAAGCTTTCTAAGTTCACTGCCCTAGGAACTGCCACCAAATCCTTCATGCTTAGAGATCACCTTGCATGAAACTGAGCCTCTTTTTGGTTCCAAAAATGATCAGCCATGGCTTTCACCTAAATCTAAGAAAGGCTCACTGATTTAAGTCCTCTGACCTCCTGCCAATGCGACTTAACTTCATGATCACCCAATCCTCCCGCTAAGAGCTCGACTCCTCATTTTGAAGCTCTTGGCCTCACTTCGTCAAAGGGATATGAGACACAAAATCGAGAGCCCTCTCCCTGAATTGAGCATTCACACACCTTATATAGAGCCTCCCAAACAGAAAAGAAACTTCTCCTACCATCCCTGTGTAGCCTAGCATAGAGTTTGAATAAGGGCTGGGAATGGTGATAGTGATTGGTGCTTTCGACAATTGGTGAGGAGGCATTCAATGAGCTTCTCAACAGAGCCTTTTTTCTTTAAGACAAAGCTTCGATGAGATAACTCCTCCATTATTAACTTGACCAAATAGGTGTTGGTCATTTATGAAGTGAATGTCAATGAGGTTAGGATCCCATTGAAAGAAACCCTACATTTTATTTTTTAATTCTTTTGGATGCATGTTCATTGCTAAAATCATCAAATCATCATCATTTTGATCGATGGTGTGGACTATGTGTGAGAGGTAGGAGACAACGTCCCCACTATTAGTTTGTAGGTTTGGATCACAGATTTGAATTCACTATCCCGAACCCACCAATTCAAACCCTTTAGGAAAACTACTTTATGTATGGATAACCACTTTTAACACAACTCAATCCAACCGATGTGCGCCACGTGTAAAGCATGGCCTTGTTAGCTAAATAGAATAATGGTTTTAATAAATAAATACAACCAGAACTAAAAAAAATTCAATAAATTCGAAAAAATCCAAAATATATAAATAAATATGATATGAACTTAGTGAAAAGAGGGGAATCCTAAAAAAATAAAAGCTCTAAAAACTATTGCTAGATTAATAGTAATTAGAATTTATTAGAAAATTATATTTTAAAAATTAACTCTAAAAATACAAGTCCAAATGACATGAAATTTGATATGTTTTTGATGTGTTCCCCACATTCAACAAAAATTTCATTTCATTTAAGCGTATAAATAGTTTGTTGCAAATTTTTGAAGTCAAATGACCAGAAAATATTTTATAAATTATTTAAGAATCATAAAAATATTTTCCATAAAGAGTTATGCTCAATAAAGTGGCTGATGTAATAAAATTAAATATAATAAATTTGCTTGTAAGAGCTACTTGCTTAAGCCCCCGAGCATACCCATTAGCACAGGTGGGCTTGGACACCTGCTGATGCCAACCCCACTAAATGGATTATAACTGCTTGGTGTATATGTGTGTTCCAACTACTATCTAATTTGCAGGTTTAGTTAGGAAATCTTTTTATAAAATTTTCAAATATAATTTGTAACTAGAACTAGTTAGAGTCATGAGGTTTAGGATGAGCAGTAGCTAATATGAGCATTCACATCCGGGAGATGAAGATGAAGACCCCATTAACTTTCCATTTCTATACTTTGTAAGGATTTGCACAACCAAAAGAGCAACGAGTTTTAAATAAAATTGAAAGAAACTAGCCATTCAACACTCAATGAGAGAGACTTAATTAGATAGAATGAATAATTCAATCACATAGAAAGGAGCAATAAAAAAGTAAAAGAAAGAAAAAAAAAAGGGACACAAGATTTATAATGGCTTGGTTCAACTTACCTACGTCTACTTTCCAGATCTGCTTTAAAATCTACTCTCTCTCCTTTGCCACAACAAACTAAGATGGAGATGCCTCTCTTTAATGGATAATAGAGAAACCATACAACCATACCCCCCATTCTTTTTCAATGCAAGAAGGATGCCAATCTCTCTAAAAAACTATAAATAAATCTTTATCAAACACAATGCCTACACAAGTTCTCAAAAGAGCAAACTCTTAAGACATAAAGGAAAGGTGGATAAGAATTAAATATCCAAAAGTAAAGTAGAAACTTACCATCACAATTTCTTGAAGTGAAAAGAAGAGAGAAAACACTCCACTTGTCTAGTAACTGAAGCACTCTTCCTTAAGCCTCCCTTGATTTTTTTACATTCAAGATGTTTAGGTTAGATCCTTTAAAGAGGGTATTTGTAAGGAGGAAGCTGAATAAAAAAAATTTTGAAAAAAATTGGTCTAATCATACTATACGATCAATTTATTTTATTAGGGTTAGGGGTTCTGGATGATATGATTGTCCAAGCAGTCAGGACTATTCATACTAAACAAATAGTACATGATCGCTAAAAAAAAACCTTTAAGGATGCACTCTGTGTGAGATGAGTTGGGAGTAAGTTTTCTCGTGAGGCAGATTGATATATATTCAACCTGATTTCTCCTAACATTTATGTTAGGGTTTATTTTGATATGGGTTCAACATCCTATGGACGTAAGCCTCCATAGTTAATTATCCATCTTACCGTAGTAAGAGAGCACTCTTGATTAAGGTTGAAAATAAACATATTTATCTGATAGCAATCAGTGTTTTAGAGGTGTGTGTGACATAGATGACTGTCATGTAGGATATAAGAGTGTAATCTCGATCAAGATCCCATGATTCTTTCATGCCAGATTACATTATTCTAGCTTACCAACATTAGAGGGACATAGCTGTAACATCTAGAGAATCTGATTAGCATCAATTTGTTGCCTCATTTCAGGTATCTTGAGTAGACTTAGAATTTTAGTGTAAGTGGTGTAAGAGTGTTCATGTGGCGATCAGATTATAAGGTGTTCGCATGGCGAATGGGTAGATACTCACATGGTGAACAAATTGAAAGCTCAGCTTACATCCCTTTTAGAATTCTAAAATCAAGGTTGTCAATATGGTGAATGGATATGAATTTGTTCATGTGGCGAATGAATTATGGAGTATTTTCATGGCGAATGAACAGATGTTCACATGGTGAATGAATAGGAGGTTGGGCTTACATCCCTTTGTACTGTGCAAATTAAAGTATTTTCATGGAAAATATATAGTAAACTTAGACTTAGATCTTTTTGGATGGCCATATAGATGAGCTATCCACATATTGGGTAGACATGGTGGTGTTTGTATGAAAAGTAAATAAAAAATTAAATTTTATTAAAAGTACATAAATTTCCATTTTAGGACCCAACGCCTCAGCGCTAGGGTTCAGTGCCACGATATTGTGATAGTGGAGCACATTGCTTATGTGGCATGACACGAGGGAAGATGAGTTGGAGGCTCAGTGCCTCGGCCATACATATGTAGCGTCGTAGTGCCAACATTATTGGTCATTTGACCATTTGAATAGTGTTGCGGCATCGCCTTATAGTGCTACGATGTTGGTCTAGATTCTTGACAAGCATGCTGCGGGTTTTAAGAGAAAATGATAGCCTCATTTTAATGAGCATTGTGGTGTTTGGTCAGAGCATTGTGGTGTTGCGCTCCTTTCACACATGTTGGTTATGAAATTTTTTATAATTAAATTTATCTTTTTGACCACATAGTAACCGACGAGATGGGCTGACTAGCGCCTCGACACTGCATATGGGTGCTGCGGTGCTGAGGCCATGTTTTGCAACCCGAGAGGGTAGAACCTCGGTGCCTAGTCTGGGAGTATAAATATAGGCCTAGGATGTTATGGATTTTCATTCACTAATCCCTTCTCCAAAGGATTTTCTTTCCCTTCTATCTCTCTTTGCTTCCTAAATTCTAATATTGATCATGCCTCTTAGAAGAGTAGTGGGCAGGAAGAGGGCATCCAATGATGCTAACTGCTTCGTCAGTGCCGACACCGAGGAGCGGTATTAGCACGTTCTCCTTCTCAAGCATTTGATTCCAAAAAGGGGTTTCCAGAATCCTGGCAATAGCATGGAGGGGATAATCATGGAGTGAAGGTGTCTTAAGCTGGCTTATGACAATAACTCATGCATCGTGTTGACGGCGTGTGAATACTTTACAAACGCATAGGAAGACCAGGACAATAAATCATACGTCTGAAGGAAGTTGGTAAGTTATGACAGTAGAGCTATAAATGTATATTACAAACTCCCTAATATTAAGTATGATCAATATCTCTTATACTACAATGACCATCCTAATTTTGCAAGATTATTCTTTTTCTTTGTGAAGGAAATGAAAGCATGCAATGGAAATGATGGGGGCAAAGGATTATAAATTTTTCTGCCATCGACATGACAGTCGCTTCTAAGGCTTGACACTATTTCATTTTTGCCAGGTTTATGCCCCTAGTAACATCAGTGAGGTTACCAAGAATAGATCTATTTAAACTTTTTCAATTTAAAAGGAGTTCTAAATTGATATCAAGAAGGTTATTTTTAATCCTATTTATAATACGTTGAATGGGAACACGATTGTCAAGTACGACTACCCTTTTTATTTATGGTTTGTGTGTAGTGGCGAGTGCAGTCAAGGGGATTGATGAGAAAGCACTCTTTTAGAAGGCCCCTCTAATGAAGAGGGTGATTGGGGGGATTCAGAAATAAATTTGAAGTGGGAGAGAGTTCACGTCCTCCTTGATCTAGATCCTGAACTCCCAAGTCCTTGTCCGAGAAAGTTCAAAATATTGGAAGCTAGGTCTTGGAATAGTGAAAGGGGTGGATAAGAGTAGTTGTAGGTAGAAGATGCTAGAATTTCTATGGATCAATAGTAGATGTAATTCCGCTATATGGCCTAGTTCAACACTGCACTGATCAACATATTTCAAAATTGCAATCTATTAGATCCTAGCCAAGTCTCCTTCCCTACAGTGTCTCAATATCAGCCCTGTGTGATTACCTTACCGATATCAGGAATGGAGGAATAGAAAAAAGAGGAAGAGGAGGGTGGCGACGAGTCCAAGCACTAGCTTTCCTCCAATTAGTATTTTTTTTCATCTCTCTCTTTTTTATTAATAATCATAATATTCAAATTTAGCAATAACATTTTTCATTTTTTTTATAATTATGTGTTATGCTTGTGTATTACTGTTGTTATTGATGCTCCAAGACAAAGAAGATAAAAAAATAATTTTAACATTTATAAAAAGGCCTATCAGGGTACAACACCTCGATGCTAAAGATTGAACAAAGAACTTGAGAGATGCCGATCGTCTGTGGTACCTCGTCTCTGTTATTGTGGCACTATGGGATATTATTTCCTCCCAGCAGAAAATTTTCTAAGTCCTTTTTCACATACAACAAATAGGCACAATGCAATAGTTCCGTCCATACAATGCCATAATGATGTGGGATTTTATTTATTTTTTTATCAAAATGTTCTAGGTCATATTCTAAGTGACACATGGGTATGGCGCCACAATGCTGATGCTATGGCACCATGGTGCTATGATGTTATTTTACTTATATTAATACATGGTGCTGTGGCACTGATGCTATGGTGCCATGGCGCTATGGGATTAAAGTGTTGCAACGTTGCTCTTGTAATATGAATACCCAAGAGCATGGGGCTGTGATGCCAATATTCAGCGCCTCGGCACTATAGGACAAAATTTGAATTTAAAGTGTGAATCTTTAAAATTTTTTTAGAAATTTTGATAGAATTTTTCCTTAGCATTGCTAGATTTCAAAATATTATAGTGCAGAGCACTCTTCTCCCTTATTCTAGATCTAAGATCAATGGAGGGGAGGAGATTTTTATCTTACACCGGAATAAAATTCAATGGTGGAGGTTATCAAATCCCTAAGTTTTCTACACTGGATCAAAGATCAATGGTGGAATTTTATTAAATTAGTAAGAAAAAACATAAATTCTTTACATGAAGTGAGAAAGCTTGGAGTGAAGTGTGAGCACTAGTTTAGAAAGAGTGAAGTCAAGTGGGGAAAAGAACATTGGAGTGAACTACTCAC
This sequence comes from Cymbidium sinense, assembly GCA_021442155.1. Taxonomy (NCBI): domain Eukaryota; kingdom Viridiplantae; phylum Streptophyta; class Magnoliopsida; order Asparagales; family Orchidaceae; genus Cymbidium; species Cymbidium sinense. The sequence continues at coordinate 32,913,053 of CM038217.1, forward strand.
TTCTATTTATAGTAGTGGGCTGATAACAATTCCCTCTCAATATCTGGTGTAGCATCTCGGGGCCAAGATCATGACACTACGACACTGCACCATAATTAGACAGCTGGATAGGGCAATCAGGCAGCCCCTCAGTGCTAAGATCACGGAGTTGTGTCGTTGTACCATAATTTGACACTTGGACTGGGCAGTTGTTTCTTCTAGAAGATTGAGGCAGTGCCTCGGCGCTATGAATATAACACCACGACGCTATGAATATAGGACCACGACACAATAGCCAAAACAAAAAATTTAATTTTTAATTTTATTTTATTTCATTTCTTTGATGTATATAGTACTAAATGAAAATCAGATCTCATTTTGTTTATCCTATACAAACAAAACATACAGTACCAATAATTTAAGGAAAATTTCTCAAATATTAAATCCTCAAATTCAAGATTAAAACTAGGTAATTATCAAAATAAATTATATTATGCGATCTATCAAATTAGGTGTAATTTATAATTAATTGATTTAATCCTGATGGCTAAAATAATTAATTATAATGGATCGTATAGTATGACCATAATCGTCCTATACAATTAGTATGATTTGGAAAAATTTTAGGGTTAACTGACTTAATTATTTTAATTGAAATATTAACAAAAATGAATAATTATATAATATAATTAGAATCATCTTGTATGATTAGTACAATTTTAGCTTAACTATGGCAGTTAAAATTATTAATAAAAATAGCCATCAAATAATATGATCTTGATCATATAGTATGATTTCTGAAAAAATTTAATTTTAAAATCTTTTTTTTTCTTTCAAGTGTATGTGCTTGGTTATTTCTTTCAAGTATAGAATAAATACCTTGACCAATGACAAAAAAATTTAACTTGACTTGGGTATTTTATAATCTCTCGTCTTCATTATAGTCTTTATAGGATCATGCTTGAACAGTCTTTTGAAAATGAGCCATTATTTATGCTCTACCAACCAATCTTTATTAAGCTGCTTAATTATAATTTCTACATTTAGAATACACAACAACCTACACACATAGCTAATTAGTGAAAGTAATTGTTCAATAAGGAATACTTTTGATCATCAAAACTTAGAGTTTTATGTGAAGGCTCATGGGTTAACATACTTAGTTCTAGGCTAGACTATGTAAAGGCTGAGCATGGTTGTCCATTTTCTTTCTTTTTTCAGAAAATTTCTTAGTGAGTTTACATTGAATACACCTTAGAAATGATATGCTTTTTATATGTTTCTTTCTATGTGATATTTTTGCTGAATGTTGGCCAAGATTTTGATAGGTACTTAGAAAATAAATTTTCTACATAACTGAAATAAACAATTCAAACTAAAGATAAATATAATTCATAAGCTAATCAAATTAAAGCCTTAAGTATAAAGACTAAATGAAACTAGAAACTCTTAGAATTTGTGAATGAAAATTGCATATTTCTTTATTTCTCTTGAATTGGGCACTTTTCTTATTGTACGAAAAGGGGTAGAGACTGTCCATGAGGATAGCATCCTTTAGTAAATAGTCTACCTACTATCTTGCTTTAGCCCACAACTTAGTTCTAAATGCATCTCATTATATGCATAATTGCATATTGAAGCTTTCAAATGAATTTTGTGTCTAAAAGTTTATAAAAGTTAAAATTTTATTGAATTAGTTATAAGTGTTGCTCATACTAGTCATGATCTTAGAATTTATAATTCGAGTCTACATTCTTAGATTTTTTTTTCTTAATAAATAATAGCATATATATATATTTTGTATTACATAGCCATATGACTTTAAAGCATATGTGGTGTAAGTTAACAGCCCTTTCAATGGGTTGTATGTCTAAAAGAGTCAAGATGGGTTCACATTCCTGGGTAGGAGTGTGCCAATATATCCCAATTTTCCTTTTTGTTAGAATATGTTGAGTTTTTAGCATATGCTAAAGAACTTTTATTCTTAAGTTCTAAGGTTACCTATTTTATGTTTACTATAAGTACAAGCTTTAACCTCTCAAGCATTTTGTAGAGAAGATTTTTGACACTACATAGATTTTAAGGAATACTTAATTAGGTAATCAAATGTATCATTAAGAGATAAATATATTATCTCAAAAGATAAATATATTGCCCTATAATGAATCTGATTACTTAATAAGACTCTTAAAGTTAATATGTCTTTTATATTCTAGAGATTTTTCTCCTAACTATATGAAAAAGTAGAACAAATTTTATTAATTGCAGGGTTTGTAGTTTCCTAAAGAGCAATCACCTATAGTTAATTACATCTTGGAAGAAATGAAATCACTCCTAAGAATACTCTAGGTCAAAGAAATTGATCTTTATCTCTATGTATTTTAAAGCTTATCTCAAAAAGATTATTAATTCAAAAATTCAAAGGGGAACGCGTCAAAGAGGTAGTGTTCTTTTCAGAAGTCAATCGAAAATAAGTAAAAAATGTATGTAGATATTGGGATGCCTAGTAAGCATTTCAGCTATCCTATCATTGGACTTTATATTTTTTTGAAATTGAATTTAGTAAAATTTTGAATTGATATTTCATTAAAAATTTAGAACTTAGATTCTGGCAGTATAAGATTACAAAAATGCCTAGTGGCTAAAGACTTATTCAATATATTATTTCAGAACTTAAGTATATAAATACTTCTGACATAAGTCAAAAGCTCAAGTAAGTGTAATTTTTGGAAATTATTAGTTCTTTTTCTTACTTGAGAAAATGAACTATCCCTGACTCTTTTGGACTTACTACTTGCTTGGAAGGGTTGCTAGCTAACACCAACTAAGAGATTTTAAATCCATGATTCTAGTCTTATGTATGCAAGATGGCTGGATTATTGTGTTTAGGAAAGAGGCTATGAACCCAAACTCACACCCAAAATTCTAGGATCATGATTAACAAGTTATGGCCTAGCTAATATAATAAGTTTAGTGTTTTAAGTATTTTGACTAAAAATTTTATTTTTAAGGGTTTAGGTATGCAATTTCATGCCTAAAATGAGATGTAGTTAGAAAACGATTATGGGTAAAATTAGAATGAGAAAGCACAATTCCTTAGGAAGGGTGGCTATTTTCACATATTAGATGCCCCATTATGTGCAATAGGTGAAGCACCCAATTCAAGAATAACAAATAATATGCTAGCATGGTTCACAAAGTCCAATTATTTTTAGTTGCTTTTAGGTTATGTCTAGGAATTTATTTATGATGAGGTTATGAGTTTTTATTTTATGCTTGAGTTATTTAATTATAATGGGGTAGAAATTTTTGTTTTCCTAGGAGTCTAATCTTTCAAGGCTTTTAAACATAGAATACATCACAGAAAGAAACCTAAAAAAACATGTAGTGCTATTATGCATGCTAAAATAAATTGAACTAAATAAAATTAATAAAATAAGCCAATGCCATCATGTACCATTGTATAACCTAGAAGAAAAGAAAAATAGGCAACTGAGCTCCATCCTTATATAACCCGACCTAAAACTAAAAGTCTTGATCTATGGGGGGTCTTCATCTAGAATCATCACCTTCTGTAAGGACCTCCACATGCTTCATAGGGGTCCACCAACTTAAAAGTCAACTCCTGCTATTCCTAGACCCCATAGATCCTAACCTAATTCCAAGCTCAAATTACATCTAAAAATAAAAAATAAAATTTTAAACCTTGTAAAATGGATGTTTGGAAATACATATAATACACAATAATTTATATTTTAAATATATGAGCTTAGCACCAGTGGTTGTGAAGTCCACATGTCCAATTGGGCTATGCTTAGAGATTTAAGCAACATCTATAAGCAAATAGCATTTTATATTTATATTTATTATGACAATTCCTTTTAGCACAGCCCCCTATAGAAAATAATATTAGTATAAAAAATAACTCCCTAACATCCAAACTACCGTGTAAATAATTCCTAGACATCTAGTATAAAATATTACACCATAAAATAAAATAAATATCATTTCACATCACAGAGTATCACAGACCATTAGCCTAACCACAATTTAGGATAATCTAGTGTGTGAAAAGAATGGTTTATGTGGTATGCTTGCACTAGGCCTTTTAAGTTAAGATTTAATTCATGTTCAAGGTTTGTTTGACTTATCATAAGGTGGTCTCAATTTAAATGATTTAATTAATTTTGGATTTCATTTTAGTTTGAGGTTTTTTTATTATTTTTTTGGAAAAGTTGGATTTAAGTTTTAAAGAATGAAAAAATAAATAAATTATGCTTTGGGAAGAATCTATTTTATTCAACATCCTAATCCTAGTGGAATGAAATTTTCATCCTGAGATAAGGATCCATTCTAGGGGCCAAACTAAAATCCTAAGTATCCTAATTAATCTTCATAAATTTATTTAGATAATTTACTTGAGTTGGATTTAAATTGATTAATATTTAATTCCTTCTTTAAGGTTGAAGTTCATATTATTTAAAGATGGTCATTATATAAATTTTGGTTAAAGATGAGTATTATATAAATTTTGATTACTTTTAAATATTGCTGGAATTTAAAGATTTTATTATTATTATTTATTTAAATTTCATTTGATCTGATTAGTATATTTTGGTTTAACCACTTTGAAACTTTTAATTTTAATTTAAATTTAAATTCACTTCAATTAAAAGTTTAATCATTTGGTTGATTAATTTTAGCTTAATCATTGTTTATTTTAATTTGATCTTTTAATATGGTTCAACGTAATTTAGTTTGTTTAATTTTTATGTTGATTAATTTTAATATTATTTATGATGAACATTATTAGATATAATTTCATAATTTAGGTTTATATTAAATTCTATATTTCTTTTATTTGATTAAAATTAAAAATAGAAATCATTATTTAATTTCACATGTTTTAGTTTGGTTCATTTCATTTTGGTTTGATAAATCTTATTCACTTATTATATTTAATTAATGTCAATGATTTTTGAACTTAAAAATAATCTAAATTATTTTAACATAGTTTATTTAAATTAATTTTTTTAAAATTGAAGCTTGATTTAAAGATGTTGATTTCATTATTCAAATAGTTTATTTTAATTTGATTTCTTGACTTATGATGTTTATTGATTTAATTATTTAATTCATTGTATAAGTTGATTTAAGGGATATCTTATGTTCAAGTGTTTATTATTTAATTAGATTTCTTATTATACAATTTTATTTATTAATATTTAATTATTGATTATAACCTAAGTAACCTAAAGGAATGAACTACCTAGGTCACAAACGTAATCTAGGTCTTCCTAAGCTTTTAGGATGTTTAAATTAAATGATTTAATTAATTATTCTTGTTTATATGTATATAACATCTTTCATTTAATGTTAGGTGGATTTAAGATAATTTCAAAATTAATAAATTTCTTATTTAGACTTGAGTTTAGAGACTAATTAATTTTGATTTTTACTTAATTATTTAATTTATTATAAATTTATCAATTAAGTAATCTAAAATTTGATTAATTTGCAATTCTTAATTATTCCATAAACTCTAAAGGTATATTTAGTTAGATTCCTCAACTTGAGAGGGTTAGAAAATTTTTTGAAGGTCCTTTGATGTTGTTTAAAGTATCTTGAGTTAATTCAATTAAGTTTTATAATTTTTGTGATTTTTTGGATTTATTAGTTCATTCAAATTAACTTAGAACTTGAATATTTCATAACTTTTGATCAAAGAGTCATTTTACTTTGAATTTTTTTATTAAAAATGGGTTTCCTTAGCAATTTCATTTCCCTAAAATCACATCTTACCAAGAGGTGTATTTTTGGGTTAATTAAAGTTTTAATTTTTTCATTAAAACTTAAATTTAGTCTTTATTATTGGGAATTTATTAGGAGTCTTAATTTTCCTTGATTCCTTTATGGAAGATGAATCTAGAGAGGGTTTATTTAAAATTTTTGAAATTTTTGAAATTTTTGTTGATTTATTATGATTTTTTAAAGATGAAACTATTTAAATGAATTAATTTAATTATTTACTTACCTAATTAGGTCATCTTGAGGATTAATAGGTTTTAGTAAGATTTAATATTTTTCTTTGGTTCATTGATGTGTATTATGACACTTCAAATTGATTTAATAATTTTATCTAATTTTCTTGAATTATTATTAATTTATTTTATTAAATTAAGGTAAAGAGGTTGAAAATTCCAAAGTTTTATCTAAGGTGCGTTGCAAGCTTAATTTCAATCTCCTAAAGTTTCAAATTAATTAGACTAAGTTTTTGGGCTTAAATAGGTTTAATTGATTTCAATTAAACTCAATTATCTTAAAAAAGCACCTAATAAAAATTGAGGATTTTAAATTTAATGTATTTCTCTCATTGAGATGAGTTCTTAGAGCCCTTAGTTGTATTTTTTTTGGCTAAATATTTTATTTTATTTATGATTTTTGAAAGTTTCTAGCAATTTTGAAAAAGTTATAAACCCAAAAATTCAGATTTTCCCACCTAACCTAGTCAGCACCATATGGTGCTAACATGCTGCTGTGGGATCCATGTGGATCTGCAAAAATAGATGGATATAGATATCAAGACCATCCGATCAAAGATCAGATGACCTTGATTCAATATGTGGTTTGTGTAAGGGATTAAATCATTTTGTTCCACTAAATCACAGGCGTCCACTCTAAATAGAAGGAATGGATGGCTATGATTATGTCTCGTTCATCCATAGTGCTGACTGAGCGCTATCAAATTTTTGGATCTAATCACTGACGATCTTCAAGGTGAAATCATGAAATTTCAATTGCAAATTTATCAAAAAATGGTTTCGAAGGGATATATATGGCTTGATCTTACCTAAGACCAAGATCACTTCTCAAATGACCAATGTGAAATTGAAAGAGAGTCAATTTTGACCATACCTCGTCGGTGTTGGGTCTCAACGATGCTTTGGGTTTCCAAAATATTTGACTAGGTTGGGTAAAACTTTTGGAGAAAGAAATGCATCTAGTATCCCTCTGTATTAGTGTAGAGGTGAACATTTGCCTTTGCTCTCCTAAGCTTAGTGTGGGGAACGATCAGAGAAGCTTAAGAGAAGGGTAAGGTTCACCTGTATTCAATTTCACTCAAGGAAGGTGTTGGGATGAGCAAAAGCCCTCAATTTGGCTTCCTTTGCTCTCTTTATAGGTGGCCTGTAGTCTTCTTTCCTTGGGTGGTTACCAACTATGGTGATTACAAACTTTGGATGTTTGCTTGATGAGGTGGTCAATTAACTTAAGATGAGCTCAAGTAAATTAGATGAAGGATAAGGAAGGGATGAGATTATTTGGCTTTATGATGTGTTTTTATGTTTTTCTCCCATGGCAGCTCTCCATTCTTTTAACTTTACCTCAACACCATATGGCACCACATCATATATTTTTTAGGCTACTGATTAGCTGACCAAGTCAAGCCAAGATGGATTTGAATTGGGTTCAAGTTCAAATGAATTAAGTTAGGAATGAATAGTTTGATTTAAGTTCATTTGTGTTTGCATTAAGTTGGGTTGAGTTAAGTCTTCTCATTTGCTTAAATGGACTTAGATTTAGTTTTAAATTATTGTTGATTGTTTATGTGGTGTTTAATTTTGGAGTCATTGGGACACTATGCAGACTTAGGGGGTATTTATTGAAGTGATTGGGTATGACATTAAGGTTTGATCTACCATTCCAAAAGATGGAAACATCACCATATAATGGACCTAATCACCTAATAAGGACTCCTCAGGCAGATGGGTCTTCATATATACTAGAGATCTTTTCCCTACTTTAAGGTATATTTTATGCCAGGTTCTTTAGTTCCTTATTGAAGCAAGCTTCCATAGTTAATTACATCCTAGGAATTGAAAATTTTCTAAGAATACTCTCGATTAAAGTAGTCAATAATTATCTCCTAAGATTTCAAAGTTAGACTATCAAAGATTTGAGTATTTATTAGAAAATTTAAGTGGGGATATTCAATTTAGAAAGACTTATTTTTAGATTTCAAAGGAAGATAAGTAGAAAGGACTCATGATATAAGGAAGCCTAGTGAGCACTCCAATCTATCCTATGATGAGGCTTTATATTTTTGAAAGAGAGAATTCATTTTGTTTAAGTTGAAATTTTAATAGAATGCTTTGGCTTACAATCCATCAACACAAGATTGTGGAAATGCCTAAGAGGTGAGGACTTATGCTCATAGCCTGAAGGAAACAAATGGCCTCAGACCCTAAATCTAACATGCTTTAGGACAAGCTAAGAGCACAACCTAAATCTAATTGAAAAATAAGAAATAATGATTCATCTCCACAAGAGAGGGTAAACCGATCCCGACTCTTCTGGACTTACAACTTCCTGGAGTAGCCACCAACTTGCACCTCCTACACTTTAAAACCATGTAGGACGGTCTTATGTAAGTGAAAGATGGCTAGACTATTATTTAATTAGGAAGGAGACTAAATTCTTAAACTCACTCTCTAAGAGACTAGACTTAGACTAAATGCAAAATTTTACAAATTTTTATATCATTTTGACACATTAGTTTGGACAATGGTTTGGGAGAATTATGCCTAAATGCATGATGAATTATAGTTATTGGCTAAATCAATGGGAGAGGTTTTCTCCACTACAAGGGATGCCCTCATAGGTCAATCATTCCCCTTTCATGCAAGAGTGGAGACCCTCCTTATTCAAGATTGAAATAAGATGATATGCATGATATTAGCACATACATCATTCAACTAAGGTTTGTTAAATCTTTTAGTTATCTTGATTATAGCCTAGGCTTTATGGTGAGGTCAAGAGTTGTTCTAAAATTTATTTTTAAGTTATTAGTGAAGGTAAAAAAGTTAATTTTTCCCTGAAGAGCATACTGCATCTAGGCCACACATTCAAACATAAAGGTTAAGAAACCTATAAAGAAGATGAAATTTCTATTCCATAAGATAAACACAACAATCAAACATTTATAAATTATAGTAAAAGAATAAGAGGTTGGTGCGGCTGGGTACCATCGTACAACCCAAAAAAGAAAAAAATTGGGTAGCCAAGCTCTACCTTTATACAACTCAGATTACAATGAAATTTTACTATTATAATTAAATAATTGCTTTGGGGGTCTTCATTTTTCATCTTTTCTTCTTTCTTTTGGTTTTATTATGCTCCAAGCCTTTACAAGGCCTCCTAGGACTTTTCCTTCTAACCAGTGCTCATCCTAAACCCCATAGCACTAATCTTAATTCCTATTGTAAAATTACATATTTGGAAAGTAAAATCTAACTACACCTACAAAATAGATGTTAGATAAATCAACCATACAAACCCAAGTAGTTATATTCCATAATTTGTACTTAGCACCCTACACATGGGTAGCTAAGCCCACTTGTCCCAGTATGGATTATGCAAAGTGGGATAAGCAACTTGCAAGTATAATCATTTATATTTATTGTTACAAAGGCCCCTTTAGCATAATCGAATATAGAAAATAATATTAGGCTAATAATAGTCTAACATCCAATCTACGCACAACAATCCTAACATCCAATCTAAAGCATTACATCATAAAATAAAACACAACATCATAACATACACCATCCTAATGTAAAGCTAGAAGTGGTGACATAGTATTCTAATATGTGTGCTTAGGCTTAGTGTGGTATATCTTAGCTAAGCTTTGGAATTATAATTGTCTAAGGTTTGGAGTTGTTTAAGTTAAATATTTGGGGATGTTTCACTTTAAGTTATTAAGAGGATTAGTGAATTTTAATTGATATCTTCTTTCATTTCATTTGATATTTACTTAGCATCTAATTATTGTAATGAGAGGAAAGAGGTTTAACTCCCTTTCATCCCTATCCTAAGTCATATTCTAAAACATTTTATTATAGTTTGATTTATTTTAGTGAATGATTTATTAATCTTAAGTTTGGGTTAATCTTAAAGAGCCTTATTGAAACATGAAAAGAATCTTAAGATTAATGAAATTGAATTACTATCGCATGGATAATGTTACATTATTCCTTTTCATCGTCAATAGCATGCATATGATTTTAAACTTAACATACCTATACATGTAGTGTATTTTTGGTATAGTTAAATGATTGTGAATGTACTTTTGGTAGAAAAGTGGAATTTCATTTCTTAGTTAAGTACAAACACACATGTATTAAAGATTTAAGCAAGTACTTGTTGTTGTTTAAACCAGAGAAGTGAGATAATCTAAGACCTCCTTGGGGCTACTTAAAGCCTCATATTCTCGGGACGTCTATACTATATACTTGCTATCTTAAATACATATGAATGCATATACAACCATCAGAATGAAAATCATATAAAAGATTGTATGTTAACAAATTTATTTATTCATGTAAAGTAAAGCTTTATCCAAATTCTAATGTATGCAAACATGTGAATGTAATTAAGTAAGTACATGCCATTATTAATTAGGAAAGTGAGGTAATCTAAAACCTCATTAGGGCTACTTAAAGCCTCATATTCCTGGGATGTCCTGACTATATACTTACTAACATTCAAATATATGTAACATACACATGAATCATGAAAATAAAATAATGCTTTAACAAGTTCAAGCTATAAACAAATGTAAATCATATAAAATAGTCATAGCCAACATCAATTTAAATCTTCATTATTAACTCATAACTTTGAAAATAATGTTAAAATTTGTTAGTGATAATAACCACATATATAATTGGATTAACCCAACACATGCAACTTACACATAATTAAATTCAATTGATTCTTTTATTTAAAAAAATGAATGCATAATATCAAATGGCATACAAATTTATAAAGATTTAAAAAGAATAATTGAACATTGCCAAATGATACATTTAATCACATTAAATCCTAAGGACAATCAAGTTGAATAAAATTATTTAAGGTCAACCAAAGTTGTAAGGAGTTTAATTTTGGATTTGAATTGTAACACTAAAAGAGGAGAGATAATATTTGTTATTTTAACCCCATCTCACATTAGTGAGTTAATGTGCATAAGGAAAGTAATTTAGTGAATTTTATAGATTAAATAAGTTCAAGCCATTAAGAAATTTATTTAATTTCCCTTTTCTATGTTTCTTTAATTTGATTAATCATTTAATCATGAGCCTCTAATGATATGCCAATGAGAAATTAAATTTTACAATGTTATTAGCAAGACCTAATACAATTAGGCTCACAATTAAATATTAATTAGATTAAAGAGGACACTAATTAAGTACTTATATGGTTTTCCCACACCCTTGGGTTACCATATGTTCCATAAGACTCTTTATGTTATTAAATACATTAAGGGAACCCATGAATTCAATTTGAGTTATTTGATCTAATTATCATCTTAATTTTATTTAATTTCATCATTAAATAATCTCATTGTTCATTAATTAACAAATGTAGCAATTAGCCCTCCTAATGAAATGAATTTAAGAAAACTATTAGGAAGGAGGTCCTAATCATTCCCCCTCATCATTTCACTGTTAACAATAATTAAACATCATTAATGTTTATAATTTTACTATTTAGCATTTTTAATAGTTATTAAATTGATTAAAGAGAGTGATTAAGATTAAAATTCCAAATTCCCCTAATTATCTAGCCAATAAATCTTAAGAAAATTATAAAAAGTAGAGGACATCCCAAAAATCAACATATCTAATTTGATATCAATTAGGCAAGTAATTAAGGCTTAATTAAGGTAATGAGAAAAAACTTCAAACCCTAATTAAGTATTGTTCACTGCTCAAACATTAGGGGTTTTCTTTTTATCAAATTCTCCTATGTTTACCCTTCCCAAAATGGGTTTACTCATATTTTTAGAATTTCCCTACAATTAGTTTTGATTTTTCAAAGTTCTAAGTGATTAATTACATTTTAATGTCTAATTAATCCCCTAACCCATTAGTGCCACGCGGATGCTGATGTGACAATGCTTTCCATGTGGTGCCATAGGATAAGCTATTTAAAACATCCCCCGTGGCATCGAGTCAGCCGTGGCAGATGCAATTTCATCTCCACTGTCTAATCTCAGATCGGACGATGGGGATATCTAAATAATTAAATTATATTTTTGGCTGATTAACTCATGGCCGTCCATTCTAATCATGCAGAATGGACATCAGATAATTCTTCATCCCTTGAACGATGAAAGACGTACACCGTCAACCGTTCGCCACTCTATCTGAGCTCGTCAAAGCTCGTGGGACATCAGGATCAACTCCAAAATGTTTCAGGAGGAGCTCTAAGTGGATCTTATGGTGGAAATCACATAAAATCATATAATATTTCATAAAAGACCAACACCTAGGGGATTTTCTATGGTTTGCCAAAGTTTACCTCACCAGAGCTCAAGACCGACAGTCCAACGAATGAGGTAGCTTCATCTTGAAGAGATGAAGCTTATTTAGAAGCTCTTGAGTTGCCTCCCCACTAGAGCTTGGAGATGATGCCTCTATGGACCAAACGCCACCGCAATAGTCACCAGAGTTGGTCTAGGAGTGGTCTCCAGTGCTCGAATCGATTAGGAATCAATTCATTTTGACTTTATGTCATTTGAATTAGATATGGAGGCTTATACCCTCCTCCCCAAGTGATCCGATGGCTTGGATTATCTCAACTTTTGGTAGTTGTCTGGCCAATGCAGGTGGCCAGAGGTGTCGGTGATGGGCTAAGGTGGAGGTTCTTGAGTGGCTGATGGAGTGGACATGGGATGAGGTGGGGTGTTCCTCCTCCCCCAAGTGTGCCAATGGGTAGCCATGGGTGAACTAACCTTCTCTTCACCCATGGCTAAACCCAACAGCCTTGGGTCAAGTGAGTTAGTGGTCCAAGAATCCAAAATGTGATAAGGGGGGCTGCCAAGGGTTGATGAGTAGGAAAGACCATCCAAATGTTGATTTTATCTCATTTGGATGGGTTTTTCCAATGGGTTTTGGCTTAATTCGGGTCCAACATGGGTTGGGTTCGTTTGGGATGACCCATGGTGACCCAAGGATGGGTAATGCCAAGTTTGGATGGGTTTGGACTAAGTTTGAATGGTTTGGCTCAATTTAACCCATATGAGTAAAATTGGGTTCAATTGGGTTAGGTTGACCAATTGGTCAAATTGGGTCAAATTGATGGTTAAGTTAAGTTCATTTGATCATTTGTAATGTATTGGGGTCATTGGTTTGGTTTAATTTTAAGAGGATTTGAGTTAAATGAGCTAAGTTGACAATTTTGGTCAAACTGATCAAATTGGCTTGGGTGGCAGGTTGGTTTGGGTTCAAATGATGATTTGAGAATGATTGTAGGTGTTGATTTGAATCAATTTGAATTAGGAAAAAGTTTGGTTCAATTGGACCCTTTAGGCCAAATTAGGCTAAGTGGGTCAATTGGGTTGGTTTGGTCAAATTGGATTCAATTAAAGATTGGATCATGTTCAATATTCAATTTATGATTGATTAGAGGCATTGGTCTCAATCAATTGAATTTAGGATTTGATTTGGCCCAATTTGGCCCTTTAGGTCAAATTGGCTCAACGTGGGTCAAGAGCCCAAGTTGGTTTGGTTTGGTTCAATTAGTGGTTGAGTCATGTTCAATACTGAATTTATGATTGATGGAAGTCATTGGTTTCAATCAATTGAGTTTAGAATGGGATTTGGTTCATTTTGGTCCATAGGTTAATTGGATCAACTTGTATCAAGTGATGAAATTGGCTTAGTTTGACCCAATTGATTACAGTAGAACAATCAAGGATGATCCACAATCATTGTATAGGAGATTGGATGGGTTGGTTCAATCTAATTTGGGTTGGATAAGAGTTTGGATCAAATTAATCCTTTAGGTCATTTTGGGTCAAGTGGACCAAATGGGTTAATTGAGTTGGATTACGTTAAATTTGGTTGAATTGAGTTTAATGATGGGTTTATGATTAATTGATAGCTTTGATTGCAATTGATTTAGATTTTTTTTTGCTCATTTGGACCTTTAGGTTCAAATGGGCTAACTTGGGTTATTTGGTTTGATTTGATTGGATTGGTTTGATAATGAGTCTTAGAAGGGTTTGAAATAGAGGTTTGGATGATTGGAGCGCTTTTGTGAAAATCAATTTGATTAGGTTCAATTGAATGGGCTTTGGGTTGGATCCATATGATGGTGGTGGAATTAGTTTTGGCTAAGGGTTAATTTAATTTGGCTTGGAGCTTGGATTTGAAACAAAACTCAATTGAGGTTGGTTGGTTGGCTTGGGATTGGTTTAAGAAAGGTGGATAAACATAGGTTTTGGTTTTGGCCCTAGAGTATGACCTAAGCTCAGGGTATGCCTTCTCAAGTCTCTGGGCTTGGGTTTAGTGTTCCCTTATTCACTAGAAGTTTCATATGACTAGGGAAATGTAAGTGTCTAGAAAACTCCTAAGCATTGAATTGGAAGGATGAGTCCTCACTCCTAAAGTGAAGTCAATAGTTCATTAAATGATTTATGGATCAATTGATCCATATCACATGAAGGTGTGGTGTTTATTTTCAGATGGTCATTTAGACAGCACCCAGAGTGTAGGGGTTACTTATTGATGTGATCAGGTATGATATTGAGGTATGATGTACTATCTCGAAAGATGGAAACATCACCCTACAATGAACCCGATCACCTAATAAGGACTTCAAAGGCATGATGGGTCTTAGTATGTTCCAAGATTATTCTCCCAGTTTACATGAAAAAATAAAGTAGGGTTTATTATATGCCGGGTTCTTAAGTTACCTATGGAGGAAAGCCTCCATAGTTAATTACATCTTAGGAAATGAAATTTCTTAAGAATACTCTCAATTAAAGTGGTCAATTATTGTCTCCAAAGATTTCAAGATTAAGACTATCAAAGGATTGGTAACTTTGGAAATCAAGTAGGATTGTTCAATTAGAAGACTTATTTTAGAATCTAAAGGAAAATGAGTAGGAAGTGCTCATGATTATAGGAAGTCTAATGAGCACTCCAACCTATTCTATGATGAGACTTTATCTTTTGAAAGTGAGAAGATTTTTTTTTTTTTTGAGATGAATTTTTATTAGAATGCTAAGGCTTATAGTCCATCAACACAAGATTGTGGAAATGCCTAAGAGGTAGGAATTTGTGTTCGCAGCCCAAGGGAAATAAGCAACCTCAGATCTTAAATCTAGGGAGCTTTAACATGAGCTAAAGAACTACCTAAATCTAAGTAAAAGGGGATATACTAATTCACCTCCATAAGAGAGGACAAACCCATCCAACTCTTCTAGACTTACAACCACCTGGAGTGGCCGCTAGCTAACACCTTCTACAATTTAAACCCATGTAGGCCGGTCTTATGTAATTGTAAGATGGCTATGCTTGTTATTTAATTTTGAAAGAGACTAGAGTCCTAAACTCACTCCCTAAGAGACTAGATCATCATTTGGCATAAGCATATGACTTAATCTGAATGCAAAATCTTTTCAAGTTTTTATATTATTTTGACACATTCTTTTGGACAAAGGCTTTGGAATTTATTATGCCTAAATGCATGATGAAATTTGGTTATTGGATAAATCAAGAGAGAAAGAGGGTGAAGCTCCATAATAAAGGGTTTCTCTCATAGGTCAAGTGGTCCCCAAAGTGCATGAATGGAGGCCCTCATTTTGCAAGAGTGATAGAAGATGCCATGCATGATGTGAGATGTACAACATTCAACTAAGGGGTTGCTAAATCTTTTAATTTTTTGATTATAGGCTAAGCTTTATTGTACGATTGAAAGTTATTTAAAACTTAGTTATAAGTTATTAATTAGGGTGGAAATATTAATTTTGTTCTAAGAGCCTATCGCATCTAGACCACACTTTCAAACATCAATAATTAAGAAACTATGAAATTCATGCTATTTTAGTGCACAAACTAAACATAAAAACAATCATTTTATGGACTATAATGAAAGAATAAGAGGCTGATACGACTGGGTACCACCGTACACCATGGAAAAGAGAAAAGATGGATAGCTGAGTTCTACCCTTATATAACTCAGATTTATAAAATAATAATTACAATTGAAATCAAATACATGCTATGGGGGTCTTCACTCTTCATTTCTTCTTTCTTCTTTCTTTCTTCTTGATTTGAGTGAGCTCCAAGGCTTCATAGGACCTCCCAAGACTAAGCCTTCTAGCCACTACTCATCCAAATCTCCATAGCACTCATCCTAATTTTCATTGCAAAATTACATTTTCATGAAAAAGTAAAATCTAACTACACTTGCAAAATAGACATTAGTCAAACATACATACATTCCCAAGTAGTTATATTTTATAATTTAGAGTTAGTGCCCCACATATGGGTAACCAAGCCCACTTATCCTAATGTGGATTATGCTTAGGGGCATAAGAAACCTGTAAGAAAAGTATTTATATTTGTTTTTACAGCAAACCCATAAGCATAATCCCCTGCAAAAAGTAATATTAGACTATCAACGGCCTAACATCCAGTCTAAGATCCACATTTCTAACATCTAGTCTAAAATATTATATCACAAAATAAAATACAATATCACACATACACCATCCTAACTTAAGACTAGAAGTAGTGGCTTGATTCTAATGTGTGTGCTAAGGCTTTGTGTGGTGTGTCTTAGCTAGACTTTTGGATTATGATTATCTAAGTTAGGAAAAGTTGAATTTAACATGATTGATGGATTCACTTTAAATTGTTTAGAAGTTTGTAAATTTTAATTTGTATACTTATTTTGCTTAATTTAATTTATACTTAGCATCTCATAAAGAGAAGACAAAGGCTTGACCTTCTTCATCCCTACCTTAAGTTATTTCCTAAAAGCATGTTCTTATGACTTGGTTTCTTTTAGTGACTGATTTAAAAAAAATAAGTTTTGGGTTAACCTTAAAGAATACCATTCAACATGAAAGGCATCTTAAGATTAATGTAGTTGAATTATCATCACATAGAATATGTTGAACCATTCCTTTTCATCACCCATAACATGCATATGATTTAACACTTAGTTTACCTACACATGCAATACATTTTATCATACTTAAATGGTTATGAATGTATATGTTTTTAATAAAAAAGGGGGCTTTCATTCTCTAATCAAATACACATACACATATCTAAAAGATGTAAGAAAATACGAGCCATTGTTAACCAGGGAAGTGAGATAATCGACTTAAAACATCGATTCCTATGGTATAAGATCATTATATTTTTGTTGAATTATTTATACATGTAATTTAAAGCTCTATCCAAATTCTAATACAAATATACGTAGGAATGAAATTAAATAAGTACATGCCTTTACTATCCAAGGAAGTGAGATAATCAAATAACCTCCTTGGGGCTACTTAAAGCCTCGTATTCCTGGAATATCCAGACTATATACTTATTATCATTAAAACATATGTAAATCTATATAGGAACATGGGGAAGAAAGCTTCACATTCACATACTTAAGCTATGAACACATGCAAATCATATATGTATTCATAACTACTATCACTCCAAATATTGTTATCAACTTATAGCTTTTGCCAAAAAATTTTTGGATTTATTAATGATAATAGCCGAACATATGATAAAATTAAGCCAACACATGCAAGCTTACATAAGTAATTTCCATTTGATTCATTTAAATTTGAAAACATGAATACATGAAATCATATGACATGCAATTTTTTAAAGTGATAGAAAAGGAATAGCCAAACATAACCATATGACTTATTCAACTACATTAATTCCTAAGGACAATCACATCAAATGAAATTATTTAAAGAAAATCAAAGCTTCTTATTAATTTAATTTTTTGGGTTTTGAATTGAACTTAAACAGGATAAATCATTTGATGTTTTAATCCCATTCCCATGTTGGTGACCTTAATTTGTTTAAGGAAAGATGATTAAGTAATTTTTATAATTTAATTAAGTTAAATCATTAAGTAATCCATTTAATTACCCTTTCCTATCCCTCATTACTTTAATTAATCATGTAGTCATGAGCCACAAATGACATGAACATGAGGAAAAATAAAATTGTAATGCTCTTATAGGACCTAATGCAATTGGCTTATGATTAGAGATTAATTAAGTTAAAGATTGTAATTAAGTACTTTTATAATTTTCTCACACTTATGGGTTAATCATAATTTCCTTACGGGTCTTTATGCTATTAATTTCGTTATCAATTATCTGAAGTGATTAACATTTTAGTTTAATTTGGCCATTAATTAATTAATTAAATTCTTAATTAAACCATGTATTAATTAATCCTCTTGAATGAAATGAATTTGGAAAAGTAATTAGGAGAGAGGTCCTAATCACTCACCCTCACCATCCCATTGTTAATTAATGTTTGATGAACTTTAATTAACTAACTTTTACTATTTAGAGCTTTAATTAATCATTTAAATTAATTAAGGCAGTAATTAGGGCTTGAATTTAAAATTTCCTTAATTACATAGACAATAAATCCCAACAAAATCATGGGAGGCAGAGGTCATCCCACTAAATCATCATGCCAAGTTTGGGATTAATTTTTCAAGTAATTAGGGCTTAATTAAGCTAATTAAGAAAACATACAAACTGTAATTAAGTTTTAATCAATATTCAAAACATAATGAAACTAATTTTTATTAAATTCTTCTCTATTTTACCTTTCCAAAACATATTTATTTATTTTTTGTGGATTTTTCTATAATTAGTTATGATTTTAAGAAATTTCAGCCAATTAAAATACATTTCTAAGCCTAATTAATCCCAAATTCCGTCGCCACCACGCGGGTGGCAGATGTGGCAGCATTTTCCATGTGGCGCCACAAGATTGGTCACTTAAATCATCTGACATGGAAGAATGGAAGCGCTTTCATCCCCACCTTTTGATATAAGATCGGACAGTGGGGATTAATCCTACAGTTCTTATAGGATTCAATCAAGTGAAACTAGCAAATTAAATCATGATTGTTCATTCTAATCACAAAGAATGGAAAGCGAATAATCCTTTGTCCCCTGACTGATGGAAGATGGACACCGTCCGCCCACCCCAACTCGATCTGAGCTCGTCAGAGCTCGAGGAGACTCGGGATCGATCTAAAAATGTTTATAGAGGGATCTAAAGGGATCATATGGTGGGATTCACACACAATCAAACTTTCCTTTATAAAGGCCTAGAAAATTTTTAGAAAATGTCAGTTTTCCAAAATTTAGAGCTTAGGTCCAATGCCTAATCGACCGAGGTGGCTTCTTGTTGAAGAGACAAAGCGCTGCTGAGAAGCTCGTGCCTTGCCTCCTCCCCGATGTCTCTGTGGATCAAACACTACTAAAATCTTCATTAGAGTTCGGCTTAGAGTGATCTTCGTTCGTTGAATCGATTGGAAATCGATTCGTTTCTCCTCATAGGAGGTTGGTGAAGGTGTGGGTAAAGTTAATTTAAAAATGGTGGAGTTTGGAGGAGGTTGGATAGAGATTACCCTTGTCCTATTTCAGGGTTGGAATTTTCAGTGATGGGGAGGCTTTAGGAACTTGGGGAAAGCTCTTAGAGACTCTCCTTGGGTGCTTGTGCTGAGGATGTTCAATGTCTCATTTTGAATCAAAATGAGGGGAGTATACCCCCTCCCTCCTTCAATCTGATGGCTAGGATGCTCTCTGTAATTTATAGGTGGTCAACCGGCACAGGTGGCCATAGATGCTAGGGAATCAGTGAGGTGGCTCAGTTTGAGTGGGTGAGTGAGGGAAGTGGGCTGCCAAGGGATGAGGTAGCTGTCCTTGGGTTTCCTATGTGTGCCAATAGGAGGAGGTGGATCAGCTCACCTCCACTTGGCTATGGCTAACCCAAACCCACTTTAGGTCAGGTGAGCCAATGGTCCTCATGTCCATTTGGAGCTTAAGGTGGCTGCCAAGAGTAGCAAAGTGGGTTTGCCAATCCAAATGTGGGCTTTCCCCTATTTAGAGAGCTTTGCCCATTAGTTAATGGGTCAATTTAAGTTGGAATTGGGTTGGGTTGGATTTGGGCTGACCCAAGGTGACCTAAGGATGGGTTATGCTAGGTTTCAATGGGTTTGGAGTTGATTTGGTTGGGTTTGGCTCTGTTTGAGCCATGTAGGTCAAATTGGGCTAAGTTGGATTAGGTTGATGAATTGGTCAAATTGGGTCAAACTAAGGCTTGAGACAACTTCAAATGATGATTTGTGATGTTTAGGAGCAATTGGTTTGGTTTGGTTTGCATTAGATTTGAATTTGAGGGGTTCATATGGGGCAAATGGGCTAAGTTGATTAATTTGTTCAATTTGACTAAATTGGCTTGAATTAGGTATTGATTTAAGCTCAATTGATCATTTGAAGATGATTATAAGATTTGATTTCAATCAATTTGGATTTAGGAATGATTTAGCCCAATTTAACCCTTTAAGTCAATTTGGGCTAAGTGGGTCAATTGGGTTGACTTGGTCAAATTAGGTTGAAGGAGGTTTTGGTCATGTTCAATAATCAATTTAAAATGGATTTGAATCATTAGTTGCAATCAATTTGGATTAGAATTTGATTTGGCCTAATTTGGCCTTTTTGGTCAAATTGGGTCAACTTGAGTCAAATGACTAATTGGGCTTATTTTGGCTTAATTGATGCTCAAGTCATGTTCAAGGGTTGATTTATGATTGATTGGAATCATTGGTTTCAATTGATTTGCATTGGAATGAGATTTGGATCATTTGGCTCATGTGGGATAAAAGGCTTAACTTAGGTCAAAAGATCAAATTGACTTGGTTTGACTCAATTGATTGCAATTGATCAATCAAGGGTGATCAATAGTCACTGTAGGAGGTTTTGGATAGGTTGGTTCAATCCATTTTGGGTCGTATTAGAATTTGGTTCAATTTGGTCAAATTGGTCACTTTAGGTCAAGTGGATCAATTGGGCTAATTGAGATAGATTTGGTTTGATTTGGGTTGAATCAAGTTGAATTGATTTTGATAATTGATTTATTATTGATTGATGGTTTTGATTGCAATTGATTTGGGTTTAATTGGATCTTGGATCATTTGGACATTTTGGGTGAAATGGGCTAACTTGGGTTAATTGAATTGATCTTGGCCAATGGGTTTGATTATGGATTTTGGTAGAGGTTGAGATGATGATTTGAATGGTTTGAGAAAAATTAATTGAGTTTGGTTTGATTGAATGAGATTTGGGGTCAAATCCATAGGATTGAATCATTGGGTTACGATGGGTTTGATTTTGGCTTGGAGTTTGGATATGAGATTGGATTCAGTTGGTATTGTTTTGATTTGAGGTTTGGTTTTGCATTAATTTGAAGTTGGTTTTAGACTCAAGGTTAGGCATAAGTCATGGGTTAGGCCATAGGGTAGGTAGGTTTCCTTAGTCTTAAGTCATAGCCTGATCCTATAGCGAATCCTCCTAAGTCCCTAGGCTTGGGTTAAGTGTTCACTTAGTCACTAGCAGTGCCCTATGATTAAGGAGAATCTAGTGTCAATAAGACTCCTAGATCTAAGATGAGAATATTAACTCCTCACTCCAAAAGTGAGGTCAATAGAAAGCTTAATGTGATTAAGGCTAGTTTGACCCAATTGACCTAAGTGGGTTAAATTAGATCTTCTAGCCTATTAGGCCATTTTAAGATTTTAATTTTAATTTAAATTCAGTAATTTCTTCATTTAGTTTTAAGTTAATTTTATGAATCACGTGGGATTCAATTGAGTCAAATAGCCAATTTGGCTCAATCAAAGTATTTTTATACTCCAATCATATTTTATTAAGTGGTTAAGATTGGTTGGAACAATTAATTCCAATTGGTTTGAATTTAATTATGAATTTAGGCCCACATTGATCAAAATTGGGCTTAATGGGTCAAATTGGATTCATTTGGGTCAAATGATCAAATTGATTAAGTTGAACCCAAATAATTATTGGATTATATTCATTTGTGATTTTTAAATAATTTTTAATGATTGATTTGAATTAATTTTAATTTAATTTGAATTTAAGTTTAATAAGGTCCATTTGGATCTATTTGGATCAAGTGATCTAATTAACCCATTTGAGACCTTATTAGATCTATGTTTAAACATATTCATTTGATAAATTTGAGTCCTTGGAACAACTCAATTTGGTCAACTTTAGAAAGTTGACTTCTGACTTGGTAGGACCCACATGGGTCAACTTAAGATCAAATGACCTTATATCCCACCTTAAACCTTGTCTAAATTTATTTTTTGGTTTATTTATGTTCATGTATTGATTCTATGCTTTTGTTTTATTTAATTTTAATTTATTTTGATTTTATTTAAATTTTCTTAGACTTAGGTGATTTTGAGCTTAAATGGGTCAACCATCCCAACTACCATAGTATATGCTCAATCAAATTTATATTTCAATTGGGATGTGTTTTGATTTAGATTTGTATTTGATTTATTCTTTCATTTTGTTTTATTTGTAATTTCCTAAGTGCTTACTTAAGAAATTCCTAATCTATGATTAGGAGTCTTAATTACTAGGATTGTAGATGATGTTAACTTTATCAAAAAATGAGGTCAACACATTCCCAGAGTCTTATGTTGTTAGGACAAATTGAAGGATTACTAACTTTCTAAGGATTACTAACTTTATAAAACCCAATTATTGGACAAATTGAAGGATTACTAACTTTCTAAGGATCGAAGTACTTTCTACTTATTCAACTTTGGAATTCAATAAGAATTGTTCTTGTTTGAGTTCTTCCATTTGACTTAAATATTTAGCAGTCATGATATCAACATTGAAATCCGTAAAGAAAATAGCTGACTAGTTTATTTGAGAGTTTTCCAAAGAGACTTTTGTCTTTTAAGATGTAATTAGCTTGCCAATGTGGGGAACTTTTAACTCAAGTAAAAAAAAACTCTTACTTCACCACCCATGTAAGGCAAAGAAAATTCTCTAGTTCACGTAAACCCATCAACTTAAGGAGTTCTTATTAAGTGATTGAATTTATCAGAAGGTAATATCTCTATCTCTTGGGGTAGTATATGATGTATTTAATCACCTAAATAAGTACCATCCAAGATCTACATAGTGTTCTCTTATTTTAATTCCCACACTCTCTAATTCTTTCTACCAACCTATTTTTAGAGTAGTCATTCATCTCCACCACCTCCAATATGGAGTTTCCAAGTACTTGAATATGTCATTTTTTTTCTAACATTTAGTGCCTGTCATTAAGCATTCTGCCTTTGTTTTTGTTCTACTTTTAATTGTCAATGGTACTCACTTCAACATTAAAATCTTTAATAATAACTTTACTAGAGAGTATTAGTGAAACAAAATAAAAAAAAATATTATGCAAGATGCATCTTTATCTAACATTACTAGAATAGTTTTAAAATCATACGATAATGCTCCCATTAATTCCATGAGACCCATGTTTAATATACATCACAATGAAGGATCTTATGGGAATACTTTGTTTAGAATATTATGAATTACGATTCTATTGTATGTTGATTGAAATCTAAAAAAACTTCAATAAAAAAAAGCACACTGCTATAGCTTCCATAAAATAATCAATGTAAATGACTGCTCACTTATTTAGACGAATGAGTTGATTGAAGAGTGATATCACTATTCATGATAATAAACTAAACACCTAACTTCTATAATAAAATTTTTTATTACACTTTATAATAAAGTTGACCCATTATAATTCAAAGACCTTTGCAAAAAGTTAACCAAATTATTACAAATCTTGGCCTTCATTGATTACCAATAATAGTTTAAATAGCTCTTAGATTTGATCAAAAACCAACTAGCTATTCCTTTAATGTTTATTTGAGTTAGGATAATGGAAATCTTTTTAAATACCCCTCTTAGACTCACTCAACTAAGTCATTGGATTAACTAAATTAAATGAATATAAGCTTCATGATAATCGCCTAGAACATTAATTTTTATATCATTGCCGCCTCCAAATTATACATCATTATAACTTCCATTGATAATTCCACCATGTCCATTCGATTTAAAAAATATATCATAAAAGAAATTTATTTTAAATAATTAATTGAATAAAGCAAAAAAAGATCATATGCTTCAATTATTATAAAAATTTTATTTAAATCACATTTTTAAGATCAGATTTTTCTCCTTCTTGATTGACCTTGATGTTATTACTTTAATAATTATTGAATTGGATACCTCTTGTTGATTGAGCATTTAATAATTGAAATTAATTAAACAATTCTAGAACGTCAAAATATCAACTTATACACCTTAAATGGTAAATAAACCACCCTACTTTTTGCATTAAAGGCATCCTTTCCAATATCGTCACATAGGTATTGATTCATAGTGGCTTAACTCATAACTTATATTTAGCAACATCTTGTCAAGTTTCTTAAGCTTTCCTTCATTCTTACACAACCATTCCATGTCCTAATTGCCAATGATGATGATCTAGCTTGCACAAAATGTCCTTAACTTTCCATTTAAGGTACTAATATCAATCTTAGGTTTCATTAGACATAATAATTAAGCT
This sequence comes from Cymbidium sinense, assembly GCA_021442155.1. Classification (NCBI taxonomy): domain Eukaryota; kingdom Viridiplantae; phylum Streptophyta; class Magnoliopsida; order Asparagales; family Orchidaceae; genus Cymbidium; species Cymbidium sinense. The sequence continues at coordinate 32,937,559 of CM038217.1, forward strand.
ACATCACTTATAGTTATACATCAATGCAAATAATTTTTTCTCACTAAGGAAAACAAATTATATTCTATGATATCAAATCGATTGACCTTGAATACATTATCTTTTGTGAACAACTAAAATTAACTTTATCAATTTTATTTCCATGGAATAATAAACATCTTGATCCTATACTAGCAACATTCAATAGTAATAAACCATCCACCATTATGTATAGTCCTACACTTTACTCTTCACATAATATAATGACCTACCATTATCATGACAACATGAACACCAAATCTAATGAATTTTTTTATTCTCACTAGGGAAAACCCATTTTCTCCATAATAAACTAAATGATCTCAAACATATATTATTTAGCCAACTCATCAAATTATCCTTCAAGGTCTAATGCTAATTATTTTCACTCAAAATAAATATCTCCACTACATCCTAACAATAGCTAATATTTGTTGACCTCAAATTTGGATGAGGTTAACATCAATTCTAAAATTACTAATTAGGATGTCCTAATATTAGATAAGAATCTCCTAATTCAATGCTTTGGACATAGACTTAGTGACCTAGTGCACCTTCCTTGAGTTTGATCTAATCTAATGGACTTAGGTAGACTTAACCCAAATTTCAAATTTGGATTAGATCAAATCAAATCCAAATAAATCAAAATAAAATCAAATTAAAACAAATGAATGAATCCAGAACTAAAAGAAAGTCAAATTTGGTCAACCCATTTAACATATGTTTGACTTAGCTGGTTCCCACCAAGTCAAAGGTTAACCCACCAAAATTTGAACAATTTAAATCTTTTTAAATGTTCCAAATAATCAAATTAACATGTTTAATTATGAATCTAAAGGAATATAAAATTAATTATGACCTTACTTAGGTTAATTGGACCACTTAGTCTAAATGAACCTAAATGGGTCTTATTGGGTTCAATCCCAAATCAAATTAAAATCAATTCAATTTGATTGCTTAAAATCATTTATAAATGATAATCAAACACAATCCCACCCATCATCGGGTCTAATTTGGTCAAATTGGTCATTTGACCCAAATGAAACCCAAGCTTAATCCATTATGCCCACTTTAGGTCAAATGGGTTCAAATTGAAATCCACTTGAAATTAAATGAAATAAATTAGTCCAAATCATCTCACATAAGTGATCAAGCATGATTGGAGTCCAAACTAGATACAATTGAGTCAAATTAGTCATTTGAGCTCAATTGGAATCAAGCTTAACCCATTTAGGCCTAAATGGGTTGAAATGAAATGAAATCTAAAATTAATTCAAATCTAAATCAATTAATTAAATCAAAACATAATCAATCATCAATTAAATATAACTGAATCTAAAATTAAAAGAATAAATTAAAACCAAACACTTTAAATCCAAATCCTTAGATTGGATTCAAATTTCCAATCCAATTCAAATGAATTTGGACTTGATCTTAAACTCATATTAAGTTTGATTTGGGTAGCCACACATTAAATTAAAGGTTGGGGTAGTGATTCCAAAAAAAAAAACATGAAACCAAAAGAAATTTGTTGAGTTCTTTGACCAAGTAATGATACTTAGGAGATTGTTCCCCTTTCCATCATCAAAAACTACATGGATTTTAGATCTAAATATCATACCCTTGACCACCTCTTAGGAGAATGGTTCCGAGGCTGAAAATAAGGGATCAGCCCTTAAGCCAGAGAAAAATTGGCTTCCCCCAAGAGGGAAGCAAGAAGAAAGCAAGGAAGTGCAAGGAAGGAAATCCAAGTCCATGGCCAAGGAAGAAAAAGCAAGGAGATGCCCTCCTGTTTTAGAATCCCTCATCAAAACATGTTCATAAGGCCAAGGGGAATTAAATCCACCCCTTGATTGACCCTCCTACCACCGATGGTTGGAATCTGGCCACCTAGAAGACCACTTACATGGTTTTTGACCTTGTATGGAAAGTGGGGAGGGATGGCCTTTTCCCTCTCTCTTTTCACCCCAAATCACTAACCAAGGGAAGAGACCCTTTCCGCCAAATCCTCACCGCCAGCACACCAAAAAATGATCGAACCAGACAGCCATCGAGCGATCTATAATGGAAAATTGCTAGAGAGAGTCTCCCACCTCCAATTGAATGTTCCAACACATTCTAGAAGTCGATGTGACCTCAAATAATTCACCACCAGAACCCCTCACCACTAGCGAGCTGGAGAATGACCCAACCTGAAGGAAAACATCCACAAGTTGGTCTCCAAGGTGTTTGGTGGGTAGGCAAGCCACCAAATCGTATCCACAACTTCATCGCATTAAGGCAAAGGTGTTCAAGTCGATCCCACCATCGGTGATCACCAGAATTTAGCTATGCTCCATTACCGACCTATTAAGCATTTAAAATTGGTCCTTTGTGAAACATATTTGATCCCCATGAAGATCAAACCATATAGATCGATGCAAATCGATCCTTGATCATTTTGCAATCAAAATCAAGTCAAAAACCACCAAAGATCATCAAAAATTTCTTCAAAATGACGGACGATGTCCGTCACTCATTGGAGACATTCAGAAGATGATCTTTATTGTCCATTCCTTTTATTTGGAATGGATGACTAAAATTTAGCTACATGATGAGATTAAATCTCTTAAGGAGATCAGAAAATGAATCGAGTTGAGATTCGTTCTGCGTGGCTTCGCTTTTGACACAGTCGCCACATGTGATCCACATGGTCGAATGTCGACGTGCCATAATGGCAGAGGTGCCACGTCGGTCCACCATCTTAAAATGGTAAATCCCCCTTTTGAATTAATTAAAAAAATCATTAAAAATGCCAAAAAAATTCAAAAATCATAAAAAATTAAATATAAATTCAAAAATTGCAAACTTGCACTCTTTGTGTTTCTCTTGATGAGGAGAATTTATTAATATTAAAATCCCCAAGTAATTTGGAATATTTTGGCCTTAATTTAACTTTGAATGAAGTCTATCAAACCTTAATTAATCACAAACTATTAATCCAATCCAAATGAAGCTTTGGGGAACTCAAACGGAGGTTAAAACACACCATAGAAAAAGATTTAATTAACTATCTCCATGTAATTCAAGAAATATTTAATTTCAAATCCAAAACTTTAATTTTAATTAAATAAATAAAAATTTAATGAAATAAATCATCAAAATTGATCAAATAACTTTAAATCAACTTAACAAACCCTAATGAACTTAAATACACAAATGAAACTCATTGGAACTTAAGAAATCACAAAATGAGTTAATGGTGTAAGTAATTGAATTAAATAATTTAAATAATTAACTAGAATTTAAGTAAATTATAATCAATCAACAAATATTTTAAAAATTATGAATAAGCCCTCCTTTGAAACATCTTTCAAAGAGGAATCAAGAAAAAATAAAACCCCAAATTAATTCTCATTAAATTAGGCTTAATTTAAGTTTTAATGAAATAATTAAAACTTAATTACACCATAATTATGAATATAATAAAGATAAATCCTTAGAAATATGAAATTGGAATGAAACCACACTTCCCATAAAAATTTCAAACCCAGACCTCTAGATTGGGAATTGTTAAATTTCCAAATCTCTAGGTCAATATAAATAAAATAATGAATAAAAAAATTCATAAATTCATAAAATCGTGAAGTAATTTGAACTAATCTTTATCAACATGAAAAACATTTAGGATAACTCTTCCAACATCCTAAATCAAAGGAATTAATCACTTCCATACTTAAGGATTAATGAAATTAATAATGCACATGAATCATAATTAAACTTTTAGTCAATGAACTCATAACAAATGAAATAACTTAATGAAACCTTAATACACAATCAATGTAATCTAAGAATGAATTCAAACATGAACTTAAGTGCCTTAGGTTAACATAAATCAAACCAAATAATATGAATATAATTCAATGAACCTAAATATAACTCAAACCAAAACATTTATATAAACCAAATTAAATAAAATAATTCAAACAAAATCAAATAAAAAGAATAAATTAAATCAAATCAAGAGAATAAAATGAAGAATTAAATTTGAAAGAAAAGAATTATAACATTAATCCAAAATCCAAACTAAATTCAAACCCAAATAATCTAAATAAAACTAAAATGAATAATTAAGATACTTAAGGATCTTAGTTAGACCTTTAAGATGGACCTTCAACTTAGGATGAAGGTTTCATTCCATTAGAGGTTAGGATGTTCAATAGAATGGGTTCCACCCAAAAGTGGAATCTATTATACTCTTCATTTTTAAAAACCTAAACTTCACTTTAACAAAATAAAAGTGAAAATGAAAATAAATAAAAAATCATTAAATCATTTGAATTGAAACCATCCAAAGATAAAATTCAAACAAACTCAAAATCTAAATTGAAGCTTGAACTAAAAAGGCCTAGAAAAGTCTTGCTACACAAGCCTATTCCCTTCACTCTCTAGATCATTAGGTCATAGACCCTAGACTTAAGTTAGGTCATTCTGTGATTCTTTTCTACGATACTATGTGTTGTGATATATTTTTCATGTCTTTGTGGTGTACTATTTTAGATTACATGTCTAGGATTGTTTATCCTTTAGACTGGATGATAGGAAATTCTTTTTAGAACTAACATTATCTTATGCAGGGGGCTATGCTAGAAAGGACTACTATCATAAATAAGTGAAAATGATATTTTTCTTGTAGGTGTGCTTAAGTCCTTAAGCATAACACTTAGGACATGTGGGCTTGGAAAATAGCTAATGTTAAGCTCGTATATTTGTGAAATATAACTGTTGTGTGTTGTTTATATTTTTCTAACATTTATTTTGTAGGGCTTAGGATTCATTTTTGAATTCAAAATGTAAATCTGAGCTTTGAATTAAGTTAGGATCTATAGGGTCTAAGATTAGCAGGAGCTGACCCTACCAGGAGATGGTACAAAAGTATCCAATGAAGCCCAATAGAGGTCACTGAAGAAGAAGACGATCATAGAAAGAAGACCCAAAAATCTAAATGTCTAGTTCTAGGCTGGGTTATATAAGGGCATAGCTCGGCTGCCTATTTGATCTTTCTTCCGAGGTGTCCAATGGTACCCAGCTACATTTGCCTTTCTCTTAAATTAAATTGGCTTAATTTATTTTGAGTGTGCAATAGAATCAACCTGCTTTTTTAGGTTTCTTTTTATATGTTTTTCTATGATGGATGCCTGTAAGGTTAGGCTCTTAGAAAAATTAAATTTTCTACCTAATATAAATCTAAATAATCGATACAAAAATAAATAAACTTAAAACTTCATTTAAATTAAAGCCTTAGATAGAAACTAAAATCAATTATAAATAATTCTCTCTCTAAAATCATGCAATCATATTACTCTGAATTCCTGAATTGGGCACTTCACCCATTGCACATAAGGGGCATCTAATCTGTGAGGATGATGACCTTCTTGGGGATATTTGCTTTCTATTATTGATTTGACTCATAACAATTTCTGATTGCATAATATTTAGGCATAAAAATGTATACCTAAGACCTGAAATGAATTATGAATCAAAATACTTTAAAAATATGAAAAATGTGTCTTAGTTAGATGCATTCATACCCTACATGATCTTAGGGATTAGGTAGTGAGTTTAGGATTCTTAGATTCCTTTCTTAAAAATACAACAATCTAGCCATCTTGCATACGTGAGACTTGACATCTTGAATTTAAAATTCTCGTGTTAGCTGGCATTCGATCGAACTGGGTTATAGGTCTAGAACAGTCAGGGATAGGTTTGTTTCGTCAAGTGAGAGGAATGATCGATAATTCCTAATATTAAACTAGGTCATACATCTAACATGTGTCAGAAGCACTTGTGAACTTAGGCTCTGAAGCATCCTCCTTGGAGTAAATTTTCAACTCTAGGTATTTTTGGAGTCTTGTGTTGCTAGAATCTAAGTCCTAGATTTCTAAGAAAATATCAACTCAAAATCTAAATTAAAATTTAAAATTTAAAGCCTGATGATAGGATAATTGAAGTATCTACTAAACATCTTAGTATCAGTGAGCATTTCCTACTTCATCCCGTTTGGCCTCCTAAAATAACTCTTTCCACTTTGGACCAATCCCAATTAAAAATTTCCAATATCATTCCTTTGAAAACTAGCTTAGAAATCTTTACAAATAATATCTTATTTCTTCAATCAAGAGTATTCTTAAGAAGAAACCCTTCTTGAGATTTAATTAACTGTAGGGGCTTGCCTTTAGGGAACCATGAACCCAATTTAAAATAAATCTTATTCTACTTTTCATGTAGTTCAGGGAAAAAAATTTTATTACACAAAAGGGAAATTATCATTAGGAGTCTTTTATTAAATGATCGAATCCATTATAGGAAAATATGTTTATCTTTCAAGATATTATATTTATTTCTTTATGACATATTTGATCATTCAAATAAAAAATTTCTAAACTCTGCATGGTGTCACAAATTTTATCCTTCAATGTTAACTATAAATATATTATGCTTACTTTAGAAATTACAATTATCTATAATACTCTTCATTAGACATATTGGACTACCACTGCAATGAAAAAATGACCACCACATCCAAGTTAAGCCAAACTCTGCACTAGTTCATATCCATTCAAACTAGTATTTCCATTTATAGGAACTAGACTTTAAAAAATTGTGTAGTATTTTAATTTGGAGCTGTAGGGACACCACACAGATCTTAGGGGAATCTTATTGATGTGATCAGGTGTAATATTGAGGTATAATGTATCATCTTGGGAGATGGAGAAATCACCCTACAATGGACCTAATAACCTAATAAAGAGTCCAAAGGCAGATGCGTCTACGTATATACCAGAGATCTTTCTCCTACTTTACATGGAGAAGTAGAGCCGGGTTTATTTTATGCCGAGTTCTTTAGTTCCCTATGGAAGCAAGCTTCCATAGTTAATTATATCTTAGGAAATGAGAATTTCTTAAGAACACTCTCAATTAAAGTAGCCAATAAGTATCTCCAAAGATCTCAAAGCTAAACTATCAATGGAGTAAGTTTTTATGGAAATCAAATGGGAGAGTTCAAATAGGAAGACTCATTTATGGATTCCAAAGATGGATAAGTAGGGAGCACTCATGATACTAGGAAGCCTAGTGAGTGCTCCAGTCAACCCTATAGTGAGGCTTTACATATTTAAGGGAGAGAATTTACATTTTGTTTAAGTTGACATCTTATTAGAATGCTAGAGCTTATAGTCCATCAACACAAAATTATGGAAATGCCTAAGAGGTGAGGTCTTATACTCATAGCCTGAAGGAAGTAAGTAGCCTTAAAACCTAAATCTAAGATGCTTTAGCACAAGATAAAAGTATAACCTAAGTCTAATCAGAAAAATGGGATGTAATGGTTTACCTCTACAAGAGAGGATAAACCCATCCTCACTCTTCTCGGCTTACAACTACTTGGAGTTGCTGCCAGCTACTACCTCCTAGATTTTAAAATCATGTAGGCCTGTCTTATGTAGATGCAAGATAGCTAGGTTATTATTTGATTAGATAGGAAACTAGAGTCTGAAACTCACTTCCTAAGAGACTAAATCATGATTGACATGAAAATATGACTTAGACTAATACCTAAATTTACTATCTTTTACACCATTTTAACACATTCATTTTGGACTAAAACTTGAGATAATTATTTCTATATGCATGACAAATAAAGTTGTGTGCTAAATCAGTGAGAGGAGGTGTTCTCCACTACGAGGGATCACCCTCAAAGGTCAAGCATATATCCCTTATCATGCAAGAATGGAGGCCCTCCCTATTCAAGAGTGACACATGATGATATGCATGGTGTGATAACATACAACATCCAACTAAGGGGTTGCTAAATCTTTTATTTATCTTGATTATGAACCTAGACTTTAAGGTCAGATTGTGAGTTGTATTAAAATTTAGTTATGAGTTATTTAGTGACGATATAAAATTTAATTTTATCCTAAAGAGCATACCACATCCAGGCCCTATGTCAAATTATCACACTTTAAAAAACCTATGAAAAGCATATTATTTCTATTGGACAATCAAAACACAACAATCAAACATATGAATTTCATAAAATAATAAGAGGTCGATGTGGCCGGGTACAACCATACACCCTAAAAAAGAAAAGAAATTGGGTAGTCGAGCTCTACCCTTATACAACCTGGATTACAATAGAATTTTTACATACAGTGAATGCTATGGGGATTAGTTTGCTTCTTTTGGATTAGTTTATTCTAGGCTTCATAGGGCCTCCTAGGTCATTGCCTTCTAGCCACTGCTCATCCTAAACCCCATTGCACTAATCTTAATTTCTATCTTAAAAATTACATATTTATGAAAAAAAGAAATCTAACTACACCTGCAAAATAGACGTTGGATAAATAAACATACAAGCCAAGCAATTATACTTCACATGTTTGGACTCAGCACCCTATGCTTGGGTAACCAAGCGCACCTATCCTAACTGGATTATGCTTAGGGGCATAAGCAACCTACAAGAAAGAACATTTATATTTACTTATTATTATAGCAGCCCCTTTCACATAATCTCCCACAAAAATATCATTAGGCTATTAACGACATAGCATCCAATCTACATATAAATAATCCTAACATCCAGTCTAAAAAATTAGATCATAAAATAAAATATAACACCATAACATACACCGGCCTAACCTAAAGGCTAGATTTGGTGACTTAGTATTCTAATGTGTTCGCTAAAGTTTAGTGTGATATTTCTTAGTTAGGCCTTAGAAGTATAATTATCTAAAGTTTATGATGTTTAAGTTAAATATTAGGGGAGGTTCTGCTTCAAATCTTTGAATGAATTGATTAATTTTAATTTTAATTTTTGTTTTGTTTCATTTTATGCCTACTTAATTACCTAATTATTATGAAGAGAAGAAAGGGGAGGTTAACCCCCTTCATCTCTATCCTAAGTTATCTTCTAAGGGTATATTATTATGACTTTAGTTTCTTTAGCGAATCATTTATTAAATATTTTTTATTAAACCTATGTTTGGGTTAGTCCTAAGGGATCTTATTCAACATGAAAGGCATCTCAGGATTAATAAAATTGAATCACCATTATATGGATAACATTCCACCACTTCTTTCTATCATCAATAACATACACATTTCTTCATTTTTGTTATTCATGGTATTTGATTTAATACACATATTTATACATGCAATATATATATATATATATATCTCACTTTCCTATTTAACAATGCCATATACTTGCTTAAATTTTTAATACATGTGTATATATATATGTAAACATATACACAAGCATAGGAATGAAAATCATGCAAAGTTTTCTGTAAGAACAAATCCATTATTCATGTAAAATAAAGTTCTATCCCAAAGTCTAGCACATTTATACAAATGAATAAAATTAAGCAAGTACATGCTATTGTGAAACTAGGAAAGTGAGATTATCTAATATCTCATTGGGGCTACTTAAAGCCTTGTGTTCCTGGGATGTCCAAACAACATACTTGCTAACTCTAAACATATGTAAACATACACATGAATCCTAAAACTAAAGTGATTCTTTGCCATGTTTAAGTTATGGATAAATGCAAATTTCATTGAACATTTATAACCAACATTAATTTGAAATTTATATCATTAGCTTATAGTTTTAAAAATAATTTAAGATTTATTAGTGATAATAGCCACACCTTATAATTATATTTATCCAACACATGCAACTTAGATTTAATCATATTCTTTTGATTCTTTTTTAAAAAATGAATATATGACACAAATGACATGCACATTTATGATGCTTAAAAGGATGTAATTAAACATTGCCACATAACATGCTCAATTACAATAAGTCCTAAGGACAACCAAGCCAAATAAATATTCCTTAAGACTAACCAAGATTCTTATGAAATTTGATTTTGGTGCTTGAATCATTAAGATCTAAAGAAGAGAAATGAAACTTAGTATTTACCCCATCCCATGTTGGTGATTTAATATGCTCAAAGGAAGTAATTAAGTAGGCTTTATGGATTGATTAGGTTCAAGTCATTAAACACATTAATTTAATTAACCTAACCTAAGCTTCTTTAATTTAATTAACTACTTGATCATGAACCTTCAATGATATGATTTTAAGAAAGTAAAATTTGTAATACACCTAAAGGGATCTAACGCAATTAGGCTCATGCTTAAGAGTTAATTGGATTAAAGAAGAAAAGAACCCAATTTAAGTACTCTTATGATTTTCCCCATACCAATGAGTCAACCATAATTTATTTAAGAACTTTATGTTATTAAACACATAGAGGGAAACTAATGAATTATATTTGAATTATCTGAACCATCCACTAATTTAGTTTGATTTGTATCTTATCATTAATTTTCCTAATTAATTCTTAATTTATACATGTGTTAATTAACCCTCCTAAAGAAATACATTTAGAAAAATAATTAGGAAAGAGGCCCTAATTATTTCTTCTCATTATTTCCACTATCCTTAATGATTAACTATCATAAATTACTTGATTTTCACTATTTAACAATTTTAATAAATATTTAATTAATTAATGAGGGTAATTAGAATTGAAATTCTACATTCTTTAAATTACATGGGCAATAATCCTAAGAAAATTATGGAAGGCAGAGGACATCCCATAGAATCATCCGACAAAATTTGGAACTAATTATCCAAGCAATTAAGCCTTAATTAAGGTAATTATCCTAAGCTTCGAACCTTAATTAAGCATAATTTAATGGACATAAATAAGGGATTTTATTTTTCTTAAGTTCTCCTTTGTCTAGCCTTTCCAAAATAGGCTTATTTATATTTTTTTTTGATTTTTCTATAATTAGTTATGATTTTTTAAGTTATGGCCATTTAATAACATTTTTAAAGTCTAATTACCCTTTTAAACCGTCAGTGCCATACGATAGCACTTTCCATGTGGCACCGCAGTATTAGTTATTTAAACCGTTCGACCCTACAGCTGACTCAGTGGACATGGTTTTGTCCCTGATGTTCTATCTCAGATCAGATGGTCGAGATTAATCCTATTATTCTAGAGGGATCAAATCAAGATTTCTAGTGTGATTAATCATAGTCGTCCATTCTAATCACACATAATGGATGGCCAATAATTCATCATCTTGTGAGCGCTAGAAGACAGACATTGTCCACCTTCCACCACTCAATCTGAGGTCACTGAAGCTCGTTTGATGATGAAATTGACTCTAAAATGATCAGGGAAGAAATCTAGAAGGATTTTATATTGGAAATCATAGTCACCTTCAAAAAAAGGCCAACACATAGAGTGAGGTGACCAAACACCACTGCAAAGCTCGCTAGAGTTCGTTAAGTGACGTCTTTTAGTGCTCAAATCGCTCAAGAAATTATTCATTTTGGTTCTCCAGAGTGAGGTGAAGGTGTGGGAAGAGTTAATTTAGGTTTGGTGGAGATTTTGGAAGCTTGGACGGATGGAGCTCTCGGGTTCAATCAGATGGTGGTCTCGCCAATGGTGGAGGACAGGAAGAGCTCGGGAAAGGGGATGGGATTATGCAAAATGCTCTAGGAAAGGTCTCTATTGAGTTTGAATCTATGGGGAGTAGTATAATCTCCTCCCCAGTTGAACCGAGAGCTGAGATTAGTTCAGCCTTTGGTAGCCGTCCGACTGGGGTATGTGGCCGGAGTTGGCAGGGGACTGTTGAGCTGGCTAAGGATGAGAGGTTAAAGGAGTGTAGAGGTCTGGCATGGGGTGTATAACCTTCTGTAGGTGGACTAATGGGTTTCCATGAGTGAACTCACCCTCTCATGGATAAAGGCTGAACTAAACAACCTTGGGTTAGGTTGGGTCAGTGGTCCTCTTGTCCAAGAAGAGCCAAAGGTGGTTACCATGGGGTGGGGAGTTGGAGAATCCACACAAATGGAGATTTTGTCATATTTGGAGGGCTTGGTTCAATGGGTTTGACCCAAACCAAGTTCACCATGGGTTGGGCCCACTTGGGCAGGCCCATGGTGACCCAAGGATGAGTCATGCCCAGTTTGGTTGGGTTTGGGCTTGGTTTAGTTGAGTTTAGCTCAATTTGACTCATATGGGTAAAGTGAGTTCAATTTGGTTAAGTTGAGTCAAACCAATGGTTTGGCTGAGTTCAATTGGTCATTTGGAATGCATTGGTACAATTAATTTGATTCAATTTGGGTTAGATTTGAATTTGGCTCATATGGTTCAATTGAGTCAATTGGGTCATGTTGACCAATTTGAGCAAATTGGTCAAATTGGCTTGGGCATGGGTTAGGTTAATGTTCAATTGATCATTTGGGAATGATTGAATCTATTGGTTTGAATTGACTTTGATTAGGGAATGATCTGGTTCAATTGTACCTTTTAGGTTAACTTCGACTAAGTAGGTCAATTGGGCTAACTTAGTCAAATTGGCTTCAATTGATGATCGTAGGGTGTTCAATAATCAATTTATATTGATTAGAAGCATTGGTTGCAATCATTTTGGATTGAAATGAGATTTGGCCCAATTTGACCCTTTAGGTCAATTAGGTCAACTTGGGTTAAGTGGTCAAATTGGCTTGACTTGACCCAATTGATTATAATTGGGTAATCAAAGATGATCAACAATCATTATGGAATGGATTGGGTGAGTTGATTTAATCTAATTTGGGTTGGATTGGAGTTTAAATAAAATTGGTCATTTAGGTCTCATTGGGTCAACTAAACTAATTGTGTTGATTTGGTTGAATTGGGTTGAGTTGGTGTCAATTAAGTGTTGAGAGAGGTTCAATGATGGATTTAGAGTTGATTAGTTGCTTTTATCACAATTGATTTAGGCTCAGTTAGGTTTTGGCTCATTTGAACCCTTTAGGTTAGATGGGCTAACTTGGGTTGGTCACTTTTCTTTGGTTAAATTGGATTGATTGCAAGTATTGGCTTGGCTTGAAATGATCTAATGAATAATTGGGGTGATTGAGAAAATCAAATTGGATTTGGTTTTCTTGAATGGGTTTGAATTGAGTTATGAGATTATGATGGAGGGTTAACTTGGGTCAAAACCTAAGTCAATTTGGCTTGGAGCTTGGATTAGAAAATAAATTCAAGTGAAATTAATTGAATAGCTTGAGGTTGGTTGTGTTTTATTTACATGAGTTTTGATTTGGATGACTGAATAGGCATGGATTTTGGTTTAGGCCATAGGATAGGTAGAACTTATTTGTCCTGAGGTGCATCCTAGGCTTAGGGTTATATTCTCTAAGTCTCTAAGCTTGGGTTTAATGTTTCCTTAATTACTAAAAGTGTCTTAGCACTAAGGAAATTCAAGTGTCTAGAAGGTGCCTAAGTCTAATATGAGAAAGGTTAATTCTTACTCCAAAAGTGAGGTTAACAAATTGCAAATGTAGTACTATAATAAAATTCATCTACATAAGGGAGGTTCCTTTTTTTATCATTAGTCCTCTTAGTAAAAAGAAGATGATACATAGCATATTTATCTGGATTACTAGTTCTCAACCACTCTACTATTCTCTATAAATTTCTTACTCAAACAAGTTATGAGATGCTTCATGAATTGGATGACATTTTCATTTATTTGAAGATGGACATGGGTACAAGTTACCATGAAGTAAGAATGGCTTCCAAAAATATCTACATTATGGCATTTTAATCACATGGTGAGCATTATGATCTTAACATTAAGCTTCTTGGAATTATGAATTCTCCATCCACCTTTTAAAAAATCTTGAATATAATTCTTAAATCTTCATTGGCAAACTTGTAATAGTTTTCTATGATGATTTTGTTGAGTATTTTCATTTCTACCCACATTACTCATGTTAAGGCAATAGTTCAGTACTTGCAAAAATTTTTACCTTCATTATTCTAAGTGTTCCTATGACTAAACTAAAATTAAGTAGTTGTATTATATGGTCCCAAAAAAGAAAATCTGACTAACAATATACAAAATAAATGTCATTCTTGACTAATCTCCACTAAAGATGGCCAAAGTGTTTACATAACTTCAATCTTCTCAAATAATTAAAACATTATCCAAAGTTTTTAATGATTGCTTCTACATTAAAATTCTTACTTTTTAGTGAAGGCTTTTATTTTAATGCAAACTCTCCAGACATATGTAACACCCTCTAGAAGAAGTTGGCAACCCTTTATTACTATAATTGTCTAACTTCTCTAATACTTTCATGGTAGAGATAAATACATCTAATTGGTAATAGGTGTTGTCCTCTATTAAGAAAAGAGTCATACTGCCTTCTAGAGTACAACCTAAATCCCAAAAAGCATCAAGCATTAAAGTATGTTTATGAAATGTTTGTCAACGTCAACGCTATTTTTATGATGTGGTAGTGCTTATTTGGATAGCAAGTTAAGACTTACATTGATAAAAAAAATGCAACCATCCATGTGTTAATTTTGAAAGTGATCCAAATTTTGAATAAGAACATCTAAAATGTTTTTAGCATAGGGGTTCAACATTGGATATAAATTGGGTTCCATAAACAAGATCATAAATGTACACTCCTGCATATCAAATGATTAGGCTAACATTACCCAATAATTTCAACTTTCCTCTCATTATTTCACCAACTTCAACTCTACACATGCAACTTAAGTTGGAATAAGTGGCCATTCTTGATTTTCATTATCATCAAACTCAAATTAAGGACAATCGTAGTAACTTTCTTCACTTTACATTACTTCATGGACTTACTAAGAAAAATAGTTGCATAGTCGTTACCTCACCTTCTTCTATTAAGGTAAAAATTTTGATGAATCACTCTAGTGTGGTAGGTAGCCATGAAAATCTAGAAAAAACAATGAATCACAATTATATATAATTTTATTATCCACACATAAATGATTATGTCAACTAAAATTTCAAGAGATTCCTATATATCAGGTGACAAAATATCAATCTTAATAACCTACTTATCATTTCTAACCTCTTTTGACTTTTGATTTTAACTACTACATGGGAAGGCATTATCATGAACATAATTATTTGATATCCATTGTCCAACATCAAAATAAGCATATAAGTTGTTGATAACTATCCAATTATTGTCATATCTCACCACATCCAATTAGCCTTCCACTCTCACACCTACGACAAAATTTATCCATAAGATATGTTGCCATCACGTATCCTAAAGAAAATAGATCATGATTAATTATTCATGAATGATTTCTAATGGAAATTCATCAAATACATAGCCATTAGCCTCAATTATAACATCACTGATCATCTTGAGATGTACAACCAAAGAAAGGTAACATGTTTCGACTTTGATCAATACTTTGTGTTTACTACCTCAATCATCTAAATAATTTTCTACCATATGTAAACTACACCTGTAATTCTCATTTCACACTTCTAAGGAATTAACCCCATATTATGCACTATATAAATCATTGTTACTACTTGTACCATTTGTAGGGAGTTCTTCAAAAGTTGACACCATTGATGACTAGCTATTAAAGCAATTTTGGATCTCCTTCAATATCTATGATGACCTTTAGGAACCTAAATAACAAATAAAAAGCAAAGCATATGAACACCTTAATGACCATGAACTAGAAAGTGGGATGCACTAAGTTTTCATGCAAGGTCAACATTATTCCTTGCTTGATAAGAGTTATTTTGGCCCATTGGATGAAATAAATCACATAAGTTTTGTAGCTTACAAACTTTAGCCACCTTCACTCTTCATATTCATCCAATATTCCATATTAAATTAGGCATAAAATTAATAAAAAAATTAAATAGTGCCAACTTTCCACAAGGTACATGTCTATCTAATTACCACAAAGTAGATCTAAAAGAGAATATATTGAGTGTAATTTAAGTTGTAGAAGTTCTAGTGGTAGTGTTGGAACATTAGGTGAACAAGTCATTAAAACGAGTGAACGATTCAAATATTTAGGCTCTATTGTTCAAAATGATGGTGAAATATATGGAAATGTTATTATTAGAATTCAATTTGGATGGTTGAAGTGGAGGAATGCATCTGCCTATTGTGTGATAGAAAAGTACCACTTAAACTTAAGGAAAATTTTTATAAAATAGTGGTAATACTTACACTGAATTATGGTGTAGATTGTTGGCCAATAAAAGAGAAGCATAAGACTAAGTTAAGTGTTGCAGAGATGAGGATGCTCAGGTGGATGAGTGGCTTTACTCTTAGAGATAAAATGTGAAATGAGTATGTTTGGGAAAAAGTTGGAGTAGCTCTAGTGGCAGATAAGATTAGAGAGAGTCACCTTAGATGGTTTGGCCACATAAAGTGTTAGCCATCTGATGACCCAATTAGGAAAGTAGATGCATTAGACTTACCTTATGTTAAGAAAGGTAGAGGTAGACCTAAAAAGACTTGGTTAAGATGTATAAAAAATGACCTTAGTATACTTGAATCAAATGAGAATTTGACACATAATTGGACACAAAGGAGATGAAGGATTCATGTAGCCGACCCCACTTAGTGGGATAAAGGCTTGTTGTTATTGTTGTTGTTGTTGTTGTTGTTATTTTAGGTTTGTTTTTTACCGTATTATGCTACATGATTTTTTTAGAAGAATGTTTCATAGTGTAGTGAAACATTAACCTTCTGGCCAAGGTCATTTTTTGAAGGAGGGATGGAATTGGAATGAAAAATCAAATTACCATCAATCATCATGCCTATGTGTGTCTACCAATGGCATGGCTCAAAGAGTACTTAGAAACAAGAGCAAGCTATAGAGAGTTTTTTGGATTATGAGGTGCTTAATAAATTTTATTTATTTATTTAATTACTAATAGCTTATTATCAAATGGCCATGTTCCATAAGCTTATTTATTTTGTTTGTTGATGTAATTAGAGGAATATGACACAAGTTATGTTTAGGTTGAGACAATAATGAGAAAATATTATATTGAGAATGGGTATGATTGGCTCTTGCCACCATTTTACAAAGAATACAGAAAAATCGTCCCTTTCACCATTTTTTGTTTTTTTCTCTATTTTTCTTTCATGATTTGCAACAACCATCCAACTCTATCCATACCTTTTTTTCTATCCTATAAGATCAAACAAAAATGATATAATCATCATGCATATATGCTTATTTTATTTTTAATTTGGTATAAATAAAAATCCATCATTATGTTACTTAGCAAGTGGTCATGTACATATTCTTATCATTTTAAGTAGCACTTAACTTTAAAAATTGTATTAATTCAAATATCATTTGATTGACTTTAAAGAGTTTAAAACATCAAAAATATATATCAATGATTTATTTAAAGAATACATAATGTAGCATCATAGCATCATATATATATTAAAAATGCTTAAAAAACTTCATTTGTTAACACTCAACTATAATCATTGCCCTCTTATAGAGACTGTTGACCTCACTTTTGGAATGAGGAATCCATTCTCTCATCATAGGTCTAGAGGTCTTCTAGATACTATGAGCTCTTTAGTCATAAGAAACTTCTAGTGACTAAGTGAACACTTAACCTAAGCCTAGAGACTTAGGAGGATCAGCCATAGGGTTTTGATCATGCCTTAGGGATTTGGATAACCAACCCACCCTGTAGCCTAAACCCAATTTATGCCTACCTCCTTAACCTAAACCAAACCTCAAATTTAATTCATCGAAAATCAATTCAATCTCAAAACCACATAACTAAATTCCAATTGAATCTCAAATCAAATTAACATTTCCTAAGCCCTATGATTTAATCATAGGGACTTATCCAAATTTCATTCAATCCAAATCAAACTCAATTGATTTTTCCAAAATCAATTCAACTCTTAAATCAACCCACACTAAAATCTACAATCATGTCTAACCCAAATCTACAATCAAGTTTAAGTCCTCAAATCAAACCCACCATAACCCAAACCTAATCCTATGATTTGATCCAATAGACTTAGCCAAATTTTCCTTCAATCCAAATCAAACTAAATTGAATTTTTTATGGATCAATTCAATCCTTCAATTATCATTCTAAACCAGATCAAATCTACAATCAAAATCAACCAAGCCAAAATCAATCGAACTTAGCCTTATCCATTTGACCTAAAATATTCATATGAGCCAAAATCCATTTGAACCCAAATCAATTGCAACCAAAGCTATAAATCAATCCTAAATCAATATCTGAACTCAAATAAACTCAATTCAACCCAAAATCAAGCCACTTAACCCATGAGTCTCACTTGACCCAAAGTGACCTAAAGGACCTATTTGAGCCAAATCTCAATCTTACCCAATCAAAACCTCCTATGATGATTGTTGATCATCTTTGATTGATCAATTGTAATCAATTGGGTCAAACCAAATCAACCTAGCCATTTGACCAAACCAATTCATTTAACCTACATGAGCCAAATGAACCAAATTTCATCCTAAGCCAAATCAGTTGAAATCAATGATTCATACCAACCTAAAATCAATACTTGAACATGACTTGATCAGCAATTGAGTCAAACCGAACCCAATTGGTCCTTTGACTGAAGTTGACCCAATTTGACCTAAAAGACCAAATTTGGTGAAATCAAAATCTAACCCAAATTGATTGCAACCATTGACTCAAGTTTATTCTAAATTGATCATTGAAAATGTTCAAAGCCTTGCTTGAACCCGATTTAATCATTTAAACTCAATTGATGCATTTAGCAATGGGTCAATTTGGCCTAAATCATTCTTAAATCCAAATTAATTGAAATTAAAGCCTACAATCACCTTCAAATGATGAATCAAACATGAACCAAAGCCAAACCTAAGCCAATTTGGCCAAATTGGACCACTTGACGAATTTGACCCATTTGAACCTAAATGAGCCAAAATCAAATCTAAGCCTAACCTACCCAAACCAATTACATTAGAATGCTTCAAATACTCATTTGAACTTGACCCAAGCTTTGATTTGACCCAATTTGGCCAATTGGTCAACTTGACCCAACCTAGCCCAATTTGACTTACATGGGCCAAATTGATACAAACCCATTCAAACCAAGTCCAAATCCCTTGAAACTTGGCATGACTCATCCTTGGCATACCTTGGGTTAGCAAAATCTAACCCAACCCATGCTTGACCCGAATGGACCCAAACCCAATGGGTCAAGCTTATTAAATGGGATAAATACCCCATTTGAATGATCAAACCCACTTCCCATCCACATGGTTGTCTCCTTGACCTCCACCTAAGCAAGAGGGACACTAGCTCACCTGGCCTAAAGGTGGTTGGGTCAGCCATGAGCCTAGTGGAGGTGAGTTCACCCCTCTTTCTCCACTGGCACACTTGACATCCTAAAGACACCCACTCTCCTCCCTTGGCAGCCACCTTCCCACACTTGGCCAACCATATCGAGCCACCTCAGCCTCCTCCTGCCACCCACGACAGCCTGCGATAGTTGAATGGCCACTAGAGGCCAAATTGATCAAAGCCATCTGCTCGAAGGGAGGAGGGGGTATCCCCCCTCATTTCGATCCAAACTGAAGACACGAACCCTCAGTGAGCTCCCTTAGGTCATTTTGAAGCCACTAGAGAGTTTACCGAGCACCATAAGCATTCTCATCATTGAAAAACATCAAACTGAACTCACCTGAGATAAGACACCCTCCATCTTCTTCCAACTCCATGAAAACCCAACTCCATTCAAATTAACTGTCCCCATATGTTCACCAAACTCTAGTGAGTCAAAATGAGCTCCTCCCGAGTGATTTAAGCACCGAAAATTTATATGTATTTTTTGTTAATACCCCTATTTTATTCTGCATACAGAAAAATTATATGTATTTTTTACAGGTAAATTAACATACCTAAATAAAAATAAATTCCTTTTCCATCATCTAGCTGCCTTTGCTCGCAAATACATTAGTGGGCCATCTTCCATCTCAATAAATTATAGCGTTCTTAGTAAAGTTAGGAGTACATAAAAAAAAATCTGTGTGTTTACAGCTTGGCAACATTTTTTATATTATCTTAATTGAGAATCTAAGCACAATCCCAATCTTATTCTGCTGAATCTACCCTTAATTTTTTATGCCATTGTTATCAGAAGTCATCATATTAGATTAAACATTGATTTTATTTATTTATTTTGAATAAATATAATCATTAATTTCAACCATAAATGTATAATGATAGCTGAAGCTTCCCACCACCAAATAATTGTTTGAGGTCAATTTTATTTTTATTTTTATTTCATTTTATTATATTTATATTATAATTTAATAAAAAAATATTGTCATTGGTCGATCATAAGCCCTAAAAGAGAAAAGTGGATGCTTGTGTGAGGTAGTCGTCAGCCTATGTTAAACTTGTCAAGAAAAATTTGCTATTAAACTTTTAGTACATAATGTTAATGATAGGGCATTCCCTAAAAGAGACTGAGAAGTATGCAATGATGGCTACACTACTGCTCATCTATAGGTTTAAATATAAACAAGGTTCCTATATTTATGGATGGATGTGAACAAAGAAGTTAGTCCATAAATTATAATTAGTATAGGAACTTGAAATATATATACTCTAACAAGTAAAGAAATAAAATTAATCTATGTTATAATTCATAGGAAGATAAATATCTTATATATTCAAAAAAAATTAAATGGGTTTGGGAATAGCTAATGAAATTGATACTTCAACTTTTAAATTTTAGTATTTGAATAGGAGTCATACTAGAAATGGTGTAGCTGTGATTTTAAATAAGAGTTTAAAAGATAATATTAAAAATAATAATAATATTAGAGATAAATTTATAATTTTAAATATTATTGTTAATATTAAAATTATTAATACTATAAGTGTTTATACTTCTCAAGTTGATTTGGATGTATGTTCAAAAAGAAATTTGGAATGATAGAAAAATTAATATAAAATATACTTTTTGAAGAATGAGTATTTATTATAGGAGATTTAAATAGATGTATTGATAGAGCGATATAAGATTTTAAAAGTATTCATATTTACTATGATTTTAAGTGACTAATGAAGAAAGCATAATCATTTGAATTTTAGTTTTGTTTATAACTTTTTAATTGGTAATATCTTATATAAGAAAAGAAAAGAGCATGCTATCCTTATAAGAATGGATCTAATAAAATATAGATTAATTATTTTTTATAAAAACAATAGATTTTTTATATTATAAAGATTATTCAGGGTGAAAGTTTAAGTACATAACATCGACTATTAGATTTGGATTTTAAGATGAAGTGTTAGAGGATGAAATATGAAATAAAATATTATCCTAAGATTAGATGGAAGAACACAAAAAAATATTAATAAAAATATTTTTATGAGTAAGCTACAAGATTATGGAATTTTGGATGTAACAAAGAAAATTATTGTTATATGAGAAAAAAAATTACAAGTGATATTAAGCGAGTTACAAGAAATATGCTTTAAGAATCAAGAGAAAAAACTCTTATTAGTAAAACTAGTTGGTGGCTAAGTTAAAATGTGCATAAAAGATAAAAAATAATAATTTTGGTAATAAAAAGAAGTTAAGATAAAAGCTTGAAAATTTGGGAAAGATATAGAGTGCCTCATATAAATTCTAAGAAATTAATTTGTGATGTATAGAATTTAATATTTACTGATTTATTTAATGGACCAAATATGAAAGAGGGCAAAAGATGCATGTACAAGTAAATATTTAGTTCAAATGAAGTACATTAAGGATAAATATCAAAAATTTCTTTTCTTAGAAGAGGATATTCAATATAAGTGGATGAAATATTTTGATAAACTTTTTAATGAAGGCTACGAGACTATGACTGACTTTAATTACTTTAGTATCCTTTATAAAAAAGAGATTATTATTTCTATTATCATTTTAATATGTTTAAAGATAGAGAGATTTTAAGAAAAATGTAGTGTGGTAAAGTAGTAAGACTTGATGATATTCCAATATAAGCATGAAAACTCTCCAAAGCGGAGATGTAAACTCATTTGGAGATGCTATCCATAACTATAGTATATTCAAGTCATTTGAGGACATGTATAGTGGAGATGTTACTTTTGTTTAAACATAAGGAGGATTGACCAATTATTTTTCTATTTTAATTGGATCACATTAAGAATCAAATTTAAGCACATATCATTTTACTTTAGTTATGGATGTTCTTACTAGACATTTATAAGAAGATATACCTTAGTGTATGCTTTTACTAATGATATTTTCTTGTTGATAAGACCAGAGAAGTAGTTCAAGAAAACTTTGAATTATGTAGACCAACCATAGAATCTAAAGGCTTTAATTTGAGTAAATCTAAAACTGAACACATGGAGTGTAATTCTAATAGTAGTATATCTAGTAGCGAGGTTGTGACAATTAGTGATCAAGTCATTAAAGAGTGAATGTTTTAGGTATCTCAGGTTTATTATTCAAAGTGATGTTGAAATAGATTGGGATGTTATCGGTAAAATTCAAATGGGATGGTTAAAGTGAAGGAATGCATCAGGTTTATTGTGGGATAGAAAGATATTGCTTATACTTAAAAGGAAAATTTACAAGAAGGTGGTGAGACGTGTGATGCTTTGTAGTTCAAAATGTTGGCCATAAAAGAGAAGCATAAATTAAGTGTTGTAGAGATGAAGATGCTTATGTGGATTAGTGGCTTTACACTTAGAGACAAAATGCAAAATGAATATATACTTGAAAAGGTTTGAGTAGCTCAAATGATAGATAAGATTACAGAGAGTAGCCTCAAATGATTTGGTCACATAAAACGTCATTCATCCGAAGACCTAGTTAGAGGAGTATATGTATTAAATCCAATCTATTTTAAGAAACTTAGATGTATACCTAAAAAGGCAAGGTTAGAATATATAAAAACTGATCTTATTTATTAGATTTAAATAAGAAATATGTCATTTATAGGACCCAATGGAGAAAAAATATGTGTTTAATTGACCCTACATAATGGGATAAAGGCTTGTTGTTGTTACTTAGTTTAAATTAAAATATATTTATTAGTAATAGTTCTTTTTAAAATACCTAAAAATTATTTAAATTTTTTTTAAATAATATAACTTTTTAAAAATAAAAAATACATCAAATAAATATATTTTTAGAAATAATATAAAAAATAAAAATAAAATAATTTCAAATAGGCCCTAAATATAGATAGATTTATTGCTAAGTCACCGTCATTATTAACAGTTTATTGAAGTTGCTGGTAGAATTCAGAGAAAAATAAACAAAAAAAATTCATGCCTTTCTTTATTGAGAAAAATAAACAAAAGAAATTTAATTTGAGGTGTTATTTTTGTTTATATTTAGATGTTTTAAGTGTTGTTTTTGTTAATTTTAAAATTGGGGCGTTAAATATCTAAATCCTCATGTTTTAAGTGTTATGTATGAATACCACCCCTTAAGAATTTAGTAATTTTATATAAAAAGGTGAAAAAAAAAAGATTTCTTCTCTATATCTCCACCGACACAGCACACATCCTGCTTTCACACATCCTCTCTCGACTCTCTCCTCTTCACAAATCATGACTACATCTCTCTCTATCTCTCTCTAACTCTCTCTATCTTACCTGCACATTCTGTATCGATGCAATGTAGTCCCTCTCTTCCATCTTGGCATCACTTGGAGTGTTATTACTAGCCATAAAATGAAGCCTAAACTATAGAGTTAAAATAGATAAATTTAAGTCCATATTTTCTACTGTTATTGATCAATATTTCATTTTTCTTTCATTTTTTAATATTTTCAATAGAATCATGAAAATCTATTTACATAAATTTTGCTTAATGATTAATAAACAACTTATTTTGTAAGGGATTATTTGTGATATTTTTATTTTTATTTATTTATATTATTTTTAATATATATATATATATATATATATATATATATTAATTTTATTTTATTGAATGAAATAAAATTACCATAAATCTCATATAAAAGTATGAGTTATAACTAACATTTTAACTAATTAAATTATAAAATTATAGTGAATTTAATATTATTCTTAAATCTTTTTTTTTTTTGGGGAAAATGAGGGACTCACCCAGAAAAACCTTTCGTTAAACTGAATAGTTACAAAAATTAGAAATGAGAGGAAAGATAAAAAAGACCAAGAGATTACAATATGCTAAACTCAGGTAAAGAACCCAAGGCAAAACAATAGTCTAAATGAGAAGCATAAGAATCCAAAAGGCCTGAAGGTATATCAACAGTTAAGCACAAAACCCAACTAAAACCATAATAATTAAAAAGGAAGCAACAAAAAGATAGACAGAAGAAAAGGTTCCAAGGAGCTGGAATAGAGCTTAGTTAATCCAGCCATCCGTGAAGAGCATAGGACTCCATCCAGGGAAGTCAGAGTCTCAGTCTACTGAGGATCAATCAAAACAGAGTTTGTCCACTTACCACAGATTTAAGCATATAGGTGAAGTAGCATAAAGATGAGCACTTGGACAATAGACTTCTGGTTGAGTCCATACATTCTGCTAGAGTGACATCATTGCTCCAAAATGAACCAACAATTCCATATCATAGTAGTGAAGACAGAAAAGAGACTGCAGAAGGATGCCAGAACAACTCGAATACATAAATCTCTCGATAAGGCACAAAACAACAAGGAGGCAGTGAAACTCTAGTAGTATAAGTGTTGAATTGGATCTGGCACCATCGCCTGCAACGTCCATCTATGACTTTTCTGTTTAATGGCGAACTTGATTTTGGGTATAATAATGTTTGGTGGGACAGCATTAGCATTAAAAATATGTTGGTTCCTTTCCAACTAGATGTAATGAGCAATAAGGAGTTGCTAGAAGATAAAACCTTTTAGTAATTTTACAACTGATATAATCAGTATGTATAAGTAATTGTAAAATGTTGCAGTCTATATGAATTTCATTTCCCATAGGTATGCATGCCTTGAGTACTTCCATTGAGTAAGGACATTCAAAAAATAAATGAGTATGTGTTTCATGCTTAGAGAGACAAAGAACGCAAATGGGATCAATTCTAATGTTCCTGTCAGCTAGAATGCCTTTAGTTTTTAACCCACCCATGATGATTTTCCAAACCAAAGTAGCATATTTGAGGGAATAACCAGTAAACCAAATATATTTGACCAAAGTTGGCTTAGCAAAATCTCTAAAAGAAATATGTGGGTGTCCTTGTGACTATAGTAATCCTTTCCCAACCAAAAGCAGTTAATAGGGCTATTAGTGATAGAAATTTTGTGTATCAAATTGATACAAAATTCTGAAGTAAGTGAGTTGTAAGGAAGATTCCAGGCATTGATGTGGATCACATCACACAACATTGTATTCAGAGAACAGTCAAACCAAGAGAAAATAATATTACCAAATGTTTTAACTAGTGATGCACCTTTCAGCCATGGATCGAAGAAGAAGGAGGCTTTGCTGAACCTTGAAATTGTAAAAGATAAACATGCTTATACCCTGAGAGTCGTAAGCTTCAATTCTCTAAGAAGGCAGGTTGGAGCAATATTAAAATCATTCCAAATATAAAAAAATTATCTCTAAAAACCACTTAGATAGAAATGAGTTAGAGTTGTATATTCTCCAAATCATCTTAGATTTGCACAAGGTATTAAGAGAGTCTAGATTAGGCAGACCCAAGCCTCCAAAAAGAGAAGGTTTGACAATTTTATCCCAGGAAATAGCAATCATTTTACTCCCATTCCCATTGTTATGAAGGAAGTCCCTAACCAAGCTGAGAATTTTCCTTCTGATGCCTTTTGGAACAATAATAGAATGAAACTAGTAATGAAAATAGCTCCAACATGTATAATGGATCAACTAAAACCTATCAGCAAAGGAGAGCAAATTCTATTTCCAACCAAAGAACCAATGCTGTAATTTTTCTAAGATCTTAGAACAGTCAGCTGGTTTACACATAGAAGAGGAGATGGGGAGACCAAGGTAATCCTAAGGAAGGGACTTGTAATGAAATCTTAATATGGTGCAGAAATTATCCCTGTCATGACCAGTAACAGACTTTGAAAAGCAGATAGCTGATTTGAAAGCATTAGAAGATAGGTTGGTAGCTTTACAAAATTTATAAAGAATAGAGGAGAGACACCTCATATTAGGTATTTCAACTTTCCCAAAAACTGAAAGATCATCAGAATAGATAAGATGAGACATGGAACAGTTCTACTTGGAGATAGGCTGAAAGCCATTTTCATTACTGGGTTTTTCAGGAAGTCTTGAAAATGCATCCATAGCGATTGTGAAAAGTTAAGGTGATAGAGGATAACTTTGTCTGATACTAGAGTTGGATAAGGAAAAACCTCAAAGTTCTCTCTTAAGAATAATAGAGAAAGGGACTTGATCAATACATCAGCATTTTATGTAGAAGAAACTATCTATTGACATTATTAAAGGCCTTCTTGAGGTCAATTTTAGCACAAAAATTTTTTGGGCTATTTTTGTTGTTGAAGCCATGAAGAGCTTCATTTGTCAAAATGATGTTGTCCACAATATCTCTCCCTTTTAGAAAAATAGCTTGAGATGAATGAATAATAGGTGGAAGAACACTCTTCATTCTATCAGCAAGAAGTTTGGCAATTACCTTGTAGAGAATGTTGCTAAAGGAAAGAGGTCTAAAGTCATTGATAGATTTAGCATGCGAGATCTTGGGTATAAAGGTTATGGCTGAGTGTTTTACTCTGCTTGGGAGATTAGAAGAGATGAAGAAATGATGGACAACATCAACCAAATCAGGGCCCGTAATATCCTAGGTGTCAATAAAGAATTTGGAAGTAAAACCATCTGGCCTAGGAGCTTTATCTTGCCCAATTGAAAAAATAGCTTTCTTAATGTCCTCCGAAGAGAAGGAACCTTTAAGCATTTCACACTCCAACGAAGATATGGTAGGGCCAACATGAATGTCAGACCAATGAAAGAGGGTGGAGGAGTTAAAGCTATTTAGTAAAGAGGAATAGTAGGAAATAAATTTCTTGGCCATGTCCTCTTGAGAACTGAAATCAATTCATTGGTCTTTATATTGCTAATGTGGTTTTTATTTTTCCTAATATTGATTTTTTGATAAAAGAATTTAGTGTCATCCTGCCCTTTCGAAAGCCAATAGCATTTAGCCCTTTGGAACACCCATTTATTCTCACAATCGATGGCTTCGCATAAGGAGGTTTGGGTAGTAAGAGCGATAAAGAGAAGGTCCATGCATGAGGGCTTTAACTCAAGGTTTCTGTAGATCTTATTAAGCTTATCCTTTAGGATAGAAATTGTATTGGCGATAAAATTGAAGGAGTTCCATTTAGCAGCCTTCAAATCCTCTTTGACATTTTTGAGTCAATTGTAGAAGGTAAAGATAGGATCTCTACTTACCCTCTACTTCTAAGAGTTAAGAACAACATCATGAAAATCCTCACAGTTGCTCCAATAATTTTTGTAAATAAATCTGTGTCATTTGTTGGACGGATTCCCCATTGAATGGATGATATGAGAGTGATCAGAAGAGAGAGGAGCCATGACTTTCCATTGAGAAAGAGGGAAACTGGATATCCATGAGTTGTTGCCAAGAACACAATCCAACGAGCATTTGATAGGATTGATTAAGTGTTAATTGAACCAGCTAAAAGATAAGCCAATGTTTTGAATCTCTAATAGTCCTAAGAGAAGAATATAATCATTGAACTCAAGCAGCTTACTTAGGAGAAGAGTGCAGCCCACCATTTTCTCTTTTAGGTTTTCTAATGCAGTTGAAGCCACCCATTATAAACTAAGGCTCTGTGATATTGGAAGCAAGAGAGAGGATGAATTGCCAAAGAACTTTCCTACCATGAGTGCTATTTTTAGCATACATGAATGTTGCAAGGAAGCTCGTGGATGATTTACAAGAGAACCTTCCATGAATCAGCTGAGGATTAGTTACCAATGGATGAAAAGTAATAAAATCAGCATTCCATTTAAACCATATTCTACCATCAGGAGCATCCAAGAAGTTATTACAACTTCCTTCATTATTGAATATATTGAACTTCTTGAGATCTTGGGGATTAGATAAAGAAGATAAGAAGAACTTGGTTTCTAATATACACATAACGTCAACATGGTTGTCTCTGACGAACTTATAGCAGTCTATGACCCTTATGTCACTATGAAAGCCTCTCACATTTCAAGAGGCAATGTTAATAGAGATCATAAAATTATTTATGTGCTTGGGAAGAAACCCGTTTTGGTCTTCCCTTTCAACTTTTGTTGGTGGCTAGAATGGCAGGAGCTTTGGACTTAGAAGCCAAAAGAGAGTTTGACTCCATATAATTATCAACTTGATATTCAGAGGTGGTTTTAGAGAGAGAAGCAAATAGGTTTTGGATTGTACTAGGGGAATAATTGTTGTGGGGATGGGAAGAAGAGTTAGAGTTGTCCTCCACAGGAACATCCTCATCACTAGAGTCAGAATCTGTAGGTGTCCAAGCTGTTAGAGGGATTAGCAATGGGTAGATTGAGGTCAGGAGCCATGGATGTCGAGGGAAGAAGAGCCACGGATGGATTGGCATATCTGGTTAAGCTAAGTTCTCTGGAAAGAAGAGGAGGGATAGTTCTAGTCGGGTTTCTGCTTCTAGCTCGATCAAGAGGAGCAGGCATTGAGGGTTTGAAATTAGGGGATTTAGGGCAATTGGAGGGATTGTGGGCGAAGGTGTTGCAATCACTGCATGGAGTTGGCTTCCATTTATAGAGGACTTGCTGAATCATTTTGTTTCCATTAAGAGAAAGAGTAATGGAGTCCGGTAAAATCGTTGAAGTTGAGATTTGAATACTAACTTGAGCAATGGTCAGCCTAGAACCATTTGCTGTGAGGGGACCAACGGTTAATGGTGTGTCGATTTTGCTAGCAATTTTTAAAGTCCCTTTTTCCGACCAGCAACATAGTGGGAGATTTGGGAATATAACCCAAATAAGAACTTCTTTAAAGTCTTCACGCAAAAGAATAAAATCAGGTGTACACTTTTTGAAAAATAAAATGATTTTCCTAGTATATACCACAGACCACCATGCAGAACCATTTCAAAGTCTTCCGCACAGTTGAATTTAAATGCGGACGATATGATTGAAAGGAAATAAAATTTGAAAAATGAGAAAACCATGGTGATCCTGGGTTCATAATTATGTCAAAAATATTCACTCAAAGAAAATAAATAAAAATATAAAAGAAATTCGTTTCTTAAAAAGTGAAAATGGCCGACGTTAAAGTCATGAAAAGAATTTTATTCTTTGCCTAACTGAGGAAGCAGTAAATTCCACTAAGTGTGCTGTTTTTCACTATCCGCTTATGAATATATCTTTAACAGTCATTATACGAGCTCTAGTTGTCTGCTTTTATAAAGAATGATAAAGATGCAAGAATTGTTTATTCTTGGCAGAGATTTGCCCTCCCAAATTGCAAAAAGAAGCCTACATTCGTCATTCATTCGTCTTCACATGGCGACGATTTCAAATCCACATAAAAGGGCACATTCGATCCTCTCTTTATTAGCTTTCTTTGTTATGCTTCCTAATTAAGCTATATATTTTCTTGGCTGAGAGGCAAACTGTGTTGTATCGTCTTTCTCTCAAAAGAATAAATAACAACTAGAATGGCCTTTTGTTTCTTCAGATGAATTATCTTAGCATTTGATTAAACTTTTGGTCGTGGAGTGAACTAAATTGATAAATTGTTTGGAAGGTTACAGATTTGCATGCTTAATCGGGCATGATGACTTGATATAGAACTGAAATGAAATTTTGAAAATTGGTTTGATAAAATTAAATTTGGATTATGCTGAAATTAGCAATTATTAGTTCTACAAAAAAAAAAATTCATGTTAGAGCTAAATCTCTCAAAATCAAACCTTTCAGACAAGTGTGTCTGTTTTTTTTTTTTTTTTTTTTTCATACCTTCAATATACTTTTAAACCTGAGATCATCTTTTTTTTTTCATTTGTTTTTGATGGTATGCATTAATAAGTCACATTAACCAATTTGAGTGGGACACTTACTAAATGACATGACAAGACTGTTGCTTTGAGAATTTTATTTGGATTTGGATGAAACTTTGGCATGTTGTAGTAAATGACAAACTCAAAATCTCTATTTATTTCTAGAATATTTGCAAAAATCACTTATTAAATATAATTGGGACATGATTATATAGATATCAATGTAAGAGGTTCATGCACTTAATATCATTAATGCTTGCTATATGCAAATGATTGTTGTGTAAGAATTAATTGAAATGGTGTATTTCAAACAATTTTGGTTTGGAATTTCATACTCAAATATGCATAATTAGTGAAAATAAAATTTTAAGTTGAAATATTTAGAAGAAAATAAATTAGGGTCCCTGTTGATTTTTGAAAGCTCACTATTTCTGAAAATATGTGCAAAGAAGGCCTACTTAATGTAGCTAGAGGAACTTTATTATATAGCTTGTTTGATGTAGCTATCATGGTGGTTAAAATGAATATTTATAAGATATGAACATCATTCAATCTTTCATTCAGCTATGGGCAATACTATCATTGTTGTCATATTTAATGCATCTGAAGTGGTTCTTTTAACAATGATTGCATGATCATAGATGTAACAAAAAATTTAGTTAAAGTCTAAGAAAAATATTTATGTTCAAGAAATATATAAAATACGAAATACTAGTGTTGAATCTACTATAATTTTGCGACAATCATTTGGAAGGCTTATAGTCTATTGGAAACAATGTCTAGTCTTGGACGCTTCTATTTAGAAGATCTATAAAGAGAATTCTTCCATTGATTAAGATATCATATATTATAGTGACCTAAAAATAGTTATTTATAAAGTTTATGTTGAGAAGCAAGTTAGTTAGTAACGATAATGTAAATTTATTTATATTATATTGGTATTTTAAATTAGTATAGGTTAAAATAAAAAGACACTAATGGGTGCAAAAAATGTGAAAGAATATCATGGATGTCTTCGAAAGATATTTCATATGATGAGAGAGAGAGAGAGAGTATTTTATGGTGATAATTTTATAATATTTGTTCCATATATATGTTTTTTTATCTTTAATGAAGTTTATTATTTATATTTTAGTACTGCTGTATCTACACTAATGAGCACTAGGATAGAATTCTTCAAAACACTTGGGAGGTGACAAAATGTCATATAACTCGAATCATAAGCAAATATTCTAAAGTGTCAAAATGGATAAGGATTTATGTTGATGCCTATAAATAGCATTTGTTTCGATTAAACATCTAGTACACTAGCAATATGTTAAAAATGTTATTTTATTTCATATTAAAATTTTCATATGTATAAGATGATTATAACAATAGTCTTTGTGAAAAATATAGAGAGTCATCTAGCTACTATAGTGATGTTGATATTGAATCATGGTTGCAGATAACAAGTAAAGGTTGAGCAAACTATAGAGATTATGCTTAATGATGCTTTGAATAATTTTTTTAACTATTTGATGACATAAATAATAAACTAAATTTATGATAACACATATAGGAAGTGTTCAACTATCATTGAAGACAAAAAAATATAATTATGATGTCAACTAATTGCCCCATTAAAATGTTGATATCTTTTAATTTAATTTTTATAAGATTTGTTGTGCCATGTAGTGTTTATTAAAGGTAATAAAATATCTATATCATGTGAGTCACTATGACACCCAAGAGAAGGGGGCCGGGGGCGATGAATTGGGTGCTTTTTTAAGTTTAAAAGTTAATTCTTGAATTATATATATATATATTTTTTGCAGAAAATTACTTTTTGATTTAATAGTGATAAGTTATAATTTACATTGCAGTAAAAGTAAAGTACAATAAAGTAAAGAGGGGCAATATACTCATAATTTTTATGTGATTCGATCAAACCCCAAAAAAATTCTACATCCATCCCTAGCCGCCCCGACTAGAAATACACTAAATATAAAATAGCTTATAAATCATACTCTCTTATAACGGGGTGAGTATAACTCCTATAAAACATGTACTCTCCTACAAAGGGGAAAGTATAAGCCCAATAAAATGTTTTAATGCACAAAAAAAATTATAAAATAATAAATTTTGATAAAATATATATTTTACAAATACACCAAGCTATCTAAATCAAAAAGGTGATCTCACAACTTATAAATGATCACTTTACAATTTACAAATTTGAAAGGATAGAATGCTCACTTAATTTTGATATGAAATGATAAAATAAATATCTTAAAAAATGATCATATCAAAATGTTTATCTTAATGCAATTTATAGACTAATGTAAAAATGATTTTAAAGTAAATTGATAATAGCCTATTGCACAATTAAATAAATTTTAGTAAATAATAAATTTAATTTTAAGATGGATTATAACTAGTATGAATATAATAAAGTAAAAATGAATAACTCTATAGCAATTTTTTTAATTATTAAATAATAAAAACAGTATGCTTTACTAATTTTCACCATGATAAAAGATTATTTGTATAAAGTATATCAGGTGGAATGAAATGATAAGTGCAAAATTTAAAATTAAATCTTTTATAAACTATACTTTTATTTCAAATAAAATGATACTCTAAATTAATGTAAAAGATCACTAAATACTTAAATAAAATTAGTTTAGGTTAGATCTAAATATACTAGATAAGTTTTTAATTGAAAGAGAGATTTAATAAATATGAACATATTTTTAGCACAATAAATTAATTTTAAATGCTTAAAATACACTTCTAAATAGATCTAAGGTTAAATGATCTTTCAAATATGACTAATGAAAGAATATTTTAAGAAACCAATAATATTTACAGGAAGATAAAATTTTAATAAGATGAAATAAATTTTACAAACAATCACAACAGTTTTTCACAAAAAAATGATTGAAGAAATTTTGATGTGATAAACTTAAACTATGATGTGTAAAGACTAATCCACCTAAAAGTAAAGATTTGAAAGAATAAATAGATGTTGAAAATTTCATAAACAACTAAAAATGATTAAGATCAAGAAAACATTGTTAAGTAATTTAAGAAAGTTTGCTTAAGACGTTGAAGTATCAGAACCAAGAATTTGATCTTAAGATTTAAAATGGTTATTTTCAGTGGTAATTTATAATAAAAAATAAGTTATATAAATTAAGCTCATTATCAATAATTAAAATAAATCAAAATAAAGTATGCTAAATTATGAACAAATCAAATCATGTCTAACAACTCATATAGACCTCTAAGATTTTTCTAAATGTATAAAACTTGAAATATTGTATCTTGAGCACCAGATTATCAATCTTGAATTTTTCTTGCATTCTTTTCATTCTTGTAATTGCATTAATCATAGATCAACACCACTGCACATCTTCTGAATCAATATATCTGAAACACTAAACACATGTATTGAAACGTCCAAGCATCATTTGTTATTATCAAAATTAGAATGATTAAATGTGAGACTCATAAAGCTAACATATTATATGTTAAATTTTAGAATCTATTAATGTTGTATTGTTATACATAAATTTCTATAATTTATTATTATTGATTTTATAATTAATTTGTATTTCTGATTAGTTCAGAGTTGTGATATTTTCAGAGTATTAATTTTCATAAATTTTTGGTGATTTTTAGTTGCTTTGCAAAAAACATATAAATTTCTGCAAAATTTTCATAGAATTGATAGTTCTTATAACCATTGCCACAAAACTATTGTGGATTTGGGAAAGTTTGTGCTAAAATTGTAGCCGCATTTGTTAGAATTTTCTCAACATAAGTATTTGTTTCAAGAGTTGAGATTATGTCTCATGTTATTCAAACATATTGGTATGTAGTATATGTTATCTTATATTTCAGCTTAAACATCATATAATATATTTATTTATTTGAACGGATATATTTGTTTATATTTATAGCTAGCGTTCGTTGATCTCAGATCTTCCTGAGTGATCTACTCCAAAAGCATCTTTGACTTTTGCATGCTTAGACGATTTGGCGTACGATATATGCATTTTTTAAACATTTGTTTAGATGCCGCCTTTATGGTGAAGCTCTTCGGAATATTTGATGTATTTGAACTCCTCGCTTTGGTTTAAGATATTTTTCATATATTTCCCCATCATTCTGACTTTGTGCTCCTACAAATCATCAAGCTTTTTCATACTTGCATAATTTCTAGATGTTTAACATAAATAGGTAACATATTAGCAGATTTTATACATTGAGACCATGACTTTAACATACTACAGACATGCGTCAGGCGACTCAGGCCAGTCATCCTTATCTATTCAGAATTTTCTCTTCATACCGTTCAAAGTTTTAGGTTAGACTTGCTGCACAAGTCTTTCTTGATTAAAAAGTTCATCATTTGACTAAGATATATATGTTAAATAGATCTTATTTATTAGATGTAATGGCTGCAACTTGGAAATTTGTTAGATCCTGCGACGAACAGTGATGTTGAAAATGAATTGTCAATGCTTCAATTACTAGTTAATTCCAACATGATAAAAGATTATTTGTATAAAGTATATAAGGTGGAATGAAATGATAAGTGCAAAATTAAAAAATTAAATCTTTTATAAACTATACTTTTATTTCAAATAAAATGATACTCTAAATTAATGTAAAAGATCACTAAATACTTAAATAAAATTAGTTTAGGTTAGATCTAAGTATACGAGATAAGTTTAATAAATATGAACATATTTTTAGCACAATAAATTAATTTTAAATGCTTAAAATACAGTTCTAAATAGATCTAAGGTTAAATAATCTTTCAAATATGACCAATGAAAGAATATTTGAAGAAACCAATAATATTTATCGGAAGATAAAATTTTAGGAAGATGAAATAAACTTTACAAACAATCACAACAGTTTTTCACAAAAAAATGATTGAAGAAATTTTGATGTGAAAAACTTAAACTATGATGTGTAAAGACTAATGCACCTAAAAGTAAAGATTTGAAAGAATAAATAGATGGTAAAAATTGCATAAACAACTAAAAATGATTAAGATCAAGGAAATATTGTTAAGTAATTTAAGAAAGCTTGCTTAAGATGTTGAAGTATCAGAACCAAGAATTTGATCTTAAGATTAAAAATGGATATTTTCAGTGGTAATTTATAATAAAAAATAATTTATATTAGATATATATTAGATTCAAATAGCTAAAAAATAGCTAGTCATATGGGCAAGTCAAAAATAACCAAAGACGGCTTTTGATATATTCAAAACGGGTAACATACATTCATTATTAGAATTACGTAATATTTGAAAAATAATAATAAATTAAATTTTAATCCAAAGTGGGTCATGTAACCTATCAAATTGAAGGAACAAATCTATGAAATCTATTGGAGATGGAATCAGATAGAAATTCATTGATTAAAATTGATTTTTATTGAAATACTAATTGTCATGTATTTTATGAAATTTAAATATAATTAATAACTTTTTAAAATATGAAATATTTTAGATGTCATCACACACATGTTAGTTTGTTATCATAAAAAATTAAGTTAAATTAAAATTCTTAATTATATTATATAAGCTTTCAAATACATAAATTAGTTAGAAGCAATAATAATAATTTGTATTTCTGATTAGTTCAAAGTTGTGATATTTTCAGAGTATTAATTTTCATAAATTTTTGGTGCTTTTTAGTTGCTTTGCAAAAAACATATAAATTTCTGCAAAATTTTCATAGAATTGATAGTTCTTATAACAATTGCCACAAAACTATTGTGGATTTGGGAAAGTTTGTGCTAAAATTGTAGCCGCATTTGTTAGAATTTTCTCAACATATAATTAAAAGGACATGTGTTCTTTCATAAATCTATTTAGAATTAGCAATGGACTCAATCCTTCACAAAATGGTTCCATGCTTTTGTAATGCATTAATGACATTATTTTCATCATGAATGTTTTACTATGGTTTTCACATTATACTTAGTCATGAAAAAAATGTGATGTAAGCTTACTTCCACAACGAATAATAGTTACTTTCACAATAGTTTTTTTCTTTTAATAGGCTTTATGCAGTGTCCAATTTTGAATCACTAATAAGTTGATCTTGTGCAAAATATAATACAACGTTCTCACAACATATACGTAAGGGTAAGATAAAGCCAATATAGCTTTAACAATCATACACTAATGTGCTAAGAAAAATACTATTCAGCAATTTTGATATTTATCCTGATCTTGAACGGTTGACTTCCTCACTGAGTTTTTTAGAGAAATTATATTCATAATAATAAAAACAATATTTTCGTTGTTGATTACAATTATTCATTATATGTTAATTTTTAATAATTTAATACTTTATAAATAGTAATCTTAAATAAACCTCCCTGCTCTATCCATTTATGATCATATATAATATCATTTAAGCTCTTGAAGGAGCTTGTTAAGAAGCAAGATAAATAATATATTTTAATGTTTACAAAAAAGAAGCCCATTTATATATATATAAATTCAATCGTTGATAAAAAAAACTAATAATTAATATTTCTTAACTTTAATTGTTTTATTGATAATATTACTTAAATAAAATAAGATTCTTTTAATAATTTTTATATTTTTTTAAACTAAAGCCGCTCTCGTTTGGTTAGAAAATGAGTAGCTCAATAATACTGATCATTAATTTCCTTGATAAGATTAGCTTGCTTAGAAAATAAGTAGCTCAATAATATTAGTCATTAAACCATTCAATAAGGATTGTTTGGTATGAAAACAAGTAGCTCAATAATGCTACTCATTAATATACTTAGATAAAAATTATTTTACTTTAATAAATGGGCCACTCGATAATGACTCGATTATCCTAATATGAACCTAATACAAACCGAGGTCAAATCAAGCTTGAAGAGTTAGAATAATAATTGAGCCAAGCTAGAACATGAATATATAAGCTTAATTCTCAAATTTTGTAAACAAGTTCAAGGTTGAACACATTCGTACTCGACTTGCTTTGTTCAATTGTAGCCCCCCTATTGATTGATATGTTTAATCGGACATAGTGATCCCTTATAAACCTAATATAAATAAAAAGTTTCTAAGATGGTTGATGAGATTAGAACTTCGATTGGGCTTACATTAGAAGATGTAGATGTCATATGTAATGTTCTTGCACTCAATATCAATGTTTAATATTCGAAAGTGATTGTTGCATGGAGGAGCTTATTTAAGTGATGCATAAGATACAAGCACTTAAATACATTTTAGCTTAGAATTTCATACAAAAAATAGTGAACTTTGATTTTTATGTTGAAACATTTTAAAGTGAAAAATCATAGATTTTGTTTGCTTACAAAAGTTCACTACTTGTGAAAATATGAGCGAAGAAAACTTGCTTTCATGTAGCTAGCTAGAGGGACTTCAATATATGATACTTTTTGGAATGTTGAGAGGGTGAAGGAAACATGTAAGATGCCAAAGTTGGTCCTTACACATGGCACTAGAAAATGCAATAAATACATATGTGTGTTGATATGGTCTAAGACATATTTAAATAAACCAAATAATAATATTTTTGAGTAGCTACAAGATAGATCATAAAATATTGTTGGATAAGATCTTGAACATCTACTAATCATTAAGATATAGAACAATATATAATTATTTTTCTAAAAGTTGTTAAATTTTATATGAAGTATAATTGTGTGGTGTAGTAAGATATAATCATGATACAAATGACCCAACTATAAGATTCTATGTAAGAGAGTAAACAAATTAAGATGCACAAGTAAACGGGGGCTCAATTGAAAGAGCCCAAGCAAGAACACATTAAGGTCTATTTTATGATTTTATTTTAAGTCATTCAATTTTTAATTTATGTCTAGAAATTTAGATTTTGAAACTTTGAATTCTCAATTTTAAAGCATTTATATTTGACATGTAAAGTGTTTAGGTTTGCATAAAAAATTAGCATGTCAAATAGATGGATGATATAAAATAATAAGGATATCTAATATTTTCAATTTATATTTCCACCAAACATTCCCTCCATAGTTGATTTTTTTTCTCTTGATGTACAATGTAATGGGTATAAATAGCTCCCTTGTTGGAATGAGATAATCTTTTGACAATTGTACATATTTGAGCTTTCTACTTTTACTTTAAAACAAAGGTGGTCAAACCCTTGGCATTCATTAATAGGAGTGCTAGTTATTATCTAACACAAATTTCTTTTTTTCCCTCCAACACTAAAACAATTCATTCTATTTCTCTTCATTCTTCTTAACATGACTTTAAACTTTCTATTAAGCTTTCAACTCCCTTTCATAAGGTCATACCTTCATCCAACCAAATACTATTTCTGCTCCATGAGCTTTGATCTAATATTGTTCTCCAGTACTCAACATCGATATAAACTTCACTAATTCTAATCTTTTGCTCTAGTTCATAACTAAACATCCTAAGATAACCATCCATAAATATTTCTAGCTATTTATCACACACAAGAACTATTTTATATAGTGATATTCATATATTTAGCCCTTACTAGCCTTATATGGATTACTAATGGTATTATCACCACTATACCCCTTAAAACTCTTCACTATTAGACCATAAATTCTATAATCCTTTTTCTAAACTCTAAACTACAAATATATAGCTTTTAATATAATAAAATGTTCACTTACCACTATCACTTTATATGGTAGTTGGTGATGTAATCACTATTATGGTATATATGTTATGCATATAAGATGGCCATTAAGACAATTTGATTTCCATAAGTATAAGAAGAACTTTAATAAGTTTTTAAAAGGTTGTTGCTAATATAATCATTACTAATGTATGCGATGCAATTGATATGATTATGTTGATGATAAATGAAGGTCATGACTACAAGATAGGTGTCATCAAATCTTAAAATGATGATGAGTAATGCTACTATTCTCATCATACAAAACTTGTTTGAGGTGCATATCATGTTGTTTAGTTGACTAATTATGGAAGATAAGCATCATTAAATCATAAATTTGATAATGGATGATGCTACCAATCTTATCCCATACAATCCATCTAACCTAGGCATAACAATGATTAAATCATTATGGATGAGACACTATTCACATCAAAAAATTAAGTAAAATAATTTTTCCACATCGCTGTGGAGCTGTGATATTGGCACTGAGGCACTACTAAAATTCTTCTAGTAAGATAACTACTAGTCCAATTGGCAAGTCAACCATATGGCTCCGCGACATTATGACGATGTTTTGCAGTTTATAGAAGCAAGAAAAGCTACTGTCTCTGTCCCAACGGCGGCAACCACCCAAGGGAGTCCATTAAAAGGGGATTGTCCCCCTAGGTTCCTTCTTCTTCTTCCTCCTACTCTTAATTCCTCACTACTCTCTTACTAGAACTGTAAGGAAACTTCCAACAATGAATGACCGATGGTTATTAGAGGATGCTTTTCTTCTATGCAAGATCAAAGCCAAGTCCAACACTACAAAGTCTTGGTAAAATTCTGGAAATGCAATTTTATATGAATTTCTCTCTTAGAAATAATATTTTACAAGATTTTCACCATCAATCTTAGATCTGGTGGAAAATCAAACAGTCTATCTCCATTGATCTTCAATCTGGAGTAAAATGGAACACCTCCATACTCCTAAAATCCAGAATTCAAAAAGAACCTCCATCGCTGATCTTAGTTCTAGTGTGAGAAGAAAAAGAAACCTCCCTCCATTAATCTTAGATCTGAAACAAGAGAGAATTGCACTAAAAACACGAGAACTTAGCATTGATAAAGTGTTACTCTACCAAAATTTTCATAAAACTTGCTAGAATACTCAAGAATTCTCGTTTGATATGTGCATTCCCATCTCGCGGTGTCGTTGTGCTAAGGCCTAGTGCCTAGGCATTAAGCTCATGGGTTTTATCTTATTAGTACAATGCAACACCATTACCTGGAAGTCTGTTCTACCTTCAAACTTAGTTCTGGTGTGAAACAAAACCCTCCCTTCATTGAGCTTAGATCCGAAAAAAGAGAGAAGAGTGCTAATGCACTAAAAAAAGTTGTAAAGATTATATTATAAGGTGTTATGCCACAAAAATTTTTAATTTTTCCCAAAAAAGGCTGTTAATGAAATAGCACCGCGACTCTAATATTCCTGGGCTGAGGCACTATGGCTTCGAGAAAATGAAACTTAGACAGACGTCCCACAACGCCGTAGCACTGATACCCTAGCATCGAGTCACTGTATTTTTGAAATAGACATTTAATGTATAATATCAAGGCATTTATATTCTATTTTAAATTAAACCCATAAAGCCATAGCACCAAGCCCTCGAGTCTTATGCTTATGTCCTGTAGGCTAGCAGTGCCTAGGCACTACACTTGTAATGTCAATTTTATTTTAAGTCCTGGAGCTTTCCAAATGATAAACAAAAGGGCATATAAATAAAAATGCGCAGCATTGTCAAATAAAAATACCTTTATTAAAAATCAAAATATTACATAAATTGTACAAAAAAGAGAAAAATACAAAAATAAAATAAAAAAAGGATGGGGAACTAGTAGCCATAATCACCCTCCTCTTCTTTTTCTTTCAGCTCCGAAGTAGCTACATAAGGGGATACTGAGATGCTGCAGGAAAAAAGCCTGACTTGGATCTTCAAAGCCATAATTTTCAAACATTTGGACCAGTGTTGTATTAAACTGGTTCATATAAGAAAATTGCTTTTGTTGTTGGTCCATGTGATAATCGAACTTCTTTAAAAGGCTTGTCCCTGTGGCTACACTCGCCCACTTCTCTCATTAAATTTGAGACTTGCTCATTTAAGGATTTAAGAGTTTTGAGTCGAGGTCATGGGGGCACGTGAGCTCTCCCCCACTTCATAACTCAAACCAAACCCCTCAAAAAGCCTCTTTGTTAAAGAGCCTTGAATGAGGATTTCTTCATTAGGCTCCCCTAATGCACCCGCCGTAGTGCGCAAACCATAAATGAGGGAGGGACAACTATAATCTACTACAGTACTGCCTGCATATTACAAATGGAACTATAAATTATCTTACCTATATCTATTGTAAAGACTTGGCAAAAATAAAATAGTGCCAAGCTTTAAATTCAGTAGTGAGGCCGGTGGCAGGAAAATTGATGATCATTTCCTCCCATCATTTCACTGATGTTGGGTTTCTGCCGATGAGAAAACCAAGAATTTTATCAAAATTAGGATGTTCATTGTAATAAGAAAGATACTGGTCATATGTCACATTTGGTAATTCATAATATGCATTAATGGAAGTGCTATCAAAACTTACAAGTTTTTTTTGAATGAAGGCTTTATTCTTCTAATGCTTCTACGTGTTGGTGAAAAACTCTTACACCACAGAAACAATGCAAGAGATACTCTTATAGGCCAACTTTTCCCAACCATGCTCGTTGATCTCCCACTCCTCTCTCCCACTCGGGTTGTAGAAGGTCCTTTCCGGAATGAGATGCTTGTTGGTGAGGGAGTGTTGAAACCAATCTTCCACTGCAGAGCTAACCAACCTGTTAGATTCTTCTGAGGTGGCTCTCCTCTTGCTAATGAGTCTTTTGAGTAGCATGATTACCTTCCTAGTAGGGGAGAAAGTTGAAAGAGAGAGAAAGAGAGAGAGAGAGAGAGAGAGAGAGAGAGCTCTAAGGAAGGAAAGACTATAGAATGAAAATTTTCACAACCCAGGGGGTCTATTTATAAACCAAGCCTAACATCGCAGCGCTGAAATAGCAGCACGGAGGCTCCAACCTCTCAAGTTCTAGAATAGCAACTAGCATAATAGCATTTACATGCTAGGCGTTGGTCAGCTAGTCAAGTCGGTTATTGTGTTGTTCAAAAAGGAGCCTTCATTACCATTAATTTTGTAATTGAAACAATGAATTGCATTGATGAAGCACCGCAAAGCTATTACCTAGCATCGAGGTGCTATGACCTAGCACTGAGGCACTAGTCAAAAAGTTTGTCTCACACCCTTAAAGTGTCTATACACCTATTAGTTATACTAAACTTACTTTTGATCAGTGTTGTGGCGCTAAACCATCAGCGTCGATGCACTATTCAAATAGTTAACATGACTAATAATTGTAAAGCCACGATGCTAACAATGTGGTGCCAAGATACGATATAGTGTCTAGGCACCATATTTCTAGCATTGAGGTATTTTGCATAAATAAATTTAAATTACCCACAAGGGCCCCATCATAATAACAATTGTCTAAGTCCATTGCCCTAGGATACTTCACTGGTTAATATGAATAAATTAATCTAAATCACTCGTATGTGCCCCGACATATGTATAAAAATTAAATTAAATGTCTAGAGAATGTTGCATAGGTTAAAAATCCGGTTGGATCTCATGATTGGGTCTAAGTTACCAAAACTTAATCATTGTCTGATGATGGCTGTGTTGATTAAATATTTAACTAGAGGGATATTTTTTAAATTAAATGAAGTCCATCATTTAAAATAACCTAATGTAATAATCATCCACACGTCCATCATCATTTGTCAAGGATGATAAGCTAAGAAAATATTTGCTCACAAAATATCCAATGTCAACTTAAATATATCACTATGTTCATACTCCAATAATCTAATGCTAGTAAGAATGTGGCATGTGTCCTCTATCTGCATGATTTTACTGCCAAACGATACCACATGAAATGTAGATACGACTAAAACCCTCTCACCAGGTGGCTTGGATTCTATATGGCTCCACTATATTTTGATTACAATAATAGCCCGTATGTTCCCCAATAGCTTTGCTCTTGAGCCATGAGTTATGGAAATATATTTAATAAGCAAAACCTTCTATTAGCTAAAGTTGACTTAAATTTGTCACCCTAGATAAATGTCACCCCAGGTCTACAAGAACACCTTGGATGATGCAACCCATGGCTGATAACAAAGCTTCTTCGATCAAG
The DNA here is from genome assembly GCA_021442155.1 of Cymbidium sinense. Lineage (NCBI taxonomy): Eukaryota > Viridiplantae > Streptophyta > Magnoliopsida > Asparagales > Orchidaceae > Cymbidium > Cymbidium sinense. Next base: position 32,980,477 of record CM038217.1, read on the forward strand.
AACTATTTCTTTGGCTAAGTAGGTTAGGGACCACGATAGTGTGGGATGAAGGAACCATGTGATCTTGATCGGGTGCGCCATCATTCCCTCTGACATATGCTTTAAGTTAAAAAGAGAATGATAACTCCATTCTATTTGGCATTCAAAGAGGTGTAAGGCCAATCCCTTTATTCACCAAGTGAATTCTATCCAAACAGTCATCTATGCCACACTACACTTATAGATACCATTATATATCAAAAAGATATGTTTCCATTATATCAAAAATATATATTCATTTCCAACCATAATTGAGAGTTCACTCTTGTTGCAGTATGAGGGGTAATTAACTATGGAAGCTTTCGTCCATAAGAAGTAGAACCCAGTTCTAAATAAACCTTAACATAAATTTTAGAGGAAAATTAATTGAATATATATACCAATCTGCCTTATAAAAAAAATACTCCTACCCATCCCAAAGAAGGATGGCGGAAAGGTTCTAAGAGGTGTATTTTTAATTGATTAGATTTTTGTTGATTAGATGGGGATTACTTCTCTCTCCATCTTTGGTTGAAAATTTTTAGATATATGGTATCATCATAGATTGTAATATCGGAGTATATTCTTTTATAAGAAGCTTAGGTTCTAAAACCTAGTATAACCTAACTTTAGATCTACGACTAGGTGCGTCAAATGGAAAACATCAAGAGGGATCCACAGTAAGGTTCCCTCAAGCCATAATCATTGTTGGTTCGCTGGGGATACTCTTCAGTTTGAAACAATTTTAGGGCTTGTCTAGTTTCTGCTAGCTGGACCCATTACTAAACCCATAATCAAGGGCACTAAAATGCCAAAGGCATTCAACAAGGGAAAGAGGTCGAACGTGATAATTATAAATAAGGTGAACTCTAAACCTTTGAACTCAAAAAGAGGTTCCAACTTTGACAGACTTTTAAAGTCAATGCCAGCTACTTCTATTGAGGATAATACAATCATCAAGCCCAAGTTAAAGTCTATTATCATCAATCTGCTCAATAGTGCATTAGGAGAACATACTACCCCACATAATGCTATCCTTACTTCAGAAAAGAATGACCATGAAGCTTCTTTCATACGGACAAAAATATCAGGAGGGCTCATAGAAAATATAATGTTGGTCGTAGAGCTGTTGGATTTCTCATTCATGTTCAACAACATAACCCACTGGCGGAAGTAAATATGCCCACCAACAATAACTTTGATCTGCTTTGATAGGTCAAAAAAGTAGCTCAGGAGGAGCTATAAAAAATCATTCTAGATAGACATACACATCCCAATCCACAGAATCAACCACAGAAGGAGGAGACAATTTCTTCCAAAATCTACAAAGTTTTGAAGGCTGTTTAAAATAGAAACCTTCAGAGAAGAATCAGGAAATTGATGCTAGGTCACCAACTTAATAAATTCCTACCCTAAAATATGTGGGATATTCAAAAATATTGTGCCCATTTACATCAAGACTCAAAGTCTACAGGCACTATAATCGGTGAACACTGACAATGAACCCTTAGACATAAAGACAATAAGTGGTCAGTTGTTGGAAGTTCCCAACAACCTACCACAGAAATTTGGTGAACACCAGGGTGTGACATCTAGAATATATTCCTAGAGATCCACTACTAAAAAGTCCCAATCAATTTAGGTACCAAAAGAATCCCAAGTCATCAACGATAAGCCAACCCCACAAGATGACAAAGGAACAGACTCTCTAGTCATCAACTTGAAATGTCGTTCTGAAAAGAGCCGACAAGTGGATGATGACATGGATGACCAACTTTTCAATAAGATGAAGACCTCTCAGCCAATGAAGAGTAGGAAAATTTTGATCTCCAAAATATTGAAGATATTGATCATATGGAGATCAAAATTGTTCGTATGGCCGACACACATTTATGAAACAAAGGCATGGTACCCGAACATCAAAATGAAGAACAATAACAAGAAAACTCAAGCCATCTAGAGCCTATAAGTGAAGCTCAAGTAGAAGTAGAAGTGACTGAAGAGTTAATAGATATTGTATCAAGTTTAGAACAACAAATGAGTTCTCAACTTCGAAGGAGAGATCAAGAAATCTCCCAGCTCAATAATTGGCATACTGAGATTGAATGGGCTGATAAAACAACTATTTAGTCACCTCAACCTCATACAAACTACAATACAACAAATACCACCAAGAAATTCTCTATAAGTAAATAATATCATAGTTAAAATGGGAGGAATACAAAATGCTTTGCCTAATTTACCAACAGTTACAACACAAAGACAGGAACCTCTAGGAGAAGCTATAGTGAACACTTTTCAAGAAGCTGATGTTATCACTAAAGCCAAAATGGAAGATCTCATCAGTTAAAAGATCAAAGCATTGATAACTTTAGAAACTACTGAGCAATTAATTAGAAAAGGTTGACCCTATGACAAAATTTGACCAAGTACAATACAATAAAGGGTATGTTGTGCCAAAGTTTAATACATTTTTAGGATTGAAAAATCCACAATAACACCTGCCTTAACTTAAAGCATAGTGTAAAAATACTGGAGGAAATGATGTCCTACTACTACGATAATTCGTTAGCAACCTTACACACAAAACTTTCAAATGGTATGTTGATTACCTAATGACTCAGTAAAAAACTTCGTCGAGCTAGAAACACTTTTCGTCAAGAGATTTACAAGAGCTGCAAATAAAGTAAAAAATTTAAATCTTGCTTTGGACAAAAAAGGAAGGATGAGCGTGTTACCAAGTATATTACTAAATGGAGAAATCTAAACATGAGATGTGACCAACAACTCACAAAAAAATATGAAGTAGAACTCCTCATGGGGAATATCGATCATCAAATGGCCTCATATCTAACTATGGCTACCATTAACACATTCTAAGAATTATTGGATTGCATGGCCCAGTTTGAAAGGTTGCCCAAACAAAAAGGGCTTAATGTCTATTATAAAAATAATAACTTATTTAGAAAAGAAAAGAAACCAAAGTATGGCGACTCAAAAGGAATGATGTGAATATAATATTCACATTCACAGTGGACAAGAAGCCAAATGGAGGTGCAGCAACTTCATGACCAATGGGATCCTCATGACCAACAACAAAGTCGACAGATGAAAAGAACAAAGGGCTTGGCCAATAAGAGAAAATTACTAAATGGTACTCATTCAAAAGAAAATGTACTGGTAAAATTTTTAAGCACGTCTTAAAGTTGGGGTTATAGTTGCCAAAGTCACGACAACTATACCAAGTGGACAAAGTTGATGTTCCCAACTATTGTCCATTTCACAAGATCATAATCCACCCAATCGAAGGTTGTTTTGTCTTCAAAGATTGGGTAGAAATAAGTTATCATAATGGATAACTCACTTTATCAGATACTATACTAATACATCCTAAAAGGAAAAGGTGAGAGTTATTACAACAAGCCCAATCGAGGATGTAAAAGTAAAAGTGTTGAGCCAGTTGAAATTCAGAACATAAAGAATAATAATGGCAAGGTCTACCAAACACAAGAATAAGAGGAAAGTAGTTGAGAGACATTCATCTCAAAAGAGACTAACATAATGATCAATATTCTTCTAGCAATAGAATGTATTTGGTGAAAGAATTCTTTAGAGCATGAACTTGATCCAAGAATGCTCTTTCACAAGAGGGGGAAAATTTATATAATATGAAAAAAATAGACAAATATCAATCAACCTTCTTCATCAAGACCTATAAATCAAAGATGAAATAGAAGACTTGAAAGCTAAAGTCTAAAACTCAAAAGATGATTGACTCTTTAGAGGAATACAAATAATCTCCTCGAAGGCTAGTTAAGCCAAAAGAATACATGGCCCATTTAAAGCTCTACACGAAAGAATGTAAAAGAGAAATTCCAAAGAAACATGTCAGTAATAAATGTGATCAGGACTTCAATTGACTATGAGAAAGAATTATACTTTTCCAAAGAAAAGCCTATAAAGCGAAGAATCAAGTCAAGCTCAAAGAAACTACTTCCTAAATTAGGCAGTAGTTCTGAAAGTCCTCAAAGCTCTAAGAATTTTGAGAAGGCATGGGATTCAGAGACTTCTTTTGATAAAGTAAATCAAATAGAAGAAGTGTAAGTTGAATTAAGGAGCAAAAAATGAATCTCACCACCTCTATATTGAAAAGTCAATAATAAAGAAAAGAAATTCAAATTAATGAAAATGTCTTACCCCCATCACCAACTAAACCTCAAAAGTCTAGCAAAATTGGTGTAGACTATAATGTTCTTGCATATTTACACAAGCTCTCTATTTTATTAAGTATTTACAATGCTCCCATGTTGTCTAAAGATATACCTGAGACATTAATCAAAGCCTTGCAAAACCCAAAAAAAATTTGAAGTATTTTTCATTGAAGAAAAAATGAAAGAGGTCTTAACCTCTCAAAATACAGAACCATCATATTCAATAAGAATGACCAGCTATTAGGGATGACCAAACATAATCAGCCCCTTTATGTTATAGTTAAAAGCAGCATTGTTCGAATAAAAAGACTATTGATTGATCTGGGGGCTTTGATCAATCTCATAACAGTTAAAACACTATGAGCACTAACTTTAGATGTTCATTACTTGGATAAAAGTATAGTATTCCTACAAGGATTTAATGAATAAGGACATCAAACTTTGGGGTCTCTTGTTCTACCCACTTAAAGAAATTATACATAGAAGCTAAATTCCATGTGATCGAAGCCCAAGTTGCTTACAATGCACTCCTTGGTAGGTCGTTGATTCATGAATACAACATTAGTGCCTTCAAATTTTTATCAATGCATGAAGTGTATTTAAAATGGTGAAGAGCATCAAATTGATGATGACATGAATCCATTCTTGATGATGCCAAGTACTTCATGCCTAAGAAGGTAGAGGCAGTCAAAGCTAAAAAATAAGCAACTCCACATATCAAACTAATATTGAAAGGTGGTAGTGCAAAGGACAAAAATGCCAATGATACCAATGAGTTAAAGCAACCCAAGGTATTTCCCCACCTTAGTAGTGATATTTAGGATGATGAAGATGAATTAGTACTTATCATCCCAAGAAAGCCTCATCTAACCAAAGAATAGAAGAAGCTAATACTAGTAAGGTGATAAAGCAATTAGAGGAAACTCATGTTTCTCTAATAAGGGTACATGAATTCCAAATCTCTAGCAAGGATATGAAAATAACTATAGTGCTAAAGGCACACATAAAAAGCCTTCACATCTTCAAGAAATGAAGAAATAGAACAATTGAAAACTTTTTATGTCCCTCCTAGAAGAGGCCATAATGAACATGAAATTTTATTTACAAGACAGAAGAGTGAATCCCAAATCCTACACAAATATTGTTGAAGAGGATGATTTTAAGGAAGAAGATATTTCAATAATAATTCCTTAATACTTCTCGTCATCTCCAAAGAAGTTGATTTAAAATAACATCCAATCTATACAATCAAGTATAGAAACTCGATTGTTTAGAGGCTCTAGCAAGGGGATAATGCCCATAATCTCATATGATATAGAAAATTTACCACATGGGGATTAGGATATATTGCTTCAACATCTCCCTCAATGAACTCAAATTATGCCATATCTTACAAAGAAGAAGCCCTTATGAAAACTACATAAAAAAAGAATGTTTCAAATGAGAATTTACTTGAAGAAGAACTAATCATTGACCTTAAGAGGTTCCGAAATAATTCGAGGAAGGAAATCAAGCCACCGTTGATGAACTCTAGGAAATTAACCTAGGCATTTAAGAAGAGCTTATGCCTATCTTTGTTAGTGCTAACCTCATACAAAAAGACTAGAGAAAATAAGAGCACTACTATATGAATATAGATATTATTTCACATGAAATTATAGCAAAATACCAAGCCTATTATCATATGATCATACATAAACTTGTCATTAAGCTTGATGTATAACCTATAAGCAAGCACCAAGGCGAATGTGATTAGAAATCAAAGAGAAATTAATCGTTGAAACAAAAAATCCCATCAAAGTAGGATTTATTTGGAAAGAAAAATAAGCTGACTGGATTGCCAATATTATCCCAAGAAAGAAAAAGAATAGACAAATCCATGTCTGTATCAATTTTCAGGACTAAAATAAGACATGCCCAAAAGATGACTTCTCATTTCCTAATGCATAACTCATGGTAGATAACACATCAAACTATGATGTTCTCCTTCATGGATGGATCATCGGGATATAATGAAATTGAAATAAACCTAAATGATGAAAAGCATACATCCTTTTCATACTAATCGACATATATTATTATAAAGTGATGTCATATAGCTTGAAAAATTCCAATGCTACATATCAAAGGGCAATGACCCGCATCTTCATAAACCTCATACATAGATATGTGGAATGTTATGTCAATGATTTGTTTGTAATTAAAATCAAAATGAGCACATAAACAACTAAAGAGTTGTATTTGATAGAATTCAAAGTTTTAACTTAAAGATGAATTCGTTGAAATGTGCTTTTAGTGTGACTTTAGGAAAATTCCTTGGCTTTATTATGCACCATAGAGGGATTGAAATTTATCCCTATAAATAAAAGCAATAATAGAAATGCTAGTGCCTAAGACTTCAAAGCAACTATGCTCACTACAAGGCAAATTGGCTTACATTAGAAGATTTATTTCTAATCTTTCTTGGAGATGTCAACCTTTTTCCCGACTAATGAAAAAAGATGCACCTTTTCTATGAGATAACACTTATCAAAAGCGTTTGGCAACTTAAAATATCTATTGCATCCCCTAATGTTTGATGTACTTAATAATAGGGAAGCCGTTGATATTATATAAAGTAGCTCCAAAAGAATCTTTAGGAGCTGTGCTACTACAAAACAATGAAGAAGGGAAAGAAAATATCATTTACTATATAAGTCAACATCTAATAAGAGCTAAAATAAGATATTCTCCTATTGAAAAGTAGTGCCTAGCATTGATATTTGCTACTTTGAAATTGCTATACTATATGTTATCACATAAGATAACATTGATATCTAAAATCAACCGTCTAAAATTTTTGATGATTAGACCTACCTTAACTAGTTGCTTAGTTAAATCGGTAGTTATGTTACTTTAATTCGATATAACATATGTCCCATGAAAAGCTATAAAAGAACAAGCTTTGGCTAACTTTCTACCGCTCATCCTTCACTAGCATACTCTTCACTCAATGATGAATTGAAGAACAAATCTTCAAAGTAGAAGAAGCTCAACAAACATTAGAATGGGAACTCTACTTTGATAAGGCTTCATCAGTAAAGCCAACTAAACTACCTGGTTTACCTACAATACATGTCAGAATTAACTTAGTACTTATAACATCATAAGGATGTATTCTCTAATATTCATATAGCCTGATGAAACTCGAACCCACAATGCAGTCAAATATGAAGCATTAATTATGAGCCTAGAGCTAGCAATTAATAATAAAATTAAAAAAATCATATTTATGGAGATTCTCAACTCATAATTCGACAAATAATCAAGACTTTCAAGATAAATAAGGTTACGTTAGCACTTTATCATAAGCATGTTCTAGAGCTTCTAAAAAAAATCCTTGAAGTGATAATTACAAGGGTGTCACATTGCGATAATGGCAAAACTGATGCATTAGCTAAATGAACTAAAGAAATGATAGACCCTTCAGAAGAGCTAATAATAATAATAGTCTAAAGTAGGATAGCATTGACACCAACCTGTGGGATCCAAAAATTCACCATCGACCTCTTTCGGAAAATAAAAAAAGAAAGAGTTGTTTAAGTGTCGGTGATAATTTAAGCGATGAATAGTAGATAAGACACTAGAGATTTCGTTCTCATTTGATGAGAACTTTATATCTGGTTCTAGGTTTCCTATAGACGCAAGCCCCTATAGTTAATTACCCCTCCCAATATTGAGAGAGCACTTTTGATTAAGGCTATGAATCGTTAAAGAACGAGTATATAATTGCGGTGAGTGGAGTTTAGAACTTATGAAATTTATTATTTTAATTTAAAACTTTTGTGGGGAGCGATGGCTCTAGATCCCATGGTTCCGTCATCCACTATGCGTCCTAGTCGAGAAGGTAGTTGGCCCAACGGAAGGATCCTTTGTAAACACATGGGTTACGTCCAAGGTGTCCCTTGTAGACAGGGTGGAGTTTGTCTAAGGGGACAAATATAAGTCAACCTTAGCTAACATAGGGCTTTTTCCCCAACATTCTATGTTTCACTCAAAGAGAAAAGCGTTGGGAACATCGACTCGTGATCGTAATTTAGTGGAGCCATATCGCTAACCACCCGGTCGAGGGCTCAAGTCATTTATGTGGTGCCATATCATTGAAAAAAAACCATGTGAGGACACGGGCCGTCCTTCTTTAAGAATATTTGAGTGTGAAGGTAGTTATGTATTTTGACATTTCTTTGTGAGCAAAGTTTTCTTAATTTGTCAAGAAGATAACGATTGTGGATTATTTTTTTTATTTTTAAGTTTTAATTTAAATAATTCATTTCATTTTTTATTTCTATTTTATTATTTTCTTTGAATTTTGATCATTTTACGATTAATTTAGATTTGAATATATGATCATTTATCATTGAAATTTTAATTATAATTACCCTTCTCTAGGATTAATATTAATTGATAGACCTTGTCTTTCACTTTTTATAGAGGATGGGTTTAAATTCATTATCTCAAGAAGTATAATCCTTCAAAACCTTGTCCACTCTAGTTTGAACAAAGAGGATCGGGTTTAGGACTTTTCTTCTTGAGGGTTTGGATTTAAGCTATGGGTGATCCATATCTTATATTATTATATGACAAAATTAGCTTCTCGAGATTATTAATTTGAAATTCTTATAATATCAAGTTTTAGGTTTTGTTAACCGGACGGTCGAAGACCAAAGGAGATATAGCATATTCTTTGTTTCATATCTAACTTGCATATGGTCCTAAATGTCTAAATATTTCAACACATATACGAGTATCTGTTCTTTGAAAATTGCATGGACATGTGAATGTAAAGTTGAAATACACATGTCAATTTGCAAGTTTAGTTGTTGATATGATATTTTTAGATTTTGTTAACTTTGGACGAAAGACCAGAAGTATAACATTTCTTTATATTTGACTTAGTAATTACTCCAACATGCATACAGATATCTATTCTTTAGGAATTGTATGGACATTAGAATGCCTAAGTTGGAGTTTATATGTCAAATTTTGATTTTTGAGTTTTGTTAACCCGGACTCGGTCCGAAGACCAAATCGGGAAGTGTAGCATATGTCTTTTTGTATCTAACTTAGTAATTACTTCAACATACATGTAAGTATCTGTTCTTTTGAAAATTTTGCATGGATATTAAGATGTCTAAGTTGAAGTTTATATGTCAAATTTTGATTTTTTGAGTTTTGTTAACCCGAACCCGGTCCGAAGATCAAACCGGGAAGTATAACATCTGTTCTTTGTTTTATATCTAAGTTGCACATGTCCCTATTGTTTGGACATTTCAACATATATACGAGTAAATATTCTTTTAAAATATTGTATGAACATTAAATGTCTAGTTGAAATGTAGGTTCAATTTGCAAGTTTAGGTTTTAATATGATATTTTTTTTTTAGTTTGTTAACGGGACCAGAAAGCGGAAGTGTATATATGAGATAGAGATTGATATTCATCTAGGGGTATAATATGAACATTATTTAAGCTCAAACACTATTACTTACATGAGAAATTAGCAAGTAATAGGGATTGAAACTGAATACTTTGAGCCCTTTTGATCAAGTAAATTATCGTTGACATAAGATAAAGACTGTCATTTATTTGAGAGTATGTTATGAATCCCGTATAGGCCAAATACCTCTTTTTTATGCAACAAATCAGCAAGGGACATGAGTTGAAATAAATTATATTGGAAGCCTATTTGATCAAATGTAAGGTAATAGACCAAACATAGACTTAAGCCTTTTCATTGGAAATATGATATGCATTATCTTGCAAAACCCCTTTATATCATAAATCAGTAAGGGTATAGGGCTAAAATAAATTATGTTAGAAGCATATTTGATCAAATGTAAGGTAATAGACCAAATATAGACTTAAGCCTTTTCATTGGAAATATGATATGCATATTATTTTAGCCAAAAACCTCCCTTTAATGTCACAAATCAGCAAGGTTATAGGGCTAAAATAAATTATGTTGGAATCCCATTTGATCACATGTAGGTAATAGACCAAACATAGACTTAAGCCTTTTCATTGGAAATATGATATGCATATTATTTTGGCCAAAACTTTTATGTCACAAATCAGAAGGGTATAGCTGAAATAAATTATGTTGGAAGTGATCAAATGTTGGTAATAGACCAAACATAGACTTAAGCCTTTTCATTGGAAATATGATATGCATATTATTTTGGCCAAACCTTTATGTAACAAATTAGCAAGGGTATAGGCTGAAATAAATTATGTTGGAAGCCTATTTGATCAAACATGAAGGTAACGAGCCTAAAATAAACTTAGGCACTTAATTTTGGCTAAGAACCCTTTCTCTATGTGGCAAATTAGCAAACATAAAGGGACTGAAACAAATCCTTTTTGAAGGCCCATATGATCAATCATCCATAGCACATATTTCTCTTGATAAGGGGGAGGAGAAGATAAAAATATGAGTAGATGTCATATGTCATTTAAGAGGCAAGTGGATTAATTAAAATCCACCTCCTTCACATGCAAGCTCATGACAATTAGGGCACAAGTACCCATTAAATTTTTATTAAGAAGATGTAGCAAAAAGAGTTTATTTTTTTAGTTTTATCCACTCCTCTCTTTTTTTATGACATTAAGGGAAGTGATAATGATGCACAAGGGCATGCCACATGTCCATGCATGTGCATGTGACAAATGGTATGAATTTAGATGATTTACTTGCATGTAACTTATGACAAGGTTATGTCGATGCGGAAGATAGATGAAAAACATAAATAAGAGGATTCACCTCTCATGAAACTTACTTCATATCTTCCTCTTCTTTAGTACTACTAGTCCAAGTTCTTTCGATCATGCAAAAGGGTTAAGTTGTGCCACATAGACTTGTAAGTTCCCTTTCTAACTTGACTATTTTCTATTTTGTGTATCTTCATGATATATGTCATGTCATATGGTAGATTTAATTTATTCCATATGTGTTTGCTCCATGTTTTCACTATGTCCCATGGATGTATGTAAATCATGGTGGGAATGACAAGTAGAGTAGGGGAGGTAACTATGTTTGAACACATGTCTAATGTGTATTTCACAACATGTCAAGCTAAATAAAATCCCAAGGTGAGCATTACACATGTCATAATGGCCAAATAAGAAAATAACATGATATAGAGATTGAAGCATAAGCATTCACATTTGAGATAAAGAAAATTTTAAATAACATGACAACTTAAGCATTTCATCCTTTCTTTGTATCTTCTTTTTTATAAAAGACCTCGGCATCATCCCCTCGAAAAGGGGCTACTTCGGGGGACTAGGTCTTCCCACCATGCCAAGAAAGGTGTGTATGGTAGGTGTTATGAGACACCACGACCGAAATTTATTTACCCACCAAGCCAAGAAAGGCGTGTATGGTTTAGCATAGCATAGCAACAAGTTTCCCTACCATGTTGGAATAACATGAGTAGGTACTTATAGTAATAAATTTAATTCTTGCATTTGCATAATAAAAAAAAGAGTTGCTTGAATGTATATTTAATTAAGAGCATAATAATCAAAATTTACAAAAGCCTCCCGGCTCTCCCCCCACATGTGGGGTTGCCATGAAGAGACCTATACCAGAAAGGCAAGTATGGGTGGATGTCATTGAGACACCACATAAAATTTTGATAGCATAGCATTTTCCTACCACGTTGGAGAAATATGAGTAGGTACTTATAGTAATAAATTTAAAGCTTGCATTTATATATAAGCAAAAAAGAAAGCTGCTTGCATGTATATTTAATCAAAAGCATAATAATCAAAATTTACAATAGCCTCCCGGCTCTCCCACCCACATGTGGGGGTTGCCATGAGAGGCGGGCACGCCACCATGCCAAGAAGGCATGTATGGGTGGATGTCGTGAGACCATGGAAATTTTGATAGCATAGCATTTCCCTACCATGTTGGAGGGTAATAAATTTAAAGCTTGCATTTGTATATAAATAAAAAGAAAATTTTGCATGTATATTTAATCCAAAGCATAATAATCAAAATTTACAACGACCTCTAGCTCTCCCCACATGTGGCTTAGAATTTGGGCACCACCATGCCAGGAAAGGCATGTATGGGTGGATGTCGTGAGTCACCATGGCCAAAATTTTGATAGCATAGTATTTTCCTATTAATAAGATATCAAAATGATAGAAATAGGCAAATATGCAAGAATGAAACCCATAGGGAATAGCAAGTAGTGTACCAAAACCCTTTCATTTCTAATTTCAGATTTTATTTTTAGATTTCATTCTATTCATATGCAAGTGGAAAAATAAATAAAATCCATAAGAGATAGTATATAGTATGACATAGCCACCTTTCCATTTAATTCAGTTTTGATTTCATTTCTACTCATGTACAAGAGATAAAACAAATGAAATCTATAAGAGATAACAAGTAGCATGGCATAAACTCCTTTGATAAAATGATTTCAGCGTATCACATTTCTAGACAACAATTCCATAGATTTCTCTTAAGTAAAACAATTTTCAGCAAAATTATTTCATCAAACAGTGAAATGTAAAGAGGGAAAATGCTAATAGTTTAGGATTTTGAACCAATCAACACCCCAAAACCATTTCTAAACTTCTGATTTTGTTTTCAATATTTATAAAAATTTTTGGCAAGGTAATCAGAACAAAACCTTTTAAAAGTTTTAGAAACTTCAGATTTCATTTTCCATAAGAAAGATATAAAAATTCAGCAAGCATCACTTCCTCTATATGATAAAGCATAGGCTAAAGATAAAGAACACTTGCATCTAGCTTAGGCATTCCACCTTTAGAAGGCTATGGAAACTTGATTTCATTTTCCATAAGAGGAATAAAATCACAAGCATCACTTCCTATATGATAAAAGGCTAAGATAAACAACACTTACTGAGCTTAGGCATTCCCCTTTAAAGGCTATGGAAACTTCAGTTCATTTCCCATAAGAAAGAAATAAAATTCAAAGCATTACTTTTCGATTCAATTTCCCTTAGGTAAAAAAATCGATTTTTACATACCATTCTGACAAATCAATTCATTTCCCAGGTAAAAAAAATATTTCAGCAAAATGTTGCTTGACAAAATAACAAATGAGGAAGAAAAGAAAAATGACACAAGGATAAGCTCATCTTTCCTCTCATTCTCTTTGCTTTGGTTTACAAATTCCATAATCATACCAATGGGACTTATCAAATTAGGTTAAGCAAAGAGAAAATAGCAAAAGCAAAAGCTTATAGTAAATCCAACATATATCACCAGAGGAGGAGAAAGCCTCTCGTGCATCCAGTGGAGAGAGGAATAGGCGGAAAAGGAAAGGAGGAACTAAAACAAAGAGAATGAGCTCTCGGCTCAACCTTAGAAGGAGAAAATAGCAAATTGAAAGCTTGTAGCATAAATCCAATCACCTTAATTTCATGCTATTGCAAACCCAAAAAAGTCCAACCATAAAACACAAATGGAAGGGAAAGCAATCGCATTTCCTTCAAGAGAAACCCACATAACAAAATATAACTTAAGATTGAAATAAAACAACGGGGTTTGGTTGGAAGAGAGGAATAGGAAGGATCGAGTCCTCTGTTTGCTGAGCTAGGGTGCTTGAGAGAGGAGAAAGGAACTGCGGGGAGCTCAGTAGAGAGGAGAAGGCTCTTGTGGGGAGTTCAGCCAGGCAGGAGAGGGAGAATCACACACTAGAGCGGCGAGAACGGAGAGGAGAGTCGAATCACGGGAGAGGAGAATGCCGTGAGCAGGGAGCGTGAATGAGAGTCGAATGCCATGAGAGTGAGGTCAACGGGAGATAGCGTATTCCTTTTTGCTCTTAGATAACCTATTGGCCAAACGGCGTGGGTCATTTGAGGATGGCGGGGTTAGGTAGGCTTAATAGATTAAGAGATTATTAAAGGATTAATATAATTAACCCTAATTATAAAATTTTGAGAATCATCCTAATAATAAATCTAGCAATATGGGTGTTAATTTTAGGTGTTTCTGTTGTGCTGAACGCAACGGCGTGATCAATTTTGCAATCAGAGATCATTTGAGCAAAGTCGACGATAGTCGTAGTGAAATTAGGTCTAAATTGTGTGACGTCGCGCTCAAATTTCTCGACGCTCGTGCACACTTTACCGAATCGATCGCTTAAGGCATCATTTGATAGGTTTCAATGTTTTGGCGATGACGGCATGATCAATTTCATGAATGGAGGTTGTTCGGATGTTGTAGGGGCTTCCTGACTTCGATATGCGCATAATTTCATTAAAAATTGATTTTAATTATTTGATCGATCATTAATTGATTCGATATTTATTATTTAATTAATTTTAATATTTTGATGCATTAGCTGAATTTTTTAAATTGCGAAATTAGATTGATCTCGATGATTAGGGGTTTTAAACTCTATGTCATTTATTTAAGTTTAAATGGCATAGTTATAGTCAAAATGCCCCAACAAACATGATGCGCGCATGGAGCGGACCGTGTTTGTTGTACATAAGTTGACCTTGCGGATCTCCAAGAGATTTGCTTGGATGTCACGCTGAAGTTGTAATTTCTACAACTCTTAATAATACCTAATCGTTGCCCTCTGATAGAAGTGAGTATAACTCTCAACTTGGGAAAAAATTTGAATGTCATCGGTTTGACTGCAATAGCTCATTGAACCGGTATTTGTTGTCGTTAGTCTAATGCTTTGTGCTTGATGGACTAGATGAAGGAGATGCTTTGACTTGTCATCATCAACTTGTTAAGAGAATTTGGGGTGTCTTTGGTCCTTGGCTTTGTGCTTTAACGGATTTATTGAAAACTTCCTCCTGAGAGTTTGAAATTTAAATTTTCTTCTCCTGTCCTAGCTTTGTGCCTTAGCACACTTGATGGAGTTGATGAGTTGTTGCTGAGATGAGAACATCTTCGGTCCTGTGCTTTGTGCTTTGACGGACTTGTTGAAGACTCAGTCTCGAGATTTGGAATTTGTATTTTACTCCTATCCTGGCCTTGTGCCTTGGTGGACTTGATAGAGTCGGTGAGATGAGAACGTCCTCGGTCCTGTGCTTTCTGCCTTAATGGACTTATTGAAGAATTCATCTCGAAATTTGGGATTTGTATTTTCCTCCTATCCTTGCTTTATGCCTTGACGGACTTGATTGAGTTGATGAGATAGAAATGTCTTCGGTCCTATGCTTTGTGCTTTGACGGACTTGTTGAAGACATCAACTCGAGGATTCATATCTTGTGCCTCCTTTTATCCTGGCTTCATGCCTTAACGGATTTGATGGAGGAAAGTCCTGAATTATCTTAAAGATTTGTCAGGCGATACAAAATTACCTTCTGCCCTAGCTCTCTGCTTTTGCGGGCTTGTAGAAGGATAAATGCGATGACAGCTCTGAGCTTGTGTTGGATCAATGGCAAAGTCAGTCATCACGTGCTTTGCACATGTAATGGACACCTTGATGACAAAACTCCTTTAGTTCAGCATTTAGCTTTATACGAACATTGAGATAGCTTCTTGGTCCTCACTTTTGCTTGATTGGACTTCGAAGAAGAATTTCCTTCGGTCTTTGCTTTACGCTTTGATAGACTTCTTGAAGGAGTTGAGATTTCACATTTGTATTTGATTCCAAACTTCGTTAGTGCCTTCTCAGTAAGGATATCTTTGTTTGTTGTAGAATTTTGAGAAATGACCTTACGACCAATAGGGATAATCTCCTAGTCTCGGTCACTTGAACTCACCAAGTTGGAGAGATTTGGGGATTTGGATGCTCTTATCTTCGAACTAACAAAGTCGGAGGATCCCTTACTATGGCCTTTGTGGCTTGTTGAGTAAGCGGTCGCCGGCTGACCGTGTATGTTGGCGTGTTGAGTCGACCTTATACACCCGAGTGGTGGACTTGAGCAATTAATGAAGGATTTTATCCTCGGGCTACGAGATGGGGATCTCTTACGGCCTTTATGGCGTGTTGAGTAAGCGGTCGATCACACTTCGACCATATTTTGGCGTGTTGAGTCGACCTTATACACCAACTCGAGCCTTTAGATTTGATGTGGGATGGAAAATGTCCTTCCAACTTGGTTTGTTGAAGTTTGCAGATTTAAAAAAAAAATTTCTTTGGTAGGTAAGACTTTTAAATTTGAGAATTTGTATACATAATTTTGAGTATGCATGTGGGGATCTCGACACTACGCGATGTCAACCAAAGAGAAAGGCCCCCTGTCTTACCGGAGCGACACTTTACTATAAAATTTTAAAAAAATGCCCTGTCTAACGGGATTTTTATTTTATTTTAAATGCATTCTTGTGTTACAAGAGAATTTCAATGAAAATTTTCATGTCTTTGACAATAACGATTTTCAAATGCAGGATTTGTCCAATCACACTTTCATGTGTAATATTTCTTTAAATACCGACTATTGATTGGCGGCATTGGTCTTTCACCCAATTCAACGGTGATAGGCTCCCCTTATACATTTTCAATAACAAAGGTCCTTCCCAATTAGGTTCAAATTTACGCCAATTCGCGTGATGAGGGATGATTGGTCTTCGCCACTGTGACCAATTCTCCTTCCCGAAAAGCTCGGACATATCAGTATGATTGAATGCTCGGACATCCTCGCCCGAGACTTCTAGATTTTGTTGAGCTTGGAGCCTAACCTCATGCCGCATCAAGCTCTTCCATCATGAAGCATTCTCATCTTGGGTAAGATTTTGTTGAATGGCTACTCTGAGCAAGGTAGTTCAACTTCGAGTGGCAAAACTGCTTCAGCCCCAAACACTAGTGCATAGGGGGTAGACTTTGTAGGAGTTTTGTAAGTGGTACAGTAAGCCCATAACGCTTCCACAAGTTTGGTATGCCACTCCCTTTTATTTCTTGTGAGAATTTTTCTAAGCAATTTGACTAGTGATTAATCAATCTTCATCAACAAACTTAAAAAATTTAGTGCTTTTGAAGGTTGATCCGTTATCTGAAATGATTCGACATGGTACACCAAATCTATTGACAATATTATGGGTAAAGAAGTTGGTCACTTATTCAGCTGTAACTTCTTTAAATGGACTTCACCCCACTTAGAAAGTAATCGGGTCGCTAAGATGAAGCGGTGACCGATGATGGTGGATCAATCCCAATTACATCTATCCCCAAAGACTCAAATCCAAGATGCTATCGTTGGATGCAACGGATTTGAGGTTAATGAATTATGTACCGGAACATTCATGGCATCTGGCATGATTGATACAATCTTTACCATAGACCACCAATAGTATCCCATTCTTTTTAATTTTGAAAGCCATTTTAGGACCCGATTGGTGTGCACCACAAAGTCCTTGATGGATTTCAACAATTACTTTGTTGGCTTCTTCTATTCCCAAACATCATAGCCACATCTCCTCAAGGATCTACGATACAGAGTATTGCCAACATAAGCATATAGTAAGCCTTTTCTCAAGTTGTGCGTATCGACTTATTACTTGGCAATTTTCCTTCCTTGAAGTAGTTGACGCGAACTCCTGCCTTCCTTCTCTTCTACTATAAGGATTTCATTGTATGGTTTTAGCACTTCCTCAGTTGAGTCTTTCTTCTTGAATGGTTTGAAGCTTGTCTTGTTGACTTTGAGAAGTAATTTGTAAGGGAGTGAGGAGCAACATGAGCTGCATCCTGTTGATTTGCATTTGATGACCCCTCTTCAGCGGGGATTTTAAACTATTGGCTCTAGGACTCGGTGAGTGCAAACACTAATTAGTATGTAGTCATCGTCCATACTGCCATTTCTTTAGCTAATTTAGCTGCAATGCGCTTTGCTATTCAGCTGGAGACTTCATAATGACTGCTTCATAAGCTTCGAGAACTTCTTGTTTGTGATAGTAGGCCAATTCAAGCTTGTTGATTTTGTAAAGGCCCAACACTTGATTAATGATGAGTTGAGAATCGCCATAAATTTGCGGTACGGACTCCCATGGAAATGGCTTCCTCTAAACACTGCTTCATATTACGCCGTTGTTGGTTGGTTGAGTTAATTTATAAGAATGTCTCATTATACCACCTTCAAGTGTGATCAAGATGAGACCGATACCAGCTTGAGCCTTTGGGAGATTTGAGGGTTGAGTGTATTTAATGGATGAAGCTCCATCAAAATACAATTCCCACATTTGTTGCTTTTCTTTTTCATATATGTGCATGATTTGCTCATCAGGAAGATCATCGTTAAGCAATGAGTCTGCCGGTATGGGATGAGCGGCAAGAAAATCTGCTAGAATTTGCCCCTTCACCGCTTTCTGGGGAACATATGTAATATCAAATTGTAGCAGAAGGACAACCATCGTGCCAAGCGACCTGTCAACGTTGGTCTTGTCATCAAGAACTTCAACGGATCGATCCTTGAGATAAGGGTAATTTTATGAGATAGCATGTAATGACGTAGCTTTTGGACAGCAAAATTAATGCCAAACAATGCTTTTCAATTGGAGAATAACGCTTCCTCTATTAGTCTTAATATAATATGAGCATTTTCCTTTCCTTCCTCATTATGTTGCCAACAAAGCACCTAGATTCCTCAGTCTTTCGTGTACAAGATGAGAGGCTTTCACGGGATTGGAGTTGCAAGAATGGGTGGGTTCAGATATTTCTTGATCTTGTTGAAGGCCTCTTGACATTCTTCATCCCACTTGAAAGGAGTATCTTTCTTCATTAATTTTGCAAAGGGTCGACATCTGCCTGACAAATTTGATATAAATCTTCTAATGAATGCGAGATGTCCCTGTATGGAGCGAAGTTGACGAAGACTCCTTGGAGGAGGCATTTCGACAATCACTTTGATTTTGTTGGGATCGATTTCAATCCCTCCACGGCGCACAACATATCCAAGGAACTTTCCCGAAGAGACTCCAAAGGCGCACTTGAGAGGATTCATCTTGAGATCATATTTTTTGATTCTTTCAAGGATGATCCTTAAATCATGGAGATGATCTTTGCGATCATCAACATAGTACTCTACTTTTTGATGAATCAACTCATCAAAAATTCTTGTCACAGCCCTTTGGTATGTAGCTCCAGCATTCTTCAAGCCGAAGGACATGACTATGTAGCAATATATGCCAATTGGCATCCTGAATGAGGTATGCTTCTCATCTTCGAGCCATCTTGATTTGATTGTAACGGATCCATCCATAAATGAGAACATGTCATGGTTTGAAGTGTTATCCACTACAGTTACGATAAGCGGAAAGTCATCCTTTGGACATGCTTTGTTTAAATCCCACGAAATTATCTGAATCTGAATCGACCATTCTTCTTTTTCACGGGGACAATATTAGCTATCCAGTTAGTGTATTTTTCTTCTCGAATAAAACCAGCTTCAATGAGCTTCTTGGTTTCTGCAATTACCTATTCTTCAACCTCCAATCTCATTCTCCTAGAGCTTGCTTGATTTGTGCATCGACTTGATTGCTAATTTGTGAACTACGTGGGATAAGCCGGCATTTTGCATATGTCCAAGCAAAGCAATCTAAATTCGAGCAAAGTTTTTAATTCTTCCACTTTATCTTGAAGTAGAACGATGAGCGTGGGCGGATCCTCCTCGGTTCCCAAATTAATTTCTTTAAGTTCATCCATAGTAGCCTCCCACCATCTTCAAGCTCTTGGTGCGGTCGGCTTCTACTTCTTCATTATTTGTGAGATTAATTAAGAATGACATTCTCATCTTCATCATCACTCTCTACTTCTATTCTTGTTATAAGCAGGTATATTCTTGTGGACCGTTGTCTTGGATGAAACCAAGGCCTTTGGTAGTGTGTTTATTTCTCTTACCAATGGTTTGAGAACCTTTGGGTACCACATCATTTCAAAGAGCTTAGTCCTTTGCTTACTTGCTCCGGCTGGACCCCATGTTTGTGCATTAGGTTTGCATCTTTGGAGTAATATTTTGGTATCCTTGTGGGCATAGCTTCTTCTTCTTCAGAGAGTTGCATTACCCAATCAGGATCCTCTTCTTGACACCCCTCGGATTTATAAAACAGGCTTCCTGGCCCGTGTTTTCCAGGGAGAGGAGGTACATAGAAGGTCACCAGTTCCTTGACTTTGTGAGTTTCTCGAGGGGTGATTTCTTTAAAATGTTGGGGAGGAATGGGAGTGACTACGATTGTAGTCTCTACTGCTGCTGGATCTATGATTATTTTAAAGTAGGTGCATTGCACCTTACCTTCATATTCAAACTCATAATCGAGTCAAAATGTTCTTCTTGATCGAGATTTACTCGAAGAGTCATGTGGACCTTTGGATTTAGAAGGAACACATTCATCTTCTTCTTCAGTATCACTACCTAGATGAGGGACAGTGTTATTGATTTTAAATATGTTCTTTATTTCCTTAGGGATATTTGAAATAATCTCCTTTCCTTTATTCTTTTTAACTTCTTCCTTCTTCTTTGCCTATTCTTTTATGGGTTTTGAAGAAGATGCAGTATTTGCTAGTTATTTTGTTAGCTTTGATTCCCTCGGAAGGAAATAACTGGCATCTTGATATATCTTCATTTCGTGCATAAAAGGTTGCATGTCATTTGGCATTCTTCTCCATCCTTTGTATATTTCATACATTGATGCAATGTAGATGGAACAATGCCATACTTATGAAGCCATGGTCGACCCAGAAGGTCTCTAAATGAAGTAACTACAATGATCACATGAAATTTGGCTTCTGTGTAGAGGTCTCTAAATTTAAGAGGGAGGACGAATGACCCAATAGTTTTCTATCCCTTCTCATTGAAACCTTAAACCATGACTTTAGCTCGTCTCAGATATTGTACATCTAGAGATAGCCATCTAAGAGTTCTCAAGTTCATAAGATTCACAGGAACGGGATCAATTAAGATCCTGTATTATAATTTCATCACTTTATAACATAGAGGGATTGTGCTCTGTGGTCAGAGCATTAGATCATCTTCCGAAAATGTGACGATTGGAGGCTCTTGAACATGCAAGGTCTCCGTTAGACAGTGTTTAGCAAAATATGCTTCAAACTTTCTCGGCTCTTTGAGAGCTTCAATTAAGGTGTTACGGAGATCTTCTGACATTAGAAGTGCTTCGTATACACTAAGCTGCGCCAAAATTTTCCTTAGATGGGATAGAATATTGTAGTCGATCCCTTTTGATGAAGCTTCTTATTTGAATCCTTAGGGATAACTTTTCATTGATTTCAATTTCTTTTCCTTTATCTATTCATTGGCTCTTTCCTCTGTTGGGATGGTAGCACTCGACCACTTCTCAAACTTGAAACTTCATTTGCATCGAATCTTGGATGACTTTCTCACCGACATTTTACGCCCCTTCTAATGATAAAGAAGATTGAAATTCACGCCCAACTTTATATTTTTTTATGTTGATATGGTGAGCTCGATTCATCTTCATTTGGGAAATAGAGTTCCTCAAGCTTTGTCAACTTCATGCATCATCAAGCAAGACTGTAGGAAGTTCTTACTTCTTCCCCCTTCTTCATTGATCGAAGATTTATAATGAATTCTGCAAGCGTGATAGGTCATCTTACTGATTGTATATAATCTTCCATATTATTGATGATCCTTCATGTTACGTTGCGACCATCAATAGTAGTAGTAACATTTTGTGCTACTGTCTTCTTCTTTTTATTTAATTTATTTTTTCGTTTGGTAGGTTTCTTAGCCTTCCCTTGCGGTATTTGGCTAGGCTGTCTTTCATGAGATGAACTAGCCTTCCCATAACTTAGGTTTTGTCTCAACTCAAGTACGGGCTCAAGTGGTGATTTCCAAATACACGCTTCCAATTGCTTCAACATTTTTACAGTCTTTTTAGAGACTATGACTTGCCATATTTCATCATCGACCAGTTTCTCTTTGCCTTTATCATTGCTTGATAGTACTGGAGATGAGGTGATTACTTTTGTGGATTCTTTCTTCGGACGCACCAATACACTGTCCGATAATGTGAATTCTCCATTTCTATATTTTCGCTCTAGCCAATCTTTGAATATGTAGCAATCTTCAATAGGATGGTCGAGCACCCGATGGTATGGGCAATAGTTAGGATTATCTGCTTGTCCAGCCTCTTCAGGTCTTTTACACTCTGGTAGTTGGAGACCTACTTTGAGTGCATGTTTAAACAATTTGGCCACACTTTCCCTCTTAAAAGAATACTCTTTGTTCAACTTTTCTTTTAGGGTCGGGGCCATTGAGTCATTCGCTCCTTTTGTTTGCTTTGGTCGCTCACCTTCACTGAAGCGACCTCGAGGTACATCATTACCTCCAAGTATGAGCTTGGGTTGTGGAACAGGATTGAACAACTACCTTAGTTTTTCTTGATAAATAAGTAGCCTTTCTTTGTCTACGTTATAGACTAACCGCTTATCTGTATCCTTCTTGAATGAGGTGAAATGTGTCTCACCCTTCTTCGGATCAGAGCTTTTGCTCTTTTAGATTTATCTGGGTGGCTATCAGAATAGGATAAATTTAATTTCTTAAATTTAGCCACCCTATCAAGTAGCTCTTGAAATGTGGTAATTGAAACCATGCAAAGATAAGACGCCATCTTATCATCGATGTTGCCCATCGGTTGGATTAGCTCTTCTTCAATTGTTGTCTCACATTTCATACTCATATTTCAATGTGATATATGGTCCTAATTCATCTTTCTTCCTCTTCTTAAGAGCGAGATCAGCAATTGTTGTCTTTTTGACTGTGCTAGCGAACCTTTTAATGAACATGTTTTCAAGTTCGGCAAAAGTCTTGACTGAGTCATTTGACAACTCAGCATACCATTCGAAAGCAGTCGAAGTTAGACTACTAACGAATTGATGAAATAATAATGCATCATTGCCCCCTGTGTTACCACAAGTTGCTTTGAATTGGGCTAGATGTTGTTTAGGATTACCATTTCTATCAAATAGATTAAACTTTGGCATTGAATATCCTTTTGGGTATGGAATTTGATCATACTCCGCGGGATATGGGCGACCTTTGCTCACCAATTTTTCTGCCTGCCCCATAGCTATAATAGCTTTGATCTTCTCATTCAAGATAATATCAAGTTGAGAGGTCACGCGACTTGATATAGTTTGTATATTCGAGAAGTAGGTTGCGAGTGACTCATTTATTTCAATCGCCTTGCTCAATTTGGACCCCTGAAGCATGTGAGATCAAATTTATTGGATGATTGTCATTGGCATTGCTAGAGGCTTGATGATTATTTGGGAGGACAGGTGTTGGACCTGTCGCGATATTTTTTCTGCATCATTGCGGTCATCGCATCATCATTTAGCTCATTTTCATATTTACGAGATTTCTTTATCTTTGGCTTTCATCTGACGCTGAATTTGTCTCTGCGCTTCTGCCAAAGTGGTAGTATCAGTGAAGGTGGGATTTTCTTCCCTTTCTTCTTCCTCTTCTTGTTGTTCCTCTCACGACTCGAGGATGCTTCCTTTATTTGAACATTTTGTTGTTCTTGAGTTGAGGGGAGTGCTTGTCATCTGACGCCTATGTTGATATTGGCGTAAAGATGGCTCACCGACTTGTTGTACCATATACACCACTTCAACAGTTGTTGCATCCTCCTCTTCTTCTTCCCCTTGGATGATTTTGATCGGCGTCTCCAATGGACTTAGATTCCAAGTGTGAATCATAATTTCTTAGGCCGATCAGTTAACCTCCTCTCGATGAGATGGAGTTGATTGACGACGGGATCCCCTGGAGGATTCTCCAAGGTGTCTACCATTAGATATTTTATCATCCGGGGCCCTCTTTTTAGGCTCCCATCGCTGATAGATTTGAGTTGGGGTGGATCTCTGAGAATTCACACCAGATGTCACGCCATGCCTTTGCTCTAAAGCAATTTATTTTTGAGGCCTAGGCCTCCATATCTGCTTATCTTTCCACCAAGACCTTTCGACGGTGGATTCCTGGACACACGGTCCAAGTGTCACACCCCGATGCTCACCGTGTGGGACATGGATATGTTGGCGTCCTTCCATTTGAATTACGGGATGAGGTCTCCTTGGAGGAGCAAGCATCCTTGATAAGGACCTTGGTATTTTCTTTTCATCGTCTCTCCTGGCACTTGGAGAGATGCACTGTGCGGATACTTCGGGTTTCCTCAGCGGAGTCGGAACCTGTTTGTTGTGAAGGGCCTTGTCACCGGTAAATTTCCATTTACCCACTTAAGGTTATCAAACCGGTTATGGGTTGGAACACTCACGGTTCCATTGATTGTGCGGTTTGGTACACGGCAATAAATGTTGAGAGCATTAGCTCAAAATTTTTTCTTTCTTTTGCCTCTTGCTTTCAGATGAAGAAGCTTTAATCATGCCTCCCCGGGGCGAAGGGTTCAGCTGGTAGGATTGCATTATTCTGAGGGACTATGGAGACAGTCTCCCAGTAACAACCCTCTTCATGATTGGTGTCTCCAAGGGGCCAAGCCTCTCAAAGACCGAAGGCTTCTTTTGAAGTGCCCTGATAGGGCACACTTCCCTCTTGAGTTTGCACATGGCGCGGGGATGAGTTTGTAGACAGTTGAGGCCTAGCAACTTGCTCATTCAGAATAGCTAGGAAATCCACGCTACCAAACTGGATGGTAGCTCCAGTGCTTCCAGCATTGATAATGGCATTTGCCAAACGAATGTTGGCACCAGAGGGTGACGATATGTGATCGGAGAGCCATTCCGAGGTATTTAAAGGTAAAAATTAGCAATTAAAATAGCTACAATCTCACTTTAAAAGTAAGAAAACATTAAATACATGCATTAATAAAATCTCAAATGACTAAGACTTTATGTTTTTTAAGTTGTCAAGATTAACTTATCATTTCATTTCATTTTCATTTTCATTTCATTTTTTTTATACTCACGCAATTATAACTTAGATTTGACTAGCCAAATATGGAAAGAGAAACATATCCCCAGTAGAGTCACTAGAAATCTGTGGGATCCGAAAATTCACCATCGACCTCTTTCGAAAAACTAAAAGAGAAAGAGTTGTTTAAGTGTCAATGATAATTTCAGAAGGAAGATGAATAGTAGATAAGACACTACCCAGAGATTTCATTCTCATTTGATGAGAACTTTTTATATCTGGTTTAGGTTTCCTATAGGCAAGCCCTATAGTTAATTACCCCTCCCAATCGAGAGATCACTTTCGATTAAGGCTAGTCAATGAATCATTAAGAACGTATATAATTTGTGAGTGGAGTTTAGAACTTATGAAATTTATTATTTTAATTTAAAACTTTTTTGTGGGGAACGATGATGCGATCTAGATCCCATGGTTCCATCATCCCGCGTCCGGTCCACGGTCCTTAGTCGGAGGAGGTAGTCGACCCAACCCGAAGGATCCTTGTCGACACACATGGGTTATGTCGTCAAGGTGTCCTTGTAGACACAGGGTGGAGTTTGTCTAAGGGGACAAATATAAGTCAACCTTAGCTAACATAGGGCTTTTTTGCCAAATACACTATATATTTCATAGCTCAAAGAGCAAAGCCGTTGGGAACATACTGAGTGCGATGGCCTAATTTAGTGGTGCCTATCGCGAACCACGGTAGAGGGTCGTAACCGCCATTTATGTGGTGCCATATCACGGCAAAACCACGCGGACAGAGGACACGGGCCACGTCCTTACGGGCTTTAGAAATATTTGAGTGTGAAGGTAGTTATGTATTTAATTTGACATTGACTCTTTGTGAGCAAAAGTTTTCTTAATTTGTCACCCGAAGACAAACAATTGCGGAGGAGTGGATTAATTTTTTTTATTTTTAAGTATTAATTTAAATAATTCATTTCATTTTTTATTTATATTTTATTATTTTTTTGAATTTTGATCATTTTATGATTGATTTAGATTTGAATATATGATCATTTATCATTGAAATTTTAATTATAATTACCCTTCTCGATCCTAGGGTTAATATCAATTGATAGACCTTGTCTACTCTGTCCAATTTTCTACAGAGGATTGGGTCTAAATTCATTATCTCAAGAAGTATAATCCTTCAAAACCTTGTCCACTCTAGTTTGAACATAGAGGATCGGGTTTGGGACTTTTCTTCTTGAGGGTTTGGATTTCAGAAGCAATGTGGGTTGATCCATATCTTATATTATATGACAAAATTAGTTTCTCAGATATTATTAATTTGAAATTCTTATAATATCAAATTTTTAGGTTTTGTTAACCCAGACCCGGTCCGAAGACCAAACCGGGAAGATATAGCATATATTCTTTGTTTCATATCTAACTTGCATATGGTCCTAAATTTCTAAACATTTCAACACATATACGAATATCTGTTCTTTGAAAATTGCATGGACATGTGAATGTAAAGTTGAAATGTAGATGTCAATTTGCAAGTTTAGTTCTTGATATGATATTTTTAGGTTTTGTTAACCCGGACCCGGTCCAAAGACCAAACCGAGAAGTATAACATCTGTTCTTTATATTTGACTTAGTAATTACTCCAACATGCATACAAATATCTATTCTTTGGGAATTGTATGGACATTAGAATGTCTAAGTTAGAGTTTATATGTCGAATTTTGATTTTTGAGTTTTGTTAACGACCCGGTCAAGACCAACCAAGTGTAGCTATGTCCTTTTTTTGTATCGACTTGTAATTACTTCAACATACATGTAAGTATTTGTTCTTTTGAAAATTTTGCATGGACATTAAGATGTCTAAGTTGAAGTTTATATGTCAACTTTTGATTTTTTGAGGTTTGTTAACCTGGACCCGGTCTGAAGACCAAACCTGGAAGTATAGCATCTATTCTTTATTTTATATCTAACTTGCACATGTCCCTATTATTTGGACATTTCAACATACATATGAGTATATGTTCTTTTAAAATGTTGTATGGACATTAAATGTCTTGTTGAAATGTAGGGTCAATTTGCAAGTTTAGGTTTTAATATATATGATATTTTGTTTTAGTTTGACATCAAGACCAAACCAGTATATATATGAGATAAAGATTGATATTCATCAGGGATATAACATGAACATTATTTGCTAACACCCTTACTTGCGAAATCAGCAAGTAATAGATTGAATACTTTGAGCCCTTTTGATCAAGTAAAATGTTGTTGACATAAGATAAAGCCATTTATTTGAGAGTATGTTATAAATGATAGGCCAAATACCCCTTTTATGCAACAAATCAAAAGGATATGGCTGAAATAAATTATGTTGGAAGCCTACTTGATCAAATGTAAGGTAATAGACCAAACATAGACTTAAGCCTTTTCATTGAAAATATGATATGCATATTATCTTTACTTTTATATCTCGCAGGGTATAGGGCTGAAATAAATTATGTTGGCCTATTTGATCAAATGTAAGGTAATAGACCAAACATAAACTTAAGCCTTTTCATTGGAAATATGATATGCATATTATTTTGGCCAAAAACCCCCCTTTTATATCACAAATCAGCAAGGGTATAGGGCTGAAATAAATTATGTTGGAATCTCATTTGATCAAATGTAAGGTAATAGACCAAACATAGACTTAAGCCTTTTCATTGGAAATATGATATGCATATTATTTTGACCAAAAACTCCCCTTTTATGTCACAAATTAGCAAGGGTATATGACTGAAATAAATTATGTTGGAAGCCTATTTGATCAAATGTAAGGTAATAGACCAAACATAGACTTAAGCCTTTTCATTGGAAATATAATATGAATATTATTTTGGCCAAATTTATGTCACAAATCAAGGGTATAGGGCTGAAATAAATTATGTTGGAAGCCTATTTGATAAAAAAAGAAGGTAACGAGCCTAAAATGAACTTAGGCACTTGATTTGGGCTAAGAACCCTTTTCTACATTAACAAATCAGAAACATAAAATGAAACAAATCATTTTTGAAGACCCATATGATCAATCATCCATAGCCCATATTTCTCTTGATAAGGGAGAGGAGAAGACAAAAATATGAGTAGATGTCATATGTCATTTAAGAGGCAAGTAGATTAATTAAAATTCACCTCCTTCACATGCAAGCTCATGACAAATGGGGCACAAGTACCCATTAAATTTTTATTAAGAAGATATAGAAAAAAGAGTTTATTTTTTTTAGTTTTATCCACTCCTCTCTTTTTTTTATGACATTAAGGGAAGTGATAATGATGCACAAGGGCATGCCACATGTCCATGCATGTGCATGTGATATGACAAATGGCATGAATTTAGATGATTTCCTTGCATGCAACTTATGACAAGGCCCCTTATGTGTCTATTCCATAAGATAGATGAAAAGGAAGGAGAAGCCTATAAATAAGAGAGGATTCACCTCTCATGAAACTTACTTCATATCTTCCTCTTCTCTTTAGTACTACTAGTCCAAGTTCTTTCGATCATGCAAAAGGGTTAAGTTGTGCCACATAGGCTTGTAAGTTCCTTTTAACTTGACTATTTTCTATTTTGGGTATCTTCATGATATATGTCATGTCATATGGTAGATTTAATTTATTCCATATGTCTTTGCTTCATATTTTCACTATGTCCCATGGATGTATGTAAATCATGGTGGGAATGACAAGTAGAGTAGGGGAGGTAACTATATTTGAACACATGTTTAATGTGTATTTCACAACATGTCAAGCTAAATAGAATCCCAAGGTGAGCATTACACAATACATGTCATAATGGCCAAATAAGAAAATAGCTTGCATGATATAGAGATTGAAGCATAAGCATTCACATTTGAGATAAAGAAAATTTTAAGCCAACATGACAACTTAAGCATTTCATCCCTTTCTTTCTATCTTCTTTTTTTTTATAAATTTTGGCAGCCTCCCGACGTCATCCCCTCAAAAGGGGGCTACTTCGGGGGACTAGGTCTTCCCACCATGCTAAGAAAGGCGTGTATGGTAGTTTTCGTGAGACACCATGATCGAATTTATTTGCCCACCACCGAAAGGCGTGTATGGTTTCATAGCATAGCAAGTTTCCTACCATGTTGGAGAAACATGAGTAGGTACTTATAGTAATAAATTTAAAGTTTGCATTTGAATAATAAAAAAAGAGTTTGTTGCATGTATATTTAGTTAAGAGCATAATAATCAAAATTTACAACCGCCTCCCGGTTCTCCCCCCACATGTGGGGGTTGCCATGAGAGACTGGGCCTGCCCACCATGCCAAGAAAGGCATGTATGGGTGGATTCATTGAGACACCAGGCAATTTTGATAGCATTTCCCTACCATGTTGGAGAAACATGAGTAGGTACTTATAGTAATAAATTTAAATCTTGCATTTGTTTATAAGCAAAAAGAAAGCTGCTTGCATGTATATTTAATTAGGAGCATAATAATCAAATTTTACAACGACCTCCCACATGTGGGGTTGCCATGAGAACCTGCCACCAGAATGGCATGTATGGGTGGATATGTGAGACACCACCTGAAATTTTGATAGCATAGCATTTCCCTACCATGTCGGAGAAATATGAGAAGGTACTTATAGTAATAAATTTAAAGCTTGCAATTATATATAAGCAAAAAGAAAGCTGCTTGCATGTATATTTAATCAAAAGCATAATAATCAAAATTTACAACAGCCTCCCGGCTCTCCCCCCACATGTGGGGATTGCCATGAGAGACTGGGCTTGCCCACCATGCCAAGAAAGGCATGTATGGGTGGATGTCGTGAGACACCACAGCCGAAATTTTGATAGCATAGCATTTCCCTACCATATTGGAGAAACATGAGTAGGTACTTATAGTAATAAATTTAAAGCTTGAAATTGTATATAAACAAAAAGAAAGTTACTTGCATGTATATTTAATCAAAAGCATAATAATCAAAATTTATAACAGCCTCTCGGCTCTCCCACCACATGTGGGGGTTGCCATAAGAGGCTACCATGCCAAGAAAAGCATGTATGGGTGGATGTCGTGAGACCTACGAAATGATAGCATAGCATTTTCCTATTAACAAGATATCAAAATGATAGAAATAGGCAAATATGCAAGAATGAAACCCATAGGGAATAGCATGTAGTATACCAAAACCCTTTCTTTTCTAATTTCAGATTTTATTTTCAGATTTCATTCTATTCATATGCAAGAGGCAAAACAATTGAAATCCATAAGAGATAGTATATAGTATGACATAGCCACCTTTCAATTTAATTTCAGCTTTTACTTTCAGATTTCATTCTACTCATGTACAAGAGATAAAACAAATAAAATCTGTAGGAGATAACAAGTAGCATGGCATAAACTCCTTTGATAAAAATGATTTCAGCATGTATCACATTTCTAGACAACAATTCCATAGATTTCCTCTTAGGTAAAAACAGTTTTCAGCAAATATTATTTCATCCAAACAGCAGAAACTGAAATGTAAAGAGAGGAAAGCTTGCTAATAGTTTAGGATTTTGAACCAATCAACACCCCAAAACCCTTTCCAAACTTCTGATTTCATTTTCAATATTTATAAAAATTTTGGCAAGGTAATCAGAACAAAACCTTTAAGAAGCTATGGAAACTTCAGATTTCATTTTTCATAAGAAAGAAATAAAAATTCAGCAAGCATCACTTCCTCTATATGATAAAAGCATAGGATAAAGATAAAGAACACTTGCATCTAGCTTAGGCATTCCACCTTTAAAAGGAGATGGAAACTTCAGATTTCATTTTCCATAAGAGAGGAATAAAAATCAGCAAGCATCACTTCCTCTATATGATAAAAGCATAGGCTAAAGATAAAGAACACTTGCATCTAGCTTAGGCATTCTTTCTTTAAAAGGCTATGGAAACTTCATATTTCATTTCCCATAAGAAAGAAATAAAACTTCGCATCACTTTCGATTCAATTTCCTTAGGTAAAAAAATTGATTTCAAACATACCCATTACAAATCAATTCATTTTCCCTTTGGTAAAAAAAAATATTTCAGCAAGAGAAATGTTGCAGGTGCACGGCAGCAGCAAAGTAACAAGCACAATCAAGGAAGAAATGAAAAATGTCACAAGGATAACCCTCATCTTTCCTCTCACTCTCTTTCAGTGCTTTAGTTTACACAAATTCTGCAAATCTGCCTACCAATGGGACTTATCAAATTCAGGATTTAAGGCAAAACGGAGGGGAAATAGCAAAGCGAAAGCTTATAGTGTAAATCTAACATATCACACAGGAGGAGAAAGCCTCACTCGTATGTCCAGTGGAGAGGAACAGACGAACGAAAGGAAAGGAGGAACCAAGCAAAGAGAATGAGCTCCTGTCAACCTTAGAAGGAGAAAATAGCAACCGAAGCTTGTAGCATAAATCCAATCACCTTAATTTCATGCTATTGGAAACCTAGAAATCTGCATTTCCTTCAAGAGAAACCCACATAACAAAATAAAACTTAAGATTGAAATGAAACAACCTGGGGGTTTCGGTTGGAAGAGGAATTAGGAAGGATCGAGTCCTTTGCTCGCCTAGGGTTGGTGCTTGAATCGAGAGGAGCAAGGAACTGTGCAGGGAGCTCAGAGAGGAGAAGGAGCTATTATTGGGGAGTTCGGCCAGACCAGAAGGGAGAGGGAGAATCACACTAGAGCAGAGCTGCAGAACCAGAGAGGGAGAGTCATGGAGAGGAGAATCGAGCAGAGCGTGAATGAGAGTCGAATGCTGTGAGAGTGAGCTCAATGGGAGATAGTGTATTCCTTTTTTCTCTTAGACTGCTTACCCCTATTAGCCAGACGAGCGGTGGGTCATTTCAGTTGGTGGCAGGGGTTAGGTAAGGCTTAATAGGGATTAAGAGATTATTAGCTTAAGGATTAATATAATTAACCCCTAATTATAAAATTTTGACGAATCATCCTAATAATAAACAGCAATATGGGTGTTAATTTTAGGTGTTTACATGTCGAAACGTAACGGCAGTCGATTTCACGATCGGAGGTCGTTTGAGCAAAGTCGACGGCGGTCGTAGTGAAATTAGGTCTAAATTATGTAACGTTGCGCTCAAATTTCTCTACACTCGTGCACACTTTACCGAATTGATCATGGAAGACATTGTTTGATAGGTTTCGATGTTTTGGCGATGACGGCGTGATCAATTTCACAAACGGAGGTTGTTCGGATGTTGTCGGGGCTTCCCTACTTTGATATGCGCATAATTTTATTAAAAATTGATTTTAATTATTTGATTGATCATTAATTGATTTGATATTTATTATTTAATTAATTTTAATATTTTTGATGCATTACGAAGCTGAATTTTCAAATTACAGCAAATTAGATCGATCTCGATCGCGATTAGGGGGTTTTAAACTCTATGTCATTTATTTAAGTTTAAATGACGCATAGTTATAGGTCAACAAAACCCTGCTGCAAGCTTTTGAAGCAAAAGAAAGCAAATAAATCTTTATGATAACAGAAGAAGAAGACTAGTGAGAACCATTCATCACTTATCTTAAAGGAGATGGATTGCCAAAGGATAAATCAAAAGCTCATCAAATTTCACAAAGAGCATTGTGATATACTCATATGAATGATATACTATATCGATGCTCATTTGACCAAATGTGATTGCAATGCTTAGGATTAGATGAAGCCAAGACATTAATGGTTGAAGTTTATAACGGATTATGGAGTGCACATCAATCTAGGCCTAAAATGAAAATCAAAATTAAATGAATGAGATATTACTGGCCCAACATGGTTTAAGATTGCATTGAACATGCTAAAAGGTGTCATTAGTGTCAAATATATACAGACACATTGAATCGGCCATCAAATACTTTATGCCCAATAGTAGCATCTTGGCTATTCAAAATATGGAGAAATTGGCCCGATAGATCCTCCATCATCTAGGGGATATTGCTTCATTCTGGCCACTACCGATTACTTCTCAAATTGGGCAAAAGTAATCCCATTAAGAGAAGTAAAAACATACAATGTAGTAAAATTCTTCCAAGATCACATCCTTTACCAATTCGGAATACCTTGAATAATTATATTAGATAATGACACATCCTTTGAGAATGTTAAAATCTATTACTTCATTGAAAAAATATAAGATAAATTGATGATATTCTTTAATATACAATCCAAGAGCCAATGTTATTATAGAAGAATTTAGTAAAATGTTGGTTAAACTTCTCAGGAAAATTCTCTTTAAAAATAAAAAAGAGTGGCATGATAAATTGATGAAAGCATTGTGGGCATATTATACCATATACAAAACTGCTACACAAGCAATGTTATACTCTTTATTCTTCTCAATGTTAGTCGTCATCATTTTTGAAGGGACGTGATTTAACTCTACATATAAGGGGAAAGCTTTATATAAAATTAGATGCAAAAAGGGGATTAATTAAACTTTATGTCACTAGAGAAGATTAAATCAAAAGCCATAATTATAGCCCACTTATAAATGCAAATATTACTTATTTTTGATGATACTGCTGATATTTATATGATTCTCTTGCCCAGATTTACTACATATTAGTTGTAATGTTCACCTGGAGAAGGCAGATGATATGCCTCTTACTAAGCCCATTGAGGAGCAAATATGGGCCACCATTGAAGCCAAGATGTATGACCGACTAACATGGCATCAAAATATGTTGATGGGCCAAGATATTTTTGAGGATTTGTTTACCCAATCATCACTCATTCTACCAACTGATTTAGAGTTGCCATTAGATCATGATCTAACTAATTGGGTGATCAATATGAAATTAAGACATAGTCATGATATTCCTCAGGAGTAGGTCACATATCATATTAGCTTTAGAGATCAAGATAAACTTCAGCCAGCTGATGATACAGCTCTCTCTACAAGCATAGTCCGATTATTAGATTACTGCATAATACATCATAAAGCAGAAGATTGGGACCCAAAATCAGTATTTGATACACTTTTGATAGCATCAATGGATATGTAGGCATGTTGTCAGTTATAGATGCATGGTAATATTTTCAGAAAAGCTAGTATATATCATGCAATTTACACTTCACTCTTTGATTATAGCCATTTACCTTTTACGTGAATTTGGACATTGTATTGTAGAACATTGGGATAGAGTCACCAATACTTGTTGGATTGGTCCACTTGAGATGACAGTCACAATAGTTGATATGCAATATATAGCAATCCTCTCTATTATAGGCACTCTATACGAGGAATGCATTCCTCAAGACCATGAGCTTTTTAGTACTAGCTAGCTGATCAGTATGGGAGAATAAGTTACATATACTCTTCAAGCTTTTATTGTACTTTTACTCAGTTCCAAAGGCTATACTAGGAGTGAAGATTAGGCCGTACATGATAAGGGATGATCACTTTAGATATATGTGGCAGTTTCTTACAATAGTAGTATTGTCTCATTTTGCACGGCTTGATGATCCATTTGATATAGTGTTTCATTCTTTTGAAAGGTCCAGCGGTGCTAGATTTGAACCTGATAGTAAAATGAATTTCCAACTCATTTTAGCATGAGAAATTGATGAGGAGCTATCTCTAGTAGCTTTCATTGTCACCTGGTTTTGCTACTTTGTGTTTCCAAGCGACAATAGGATTTTTTGTCCTTCCACTCTTCTGATGGCAAGTTTGCTCGCCCGTGGTGAGTGGGTAGAGCTGGCACTTGCAACATTAGCTTACTTGTATCATGGATTAGGCAGAGTAAGCATCATGATTGACTCATGATGCTATAATGTCGATGCTCTTTTGCACTATTTTCATGGATAGATTCATTTATATTTCAAAAACATTTAGTTGTCCTAAGACACCATTGTATTTTAGATAACAGTGCTTTCCTCTAATTGTACAACTAAGCGACAGTTACTTTGGATGGGGATCAGATATGAAATTTCTTTTTCCCTCCATCACACATGATGGATCATTTCCAAATCATCCATAGATCATCCTACCATAGTCTACCTACTCAAAGTCTGGGATATAGATTTATATATTCTCTTACCAACAGAGGGATGCACTTACTATTGTTAAAGCCAAGATGTAGATGTATAGTAGAATATCTCATCAGGTTGAGGCTTTCCTGGCTTTGTTATCATCGCCATGAGTCCTTGATCTTGGAGGGATATAACCCCAATAAAGTGGCTAAGCAGTATGGGTTCTCACATGCTACACTTATATACGGACTGCCACAGATACTAAATGTAGCATATACTCATTCCTTAGGGACATTGTCACTATCTATTCATTTAGTAGTAGCTTCTATAGCATGGGCCTTCTCAGTCTACTTGGGGACTAGTTCTATTTTCTTTGTGGCCCCACATGAGTCTTACACAAGATTTAGTCACATATGGTTTCTATAGATCAGCCACTCCTTCTCCTCCTTCTTGGAGTTAGTTTTGCATATACAACCATAAATTGTAAAAGCTAGACAAGCCATCATCCACACTCCCTATAACATTTGACACAGACTTCTAAAAGGCCATCAGATCTCCAAAGTGGCAGCAAGAAGTGACAACATCAGACTCTAACCACTCAAGAGAAATGATAGAGATATTCATAGCCCTTTACTAGTTGATCATGATATAGGAATAATAGAGACATATGACTTCACTCATGTTCCCATCCCACCAATGTTAGTTGAACCATTAGCAAAATGAAGGGAAAGTGGTGTCACACTAGTACTATCAACAGATGCTAGTGCAGCTTCCCCAGCCTCTACCCAAGCCACTAGAAATGATTATCTACATTACTAGAGAAGGCTTATATAGAGGAATCTAACACGTTACTGACTAGTCATGAGAAACTCTTATTTGACTCAACTTGGGTGATAGTGAGTGCCACCCAGTATGATTCCTCTGATGCATGCTCTTGTGCAGAGAGTCATCCTATTCTTAGTCCAAGCTATCTGGTCTAGAGATCTCATGCTTTGTCTTCAAGATATGTCCTAGGCCTTTATATCCATTATAACATGGATCTTTAAAGATCCTATGTCATATAGTGATCGCACTGCACCACCTGCTTATCGACATTGACATGGAATTTTTACCTGAGCTCTCTAGTTTTTGTGTTGAGGAAAATTCTTTATTAGATTATGCTACCTTAGGTCTTGAAACCAAGGATCTATGACTTTAGGAATCTTTATGTTGAGATATTGATTTTGGAATATTCTCATTACACATTGCTTATAAGGAAGTCCTGCCATATACAATAGCTAATGTAGAAGCCTCACTCAGCACTACTTAGCATCAGGTCTCTCTAGTTCATCAAGATCTTGACCATAGCCTTAGAGCCTTGATATCCTTACAAAGAGAGCTTTCTAGAGCACAAATTAAGCTCTTTAACATATCAGTTGAATTAAGATAGAAAAGTATAGATAATAAGAAATAATCTATTAGAAAGAAGAGCTATGATCAGACAAGTAGTCAGTCATAGCAGAGGATTGTTCACAAATAGACACTCCAGTCGAACTTATAAGTAGATATTTTCTTCATTAATTCATGACCAAGATGTTGTCATTCAACATCTCCATGATGCTCGAGAAAGGTAATCTACTATGGCTTATAGAGCTCATACAACTTCTATCTACATTGGGAAATTCTAGCTAATCATTTGTAAATGTAATATCTCTTGTATCATTGTCTTATATGATAAATGAAAATGATTAGAAATTTTCAAAGCTATGTTTCGTTCTCCTCATCATATGGCTACATCTAAGAAAGGGCAACAAATGCATCATGTCTTATCAACATGACACATTCACTGGGGGACAATTTTTTCGCATCAAAAAATTAAGTAGAATAATTTTTGCCACAGTGTAGCGGTGCTGTGATCTTAGCGCTAAGCCGCGGATACAATTTTTTTAAATAAGATAATTTCTAGTCAATTGGTAAGTTGACGTTATGGAACAACGACATTGCCATGATAGCGTCGAGGCACTATGATGATGATCTATAGTTTTAATAAGTAAGAAAAACTATTATCCTTGCCCTAATGGTGACAACCGCTCAAGGGAGTGGGGGTGGGAACAATTATGGGGCTAAAGAACCACCCCACTAATGGAAAAACTCTATAGAAAGATGGGATTGTCACCCTAGGTTCCTTCTTTTTCTTCCCCTACTCTTAATTCCCTAATGCTCTCTTACTATAACTGTAAAAATACTTCCAACAGTGGACAGTCGATGGTTATTCAAGGATGCTTTCCTCTTACACAAGATATAAGCTAAGTCCATCATTATAAACTCTAGGTAAAATTCTAGAAATGCAATTTTATATGGATTTCTCTCTTAGAAATATTATTTTACAAGATTTCCTTTATTGATCTTAGATCTGGTGGTAAATCAAATGGTGTATCTCCGTTGACTTCAATCTGGAGTAAAAAGAATGCCTCCATACCCCTAAAATCCTAGAATTTAGAAAGAACCTCTACCATTGAACTTAGTTCTAGCCTGAGAAGAAAAAGAAACCGCCT
This sequence comes from Cymbidium sinense, assembly GCA_021442155.1. Taxonomy (NCBI): domain Eukaryota; kingdom Viridiplantae; phylum Streptophyta; class Magnoliopsida; order Asparagales; family Orchidaceae; genus Cymbidium; species Cymbidium sinense. The sequence continues at coordinate 33,018,114 of CM038217.1, forward strand.
CCGTTGATCTTAGATCTGGAACAAAGGAGAATTGCATTAAAAACTCAAGAACTTAGCATTGCTAAAGTGTTACTCTACCAAAAGTTTTATAAAAATCACTAGAATACTAAAGAATTCTCGTTTGATATGTGCATTTTCATCTTTTGGTGACGCGGTGCCAAGTCCTAGTGTTGAGGCACTAAGCTCTCAAGTTTTATCTATTTAACACAACATCGTAGTGCCATTACCATGCCATGCTTGGAAGTCTATTCTACAATCGAACTTAATTCTGGTGTGAAACAAAACCCTCCCTTCATTGGTCTTAGATCCAGAACAAGAGAGAAGAGTGTTAATGCACACAAAAAAAGTTGTAAAGATCAAATTATAAGGCATTATGCCACCAAAAATTTTAAATTTTTTTCAAAAGGTTGTTAATGAAATAGCACAGCAACACTAATATTCTAACACTGAGGCGTTATGTCCTCGGGAAAATGAAACTTAAGGAGACATCTTGTATTCTTGAATTAGATATTTAATGGACAATATTAAGGCATTCATATTCTATTTTAAATTGAACCCATGGCATTGAAGCACCGCTTACTCAGTGCCAAGCCCTTAGGCCTTAAGCTTATGTCATGTAGGCTGGCAATGCCTATGCACTAAATTTTCAGTATACAGTCACTACCCATGTAATGTGATTTTTATTTTAAATCCTAGAGCTTTCCAAATGATAAACAAATACATATACATAGAAATGCAAAATAGTGTGAAATAAAATAACCTTTATTAAAAATCAAAATATTACATAAATTGTACAAAAAGAGAAAAATACAAACAAAAAAAAGGAGGGGCAACTAGTAGTCATAATCATCCTCTTCTTCCTTTCCTTTTGGCTTTGATGAAGTAGCTACAAAAGGGAGATATTGAGGTGTCATAGGAAAAGAATTCTAACTTAGATTTCCAACATATGGGCCAATGTTGTATTAAACTAGGTCATATTAGAAAACTATTTTTGTTGTTAATCCATGTGATAATCAAACCTTTTTTTCTACCTTTGTAGTTACTCTCACCCACTTCTCTCCTTAAATCTGAGACTTGCTCATTTAAGGATTTAGGAGTTTGGGGTTGAGGTTTTGGCACATGAGCTCTTGTCCACTTCATACCTCGAACCAAACTCCTCTATAAGCCTCTTTGTTAGAGGAACCTTTTGAATCAGGACTTCTTCATCGGCTCCCCTATTACACCCGCCACAGTGCACAAATCATAAATGAGGGAGGGATGACCATTACCTATTGTAGTACTACTCCTAAGCATATTACAAATGGAATTATAAATTATCCTTATATATATATATATATATATATATATATATATATATATATATATATATATATATATATATATATATATATATATATATATATATATCATAAAGCCCTTTTGAATTGCAAAATTTAAAATGGCTCGATCCTTGATCACCTCACTAATATTACTAGTGGGAATCAGCTTGGCATAAATGAAATAGTATCAAGCCTTAGACTCAGTAGTGAAGTCAGTGGCAAAAAGTATATAATCCTTTCCTCTGGTTATTTTCACTGGATTTTGGCATTATTATTGGTGAAAAAACTAAATATTTCATCAAAATCAAGATGTTCATTGTAATACAAAAGATACTAGTCATACATTTGGCAATTCATAATATGCATTAATGGCAATGCTATTGAAACTTACCATTTTTCTCTGAATGAAGTCTTTATTGTCTTGGTGCTCCTTCACGATGGTGAAAAACTCTCACACCATGGGGACGATGCAAGAGCTGCTCTCATAGGCTAGTTTTGGCCAACCCTGCTCATTCATCACCCTCTCTCACTCTCCCACCCGGATTGTAGAAGCTCCTTTTCAGAATGAGATGGTTTTGGGTGAGGGATTGCTGATACCATTCCTCCATTGTAGAGCCAACAAACCTATTAGCTTCTTAAAGTGGCTCCTCTTTTACCAATAAGCCTCTTGAGTGGCATAATTACCTGTAGTAAGGGAGAAAGTTGGGAGAATGTGTGTGTGTGTGTGTGTGTGTGTGTGTGTGTGTGTGTGAGAGAGAGAGAGAGAGAGAGAGAGAGAGAGAGAGAGAGAGAGAGGAAGGATTGCTGAATAAAAATTTTCACAGCCTAGAGGTCTATTTATAAACCAGGCCTATCTTCATGGCATTGAAATAGTAGCACCGAGGAGCTAACCTCTCAGGTTATGAAATAGTAATCATTATCGAGGCACTCACATGTAGCACCTAGGTACTAGTCAGCTATCAAGTTGGTTGCCATGCCAGTCAAAAAGGGGCCTTCATTATCATTAATTTTGAAGTTGAAAGGATGCATCACACTAATGAAACACTATGATGCTCTGACTTAGCACCGAGGCAATGGTCAAAAAGTTCATCTTGCACCTTAAAGTGTATGTACGCCTGCCATTTATCTTGAACCGACCTTTGACTGGTGTTGTAGTGCTAAAACATCAGCACCTAGGCGTTGTTCAAATAGTCAACATGACCAATAATTGTAAATTATGGAGCTAACCATTCGATGCCAAGGCATGATACAGTGCTAAGGCACCATATTTTCAGCATTGAGGTGCTTAGCATAAAATAAATTTAAATTACTCATAGGAACCCCAACATAATAACAATTGCCTAAGTCCATTGCTCGAGGATGCTTTGTGGGTTAATATAAAAAAATTGAATCTAAACCACCCATATGTGCCCCAACATATGCATAAAAATCTAAATTAAATATCTGAGGATGTTGTGTGGGTTAAAAATCCTAGTGGGTGTCATGATTGGGTCCAAGTTACCAAAACCTAATCTTTGCCTAATGATGGCTTATATTGATCAATAGTTTCAATCGAAGAGGATATTTGTAAAATTGAATGTTTACTAGTCAAAATAACTTAAAGTAAATAATTATCTACCAATCCATCATCATTGTCAAGGATGATAAGCTAAGAAAATCTTTGCTCATAAAAGAGCTAATATCAAATTAAATATATAATTATGTTCATACTCAAATAATCTCATGCTAATAAAGATGTGACCTATGTCCAAATGACACCACATGAAATGGGAATATGACCATAACCCTTTGACCGTGGCTTGGCTTATATATAGCTCCATTATATTTCGATTACAGTAATAGCCCATTTGTTCCCTAATAGCTTTGCTCCTTGAGCCATGAGTTATGGAATATATTTAATAAGAAAAAAGCTTTTATTAATTAAGATTGAGTTAAATTTTTACCTTAGATAAATATCACCCAATGTCTATAAGAACACCTTGGATGATGCAACCCATGGCTACGAACAAGGATTCTTTAGTCAGGAATTATTTCTTTTGGCTAAGTAGACTAGGGACCATGACAGAGAATGATAGAACCATGGGATCTTGATCAGGCACATCATCATTCCATCCAACATATGTTTTAAGTTAAAAATAGAATGATAACTCCATTCTATTTGGCAATCAAAGAGGTGTAAGCCCAATCACTTTATTCGCCATGCGAATTCTACCTAGACGATCATCTTGCTATACTACACCGATAGACACCATTATATATCAAATAGATATGTTTCCATTATATATTAGAAAGATATATTTGTTTCCAAACTTAATTGAGAGTTCTCTATTACTACGGTAAGAGGGGTAATTAGTTATGGAGGCTTGCATCAATAGGTAGCAGAACCCAGATCTAAATAAACTCTGACATAAATGTTAGGAAATCGTTGAATATATATACCAATTTGCCTCATGAAAAATATACTCTTACCCATCCCAAAGAAGGATGGTAAAGAGGTTCTAAGAGGTGTGTTTTTCCTAAGCGATCAGACACATATCATTTAATCTTTAAAACATGATAGAATTCTAGGACGATGTAATATGAAGATTTTGTGTTTAATCTAATATATTTTTACAATGGTCATTAGTATATTGAAAAATAATACCTTATCATTTATGTTATATGAGAACTTTCTAAATCATTATTGGGATAGAAAGTAAAATAAAAAAACTAGAAGGAATCCCTACTTGTTGACTTCAAGAGAGATATTTTAGTCATTAACTATAATATTCTTTAAAAATTTTATTATAAGTGATGATAGAGATTTCACCCTTTCATGATTTTTTTATTAAATGATATTGCTATTGCTTGGATCACATCAAGCTAGTCGAGGATACACTATAGGAAAAGATGTTAATTTCAACAAATTTTTTGGTAGACTCATTGCTGACAAAAGTTCCTTTGGTCTTTCTACTGCATTTCTTTTGGTAAATTTTAGTGGCCTAACTACTAGAAAATTGATATAAATTTTGGCATTACCCCTTTACATTACTCATTATGTCTTCCTTGTAATTACTTTTGAGCTGCTCTAAAAATTTCCAAAGTGCTTGCTAAAACCACATGAAATAATTTCAGTCATGTCATTATATTACAATGATGCGAGTGCAATGCCTAGACACAAAGAATAGTGCTACAATGATACTTCTACAGTGCTAAGGCGCTTGATTTACTATCTTTGGTTGAATTGTAGCCAATTTTGATGCCTCTGGGAAAATTTTTATGACACTATATAGATTCTTAAGAATTTCTCATTTAGGTAATTAAATATGTCATTACAAGATTAACATATTATCTCAAAAGATAAATATGTTATCTTATAGTAGATTTAATTACTTAATAAGAACTCCTAAGGCTAATTGGCCTTTTAATATTCTTAAGATTTTTCCTTGAACTACATAGAATAGTAGGACAATGTTTATATAAGGGCAAGTCCTTATAGTTAATTACATCCTAGGAATATTCTTGATTAAAGAAATAGACTTTTCATTTTTATCAATTTCATAGATTGTTTCAAAGGATTGCTAATTTAGAATTTCAATAGGGAATGCTTTAAAGGGGAAAGAGTTCATTTCAGAGACCAATTGGGGTTGAGTAAGAAATTCTTATAAATACTAGGATGCCTAATAAGTATTTCAACTATCCTATTATTGGATTTTACATTTTTGAGATCGAATTTATTAAAATTTTGAATTAGTATTTTATTAGAAATCTAAGACTTAGATTTTAATAGCACAAGACTGTAGAAATACCTACTGGTTGAAGACTTATTCCAATAGAATATTTCAGACCCTAAGTCTATAATTTTTCTAGCATAAATCATTAGCTTGACCTAGGTTAATTTCTAAGAATTATTGCCTCTCTTCTAACTTGAGAAAATGAACTTATCCCTGACTCTTTTAGACTTATTATCCGCCTAAAAGGGTTGCCAATTAATATCACTTAAGTGAATTTTAAAATTATGATTTTAGTCTCATATATGCAAGATGGTTGGACTATTACATTTTGGAAAGAAGCAAAGAATGTAAACTCACTCCTTATCCTTAAGATAATGTTTGGCATATTATGCACTTAACTGATGCAACAATTTTCATCTTTTATACATTTTGACTCAATATTCTTTTTAAGGTTGGGGTATGCAATTTATGCCTATAATGATATCTAGTTAGAAGTAGTTGTGGGCTAAATCAAAAGAGAAGGCATGCTTCCCCTAAGAAGGGTGGTCATTCTCAAAAGTGAGATGCCTCCTTAAGTATAATGGCTGAAGCACCCAATTTAAGATGAACATACAATATGCTCTCATGGTTCACAATAGCTATTTCTAGTTACTTTTAAATTATGCCTAGGGCTTTAATTAAAGTGAGGATATGAGTTTTTATTTTATGTTTGAGTTGTTTAGTTTAGGTTGGGTAGAAAATTTAGTTTTCTAGGAGCCCAACATTTTAAGCATTTTATTATAGAACACATTACAGAAAGAAACCTTAAAAAGGCATGCAATTTCTATTGTGCACCTTAAAATAAATCAAGCTAATTTAAATTAATAAAATAGACTAATGCGGTCAGGTATTATTGTACATTCTGTAAGAAAGAGAAAAATGGACAATCGAGCTCTGCCCTTATACAACTTGGCCTAAATAAAGTTTTGATCTATAGAGGTCTTTCCCTAAGACTGTCACCTTCTTTAGGGACCTCTATTGGCCCCAAATGGGACCACCAGTTGGTAAAGTTAGCCCATATTATTTCTAGACTCCATAGATCCTAATATAATTCTAGGATCAAATTGCATTTTAAAATTTCAAAAATAAAATCATAAATCCTATAAAATAGACATCAAGAAATATATATAGTGCATCACTAGTTTATATTTCAAACATATGGGCTTAGCACTAGTACTTTCCAAGCCCACTATTCTATTAAGCTATGCTTAAGGACTTAAATAGCATCTACAAGTAAATAGTATATATTTTATATTTATTATTGTGGTCCCTTTAAGCACTCCCCTACAAAAAATAGCATTTTCCTAAAAATAACATCCTAACATCCAAACTAGTGGGCAAATAATCCTAGTCATCTAGTCTAAAATATTACACTAAAAGGTAAGAAAAATATTTTACATCACAAATCACCATAGATCATCAGCCTAGCCCACATCTAGGGTGTCAATGACCTAGCAATCTAATGTGCGAAAGATGGGGCTTGTGTGGTATGGCTGTACTAGGCCTTATTTTGGTTTTATGTTTAATTCAAGTTTGAAGTTTGTTCAATTTACCATTCGATGATTTCACATGAAGTGATTTACTTAATTTTAGTTTATTTTTTATGCTAAGTTGAATTTAGGTTTTAAAATAATAAAGAATAAAAAAATTCTGCTTTGGATACATTCTACTCAACATCCTAATTCTAGTAGAATGAAATTTCCACCTTAAAGAAAAAAATTCATTCTATGGGCCAAACTAAGAACCTAAATATCATAATTAACCCATTTGAATTTATCTAAATGATTTAATTGAATTGAATTTAGTTTAATTAATGTTTGTTTAATATGGTTAAGAATTCAAAGTTTAAGTTTATTTAACATTATGGGTTTTGATTGTTGATATTAATTTTAAATTTATTAGGTTTTAGTTTTATTTAATTTACTTTTAATTGTTCAATTAATATCCTTTGAATTAATATTTAATTCCTTTCTTTTATGTATCACTTTGATGATTTAATTTTATATCATTTGTATTGATTAGATCATTTCAATGTTGTTTATATTTATCAATTTTATCATTTTATTTAAACTAAGTTTGGATTGGTTAATATATTTTAAATTTAATTAACTTGTGATTTCCTTGAAGTAAATGTGATATTTTATTTAAATTTTAATAAAAAGTTTGATCACTTGGTTTGTTGGATTTAGTTATTTGATTTATTTGTTGATTATTTTAATTTTATGATTATTTGATTTACTTTGATATTTACTTAGTTGATTCAAATTATTTGATTTGTTTGACTTAATTTGAAATTCACTTGACTAAAATTCATTCATTCATTTTTGATTTTTCCAATTCAACCTTCAGGGTTTAACCAATTTTATGTTTTTAATCAATGTTTATCCCCTAAGTATATGACTCTTAGGATTCTTTAATTTTAGAGGGTGAAGAAATTTTTTTTTTTTTGTAGTTATGATGTTAATAAAAGTGTTTTAAGTTGATTTCATAAAATTTTATAACTTTTTTAATTTTTTAATTTATTATCTCATTTAAATTGACCTAGAGATTGAAAATTCTATAACTTTTGATCTAAAGGTCATTTGGATTTAAAAATTTTATGTCAAGTGGGTTCCTTGCCAATTTAATTTTCTCAAAGCATATCATATAAATATTTTAGAACTAATTAAGATTTTAATTAATTCAATAAAACTAAATTAAGCTTAAATTATTAGGAATCAATTAAGGGTTTTATTTTTCTTGATTCCCCTCTAGAAGATGAATCCATAGAGAGTTTATTTAGGACTTTTAGAGTTTTGGTTGTTTTATTATAATTTTTTGAAGATCAAATCAATTAATTAAATAAATTAATTCATTTGATTGCCTAATTAAGTCATTTTAGGGTTTATTAAGTTCTAGAGAGTTTTAATATTTTTATTGGATTTATTAATGCGTATTATGATGTTTGAAATTGATTCCATAATTTTTTGTCATTTTTTGTTAATTTATTACAATAAAATAAAGTTTTAAGGTTAAAATTTTGAATCTTTTAATTTAATCTTCAATAAATTCCCAAATTGTAATCTAAATTGTATTTTATCCTTAATTTCAATTCCCCAAAGATTTGATTTAATTGGATTGCTATTTTGAGTTTAATTTATGATTAATTATTTTTAATTAAATCCAAATTAATCCAAAAATATTAATTAAAATTAAGGATTTTGGGTTTAATGGATTCTTCTTAATGAGATGAATCCAAGAGCCTTTATTTGTATTTTTTTTTTGTTAAGTATTTTATTTTTTATGATTCTTTGAAGTTTTGTGCATTTTTTAATATTTTTAATTCCAAAAAATCTATTTCCTTTTTAAAATAGTCAATGCCACATGGCACTGAACACCACTTTTCATGTGGCATAGTACCACTGGGCCAGCCTGATCCATGCGGATCCAACTAAAAAAGCATTGGGGCACACCTTATCAATTAGAGCCATAGATTAGATGACTTAGATTTGATCTTGATTTTTTAAAGAATTAAATCTAGTGGTCAACTAGATCTTAGCCATCCATTCCAAATAAAAGGAATAGACGACAGAGATTATATCCTTATCCTTTCGTCGGAGAATCGAGGGTCATCCGCTCTTAGGGCTTCATCGTCGGTGATCTAGAGGGCAGAGCAAAATGATTGTGATTGCAAATCGATCAAATGATTTATAATCAATCCGAATAGCTTGATCACACTTAAGATCATTTTGCCTTCGCAAAAGACCAAATTGTAAAGAACTAGGGGGTGAGTTTATCCTCGCGTCAATCATCGATGGATTTTTCAATTAGGAAACATTCCTCATGTCAAGGCAAAGCTTTGGGATGAATTTCACACCTTGCCTCTATTGATCGCAGTGGAAACCAAGCTCGCCAGTCCTCCATCTGCCTTGGTCGTTTTCCAGCTCATAGGCTGTGTGGTCATCGGGTGTAGGCTCAATTGTATTCATTGTATGAATGACCAATTGTGGACGAGGATCACTTCTCGATTTCTATATTTGGCTGAGAGTTACATCCCTTTGCCACCGATCATGATAGAATTATGGCTTGCCTATAGAGAGGACATAAGTAAGGGCTCGGTTGAGCCCCTCTTTATCTTAGGAACATGTGGAGATGGTTAGAATGAGGAGAGAAAGGTTCTTTCCTCTCTTTTTTTCTTACCCGTGAGCTTCTCCCATGGAGAAATCAAGTTGGAATTGGCCATAGTGATTGCCATCCTTAGAGGATAGCTTCAAGAGGTGGTTAACTGATTGGGATGAGCTCAAATCAGTTAAGTTGAAGAGGTGGGTGAGATATGGAGGAGAGGAAGTGAGATTTGAATTCTTTGCATGGATTTTTAACTTTCTTCTCCCATGGCTCCACCTCACTTCTTATGATTTCATCTCACATGGCTTTCTTCAAATGGATAATTGCCTACCCAAGTCAAACCATCTAAGGTGGACTAAGGGTTGGGTTAAGTCCATTTGGATTAGATTTGGTTTAAGTGTTTGAATTCATGTCATTTGGGTATAGCGTTGGCTAAATTGATTTGGGTTAGTTTGATTTCTTGATTGGCTTTAGGCTTGGATTCTAACCATTAATAATTGTTCATTAAATGATTTATGGATCAATTGATCCATATCACATGAAAGTTTGATGTAATTTAGGCTAGTTTGACTTATTTGACCTAAATGGGTCAAATTAGATCTCCTAGCCTATTAGACCATTTTAAGATTTTAATTTAAACTTAATTATGTTAAATTGATTATTTATGATGAATTTGGATAATTGGTTTTATTTCATTTTAAGTTAGGCTCATTTTGACCTATTTTGACTTAAATGAGTTAAGTTGAGTTCATTTGGGTTAAGTGACCAAATTTATCAAATTAACCCCAATAATTGGTTGAATCATGCTTAATTATAATTTTTAAATGATTTTAGATATTTGATTTGAATTAATTTTAGTTTATTTTGTCTTAGATTTCAATAAGGTTCATTTGGATCAAATGATTTAATGAGCACATTTGAGACATTCTTATATTTAGATTTAGTTACATTCATGTTTAAACATATTCATTTGATGATTTTGAGTCCTTGAAATGACTCAACTTGGTCAAATTTTAGTGAGTTGATCTTTGACCTTTTGGGGCCCACATAAGTCAATTCTATGTCAAATGGTTGATCATCTTTGACCTTACATTTGAATTTAGTTTTAAATCTATTTATATTCATGCATTGACTTTATGCTTTTTATTTGATTTCATATGAATATGTTTGGATTTTATTTGAATTTCTTTATGTAATTATGAGCTTAGATAGGTTAAATGGGTTGATCACTCGAATTATCTTGATCTAAGCTCAATTAGATTTTGGATTTCAATTAAAATGTATTTGATTTATTTATTTATTTAAATTTGAGTTTAATTTGGGTTTACCTAATTATATTAGGTTAGGTCATATCCTAGAAGGATTCACTAGATCACCAAGTATAGTGTCTTAAGTGTCTAATCAAGAGACTCCTAATCTAGGATTAGGCATTCTAATTACTAGGTTTAGAGATGGTGTTAAGTTCATCCAAAAATGAGATCAACAGCAACCAACAAAATCAATAGCTCATGGGTCACAATTTGATGGTAATGTATTTGAATACGAATAATGTTGTATGGTCACTCAACTGAAAATAATTAAATATTTAATTGGGTAGTACAATGCATGGGATTGTTTTAAATGAGCAGTTTAATCTTCTACTTAAAACTATGTGAATTTTTTAATATTAGAAGATCCACTAATTAATAGATATTGATCTTACTATATATACATCACATTATATGATTAATCTTATTTTGTTGTAATCTCAACAAAATCAATTTTTTAATTAATATAATTCAAAATTAATCTTGATATATATATAATGTTCATCGCATTGTACCTCTAGTGTGGTTATCATAATTTAATCAAAAAAAAAAAAAAATACTTTTAAGTATAAAAATTTAACATCTAAATGAATCATACTTTATGGAGTTTATTATTTTGTATGATCAATTTCTTAAAATATATCTATCGAATGCAAATGATTTATTGGATGATTGAAATAATGTATGTTGAATTTATCATATTGTATGATCAACCATGAACTTCTTTTGATTTGCCTTAAATAGATTCAATATTTTATTAAATAGTCCAAGCAGTTAAATGTATAAGGAAATATTAAATGTGGAGAGAAAAATTTTTGTTCAAAACTTAGGAAGCCATCATTTATACAAGTAGAGAAAAATTTTGGAGAAAAAAAATGATATTGCACTAAGATAGCATCAACATCTTCTCCACATCCTCCACTCAATTTTACAAATCTAGCTCTTTGAGCCATTATTTACTATCTCTATGAGATTTCGATCAAAAATTATTGTTGAAGTTTGTGTACCTAGTTTTATAGTTAAAACACCTAACTTCTGGCTTGGAATGGAAGGGAGTGTAGAGTTCCTTCATTCATTTTGAAGAAGATAGTCTTCTCTGCCTTGTAGTGCAAAAAGATGAATAGTTAAAATCTTGAGAAGAGTTCAGTCCTAAATGATATACATCTAGTTTACATATCATATTTATATATCATATTATTATACAGATTTTCTAAGTATGTTATATGTATTTCTTGCATATATTCTTAAAGGCATCCATGTCTTTATCAATATATATATATTTTTTTTTTGAAGGGTATCCACCCAACATATCTTGTGGGTGGGGATAATTTTAATCCTTTGGGGCCTCTGTCGCATTAAATTACGCATGCGGGTCCCTGATATCCCAAGGAAGCGCCTCTCGGAGGAAGCTGCAGGAGGTTCCCACACTCGCCTTCCCGGCCATGTTCGCCTACCAACTGAGCTAAGAGACGGTGGGTCTTTATCTATATTTATTTATAATCTTTAAGTGTAGGACTTCATGCATGCTATGAAATGTATATCATAGCAGTGTGATGTGATAGGGTCACTAGCATAAAGATGACCAGCGTGGTTCCGATAAGGCTCTCTCTATATTAGCGAAACAAAGTAAGGAGTTTTACCCGTTGTTTTATCGCCTAATAAATGTGTGAAATACAGTGAGTACATATTATTTTCATGATTTTGTCTAGCTGTTGCGTCATATGCCTAACTTTTGAAAACACCGCTCACATGTATATCTTATCCTAAGAAAAAGATGATAGAAATTTCACAATTTCCACAACAATTTTCAAAATATTTTAAAATTATATTAGTCTACCATTTATTTTATAGATTTTTACTTGAACCACAAAAAAAAATTGTGTTTCTGCAGTAGGTTTTTTTTTTTTAATGTGCGGTGGATGAGAGCATATGCTTTCCTTCGCTTTAATTAAAGAGCAATTGTGCACATAATTAAAATTAAAAAAATGATTTACAAATAAATTTAGCTGACATCCATTTAGTCTCTGTTTGGATCGGTAGCATCAGTTTATAAGAATAAAAAACCTAAATATTATATCTTTTTTAAACAATTCGTTAATAATTTTCTTAAATCTGATTCATTCTAAAAATTTGATTATAATAAGCTATTTCTTATCATAGAAAAATTAAAATAAAAAAAACAATACCTAAACAAAAATTGCGTCAGTGGTGCTCAAGGGACCGCCGAAAACGAGAAAATATTACGTGCGGATTCCAAACCTCCATTTTTTTATTAAAAAAAAAATTAATACACGCGTTAATTTTCATTGAAGTCCAGACGAATCGGGCTTAGCACGTAATATTTTTCGTCAAAACCTGTGCCGACAAAAAAAAAAAGACGTCTTTGACTAAACAACCCGTGTTACTGGTCGTTACTTAATTAAAATATAGTAAATTAATTATTGGATCCTTAAAGTCGTACCAAATCATATGATCTTTCTTTGAAGCTACCTGCTGGTAGATAGACAATAGGCACACACATGAAGAGACAGATCAATCGAAGAGTTCTCAGATCCCTGATAAAAGTTTTAAAACAACACAAAACACTCCTTTTATTGATTATAGAGAAATACATAAACCAAGCCAAGAACAAAGCGACAGAATAAGAGATGAAAGGGAAGAGAAGACTCTTCTTCCCCCTTGTCATCTGGATCTTAACCAACAAGCAACACAATCACAACAGGACAAATCAGATTAAAGTTACAAATTACGATACGGTACACACGAAGGGCAACTCAGCCCATGAACCAGCAAATCAGATGGCGAGGACGAGGCCGGGAAGAGATTTACCGGCGTTGATTGAAAGCCTGCTCTCCCAAACGGGGAGGCAATGGGAGGCCGAAGCGGCGTCGGTGGCTACACGCGTGACGGTGAGAGAAGTGTTGGAGTACTCGCGGACCTGAGTGATTATCCCATCGGAGACCGTCCAAGCGTGAACCCAGACGAGTGAATGAGTGAGATCGGCGCCTTCGGCGATGACTGTGGGGCCGAAGACGTCGACGGAGTGGATGAGGAAGTGGAAGTTATCGTCGTCGCCGGTGAGGAGACGTTTCATGTGCTGGTGGGAGCGTGGGCCATGGAACCACCACTCCAGATCGGGGGCGAGGAGGGATTGTACTCGCTCCGCGTCGCGCTTGCCTAAGGCTTCATACAGCTGAAGAACTACCTCACGGTTGCGTTCATCTAAGTCTGCCGCCTCGTTCTCGGTGATTTCCGCCAGCTCCGGCCTAGCCTCCCGGGCTTAACAAGACACACACACTGAGAGAGAGAGAGAGAGAGAGAGATGCAAGAGAAACAATGCCTCAGCGAGGGTTGAGGATGCGTTATGAAAAATGGGAAAGGTAATCTGTCCTTTTATAGGAAAAAGAGGATGAAAAATGGCAGTAGTCAAGTGTGACAAGTGTCCTCTTTGAAAAAATAATTATTTGAGAAAACTCTATATAATTTTTGTCATGATATGAAAAAATAAAATACATAAATATCAAAAGAACAGAAAAAAAATTAGATGCACGTAACTTTTTGTCATGATGATGATGAGCTTAATTAAATTTCAACATTGAAAATCATAAACTCTAATACATAAGTTTTTTTTTTTTTTCTATACATAGGTGAGCAATTTCTTTGAATATATAAGTTGTGCCTCTTAAATATCAAAATGACTTGTAAATAAATGCATGTAACTTTTGAAAGTTTTTTATATACAATTTATGGTTTGTTAATTATTTTAGATATGTAAATAAATTTTTTATGTTAGTAAATATTTTATAGGTATGTCTATATCAAAACCTTTAAACATTTATTATAGACTTAAGAAATGGTTCCAAATATGTGGTGGTGGTTGGTCTTATGGTGAGCGAGAAATCAAAGGGGTTGAATCTTTCATCCAAGAAGATAGTGGACTCTCTAGTACACTACTTAAAAGGGTGTCGTAGTAGTACTTTTATATTGGTGAGGTTCTTCAAAAAAAATAAAATAAATAAATAAATTCAGCTTATGTTATTAATAATTTAGTCTAACTTTCAAATTACTATAATTACAAAAGCTTAACCACCTTTTTTTTTTATAATTATATTAATTATAATATGATAAGGCAATTGGTGATGGACCTAAAGGATTCCATTACACACTTAACCAACTTAAGCTGATGCTCTGTCAATGTAATATGCAAAGATAACCTAAAGATAACCTAAACAAAGTCAAAGTAAACATTAAATTAATTTTTTTTCTATTACTAACTTGTTTGAAGCAAAAAAAAAAATACTTATGTATGTCACATTTATTTAATTTTATGGAGGAAAAAAAATGAAGTGGCTATTTTCTCAAAATATGGTTAGTCTATGTTACTCCATGATGCATGGATAAAAGCTTGGGGGATTATTAAGGTCTGCATGTGCATCTTTGGTGTTAACCATTAACTTCATAAAGGTCAAAAGGGAGCTGGTTTCAAGGGCAATTGATTATGTGATAAGAGATTGAGACTATTCTGCATTTTAAATTCAGAAAAGCTATGACAACAATGTGTTTTAAGCGGAGTTCAAGATGATTAGAATTGTTTCAATTTCATATGAATTTTTTTGTTGTATCTCTAGAACCAAACTAAGTCTGTCTTCACGAAATAATCAAATTAAATGAA
Source organism: Cymbidium sinense (assembly GCA_021442155.1). Taxonomy (NCBI): domain Eukaryota; kingdom Viridiplantae; phylum Streptophyta; class Magnoliopsida; order Asparagales; family Orchidaceae; genus Cymbidium; species Cymbidium sinense. The sequence goes on from CM038217.1 coordinate 33,033,268, forward strand.
AATCAAATGTATATATGACAAAGCATAATATTAAACTTGTTTTAATTGAATCCTCAAATAATTATTTTTTCAAAGAGGACACTTGTCACACTTGACTACTGCCATTTTTCATCCTCTTTTTCCTATAAAAGGACAGATTACCTTTCCCATTTTTCGTAACGCATCCTCAACCCTCGATGAGAAGAAACTATTATATTGAGTCCAGATGCAACTCTACATCCAGATGCTAATTAGACTTAGACACGTGTCTATTTTAAAATATTGGTTTTTGACTTTACCATATGGTAATAGCAGGATCAGTTACCGTGACCAGGACTCGACCTAGCCTGTTAAATTGACGGGATTGCACATGTTGGACGCCATTTTCATGTGAGTTGCTGGACGCCATTTCAGATTTTGTGGTAAAGTCTAAATTTAGGTATTTTTTTTTACTATGTTCATTAGATGCGAGTGTGTATTCATCCCTCTTGCATCATTGAGCATCGACCTTAGGGTTGTTCTAATTATCGGACATTAAAATTGGAGGTACAATCTCATCTTCTTCGTCGAAACAACTCCTTGAGGTATTATTTCATGCATTCTTGAACTTTAGAGATTTTAGAGATTTCAAATTTGTTCTCTGTCAATCTCACCTAAATCATCGAATATGAGGTCACATAAGGCATTATTCTATACTCTTTTCAAGTTTAGAGCCTTTAGATCAATACATTTAGTACAACCAAGATTGTTTATGGTTATTTTATGTTTATACACCAATGTATTGGGAGATTTGTGAGATTTTGGCTATTTTATATCTGTTCTTGAGCTGCACGCTCTCTACACTCTAGAGTGCACAGATGTGTACAGCCCTGTACACTCCAGAGTGTACAGAGGTGTACAATCTATACACCTCTGGAGTGTACAGCTTTTATTTTTATATTAACCACTGTGAAACTTGTTATATCCTTTCTAAATGCTATTATAAGCTGTTATGAATTCTTCTAGAGGATTTGGGTGATTTTAGAGCAGTAATCCATGTGCACATGAAGTGTACACCCTTTTTATATTAAATCATTGTGGGACTTCTTATATCATTTCTAAATGCTATTATAAGCTGCTTTGGGTTCTTTCCAGGTGCATTTGAGTGATTTTAGAGCAGTTTTCCATGTGTATACTATGGAGTGTATACCTTTTTTTATTTTAAACCACTGTGGAACTTTCTATATCCCTCTAAATGCTATTATAAGCTACTTTGAGTTCTTTCCAGGAGAATTTGAGTGATTTTAGAGCAATTTTTTATGTGTACACTCTATACACTCTAAAGTGTACACTTTTTTTAAAATGTTAAACTAAAGTGAGACTTCTTATATCCTTTCTAAATATTATTATAAGCTACTTTGAGTTCTTTCTAGGAGAATTTGGATGATTTTGAAGCAATTTTTCATGTGTACACTCTATACACTCTAGAGTGTGCACCTATTTTTAATTTTAAACTACTGTGAGACTTGTTATATCCTGTCTAAATGCTATTATAAGCTGCTTTGAGTTATTCCCAGGAGGATTTGGGTGATTTTTGGAGTAATTATTCATGTGTACACTCTATACACTCTGGAGTGTACACATTTTTTTTTTTTAATTTTAAAGCACTGTGGGACTTCTTATATCCCTTCTAAATACTATTATAAGCTGCTATGAGTTCTTTCCAGAAGAATTTGGGTGATTTTTGGAGCAGTTTTTATGTGTACACCCTATACACTTTAGAGTGTGCACCATTTTTTTTATTTTAAACCACTATAGGACTTCCAATTATGGATCTCAATGGTGTTATATACTATATGGAATGCCTTGCAACATGATATGAGTACTTTTTTTATTTGTTTTTAAAGTGTACAATCTGTACACTCTAGAGTGTATACCCTTTTAATTTAAACTAATATGAGACTTCCTATATCTATTATAAATTCTGTTATAAGCTGATTTGAGCTATTTTCATGAGGATTTGAGTGATTTTTGGAGAACTTTTTTATGTGTATATACTTTGGTACACCCTATTTTTATTTTAAACTACTATGAGACTTCCAATTATGGATCTCAATGGTATTATACATTGTATGGAATGTCTTACAACATGATTTGAGTATTTTTTTTATCAATTTTCTAGAGTGTACACTCTATAGTGTACACCCTTTTTTATTTTAAACCACTTTGAGACTTCCTATATGCTTTCTAAATGCTATTATAAGCTGCTTTGAGTTCTTTCTAGAAGGATTTAGATAATTTTTGGAGTAGTTTTTCATCTGTACACTCTGAAGTGTACACTCTTTTTTTATTTTAAACCACTATGGGACTTCTAATTATAGATCTCAATGGTATTTTATGTTATATGTAATGCCTTCAAACATGATTTTAATATTTTTATCAGTTTTCTAGAGTGTACACTCTGTACACTCTGGATTGTACACCCTTTTTTATTTTAAACCATTGTGGGACTTCCTATATCCTTTCTAAATGCTATTATAAGCTATTTTGAGTTCTTTGTAGGTGGATTTGGGTGATTTTGGAGCAGGTTTTAATGTGTACAGTTTGTACACTTTGAAGTATGCACCCCCTTTTATAATTTTAAATCACATTGGGACTTCCTATATCTTTTCTAGATATTATTATAAGCTAGTTTAAGTTTTTCTAGGTGGATTATGGTGAGTTTGTAATAGTTTTCATAAGTACACTCTATACACTCTGGAGTGTACACCTTTTTTTATATTAAACCACTGAAACTTGTTATATCCTTTCTAAATACTATTATAAGCTACTGTTAATTCTTTTCATGAGAATTTGGGTGATTTTGGAGCTATTTTTCATATGTACACTCTGGAGTGTTCACCCTTATTTTATTTTTAAAGCACTGAGACTTCTTATATCCCTTCTAAATGCTATTTTAAGCTGCTTTGAGTTCTTTCCAAGAGGATTTGGGTGATTTTTGAGCAATTTTTTATGAGTACACTCTAGAGTGTACACGCTTTTTATGGGACTTCCAATTATGGATCTCAATGGTATTTTATGTTGTATGGAATGCCTTGCAATATGATTTGAGTATTTTTTTTTTATTAGTTTTCCAAAGTGTACAGTTTGTATACTCTATAGTGTACACTCTATACACTCTAGAGTGTACATCATTTTTTCTTTATTTTAAGCCACTATTGGACTTCCTATATCCTTTATAAATGCTAAAACAAGCTGCTTTGAGTTCTTTCCATGAGGAATTGGGTGATTTTGGGAGTAGTTTTCTATGTGTACACCCTGGAGTGTACACTTTTTTTATTTTAAACTTTTGTGGGACTTCCAATTATGGATCTCAATGGTATTATATGCTATATGAAATGCCTTGCAACATGATTTCAATATTTTTTATCAGTTTTCTAGAGTGTATAGTTTGTTCACTCTAGAGTGTACATCTATACACTATAAAGTGTAACCTTTTTTATTTTAAACCACTGTGTGACTTCCTATATCTTTTCTAAATGCTATTATAACTTGCTTTGAGTTCTTTCTAGGAGGATTTGGGTAATTTTTGGAGCAATTTTTTATGAGTACACTCTGTACACTTTGGAGTATACACCCTTTTTTATTTTAAACCACTATGGGACTTCAAATTATGGATCTCAATGGTATTATATGTTGTATGGAATGCCTTTCAACATGATTTCAACATTTTTTTATCAATTTTCTAGAGTGTATACTCTTTACACTCTGGAGTCTATACACTATAGGACTTCCTATATTCCTTTTAAATGCTATTATAAACGTTTTGAGTTCTTTCTAGGAGGATTTGGGTGATTTTGGGTAGCTTTTTATGTGTACACTCTATGCATTCTGGAGTGTACACTCTTTTATAATTTTAAATCACTTTGGGACTTCCTATATTCTATTTAAATGATATTATAAGCTACTTTGAGTTATTTTCATGTAGATTTGGTTGATTTTGGAGTAGTTTTTTATACATATAGTCTGGAGTGTATACCTTTTTTTATATTAAATCACTTTGGGACTTGTTATATCCTTTCTAAATAATATTATAAGCTACTGTGAGTTCTTTCCAAGAAGATTTGGGTGATTTTGGAGTAGTTTTCCATGTGTACGCCCTTTTTTATTTTAAAGCACTATGAGACTTCTTATATTCCTTTTAAATCCTATTCTAAGCTGCTTTTAGTTCTTTCTAAAATTATTTGGGTGATTTTTAGGGTGTGTACACCCTACGTACTCTGAAGTGTACAGATTGTACACTCTAGTTTGTTTAATTTTTAGGGCACTAGGGGACTTCCAATCTAGTTGAGATGATCTCATTAGTTTAGTTTTCATTTGAAGCTTAAAATATCTGCAAAATCGATAACTTTCAGATTCAGGCCATCCACCTCAGAGCATTGCTTGATTCCATTTTGGAACACTTCACTGAGGAAGTAGCTATAATTTTAAGAAGGATACATATTCATCAATTCATTAAAATGCCTGCCATTCAATAAGATTCGACAACTATCACTTCACTCATGTCTTGTTGGAATATAAAAAAGCAAGCTTTTATGATGGTGGCTAGCTTTAATCATAGGGATGTCAAACAGAGGGGAGAAGGTCACATGGCAGAAAGCCCCATTATCAAAGTCCAATTCAATAGATTTTAAGAATAAAATTGAGAAGCTTGATCATTCGTTGAGCTCAACAAAGTTTGTATAGTTGTACATACAATTTTTGCTTTCAAATCTATTTTTTATATATCACAATTATAGAGTGTTGTCAGACCTGATCTCATATTTGACAATATAGAGAAATTTACTAATTACAATTGCCTAGAAATCATATGGAGCTTTCTAGTTTCACAATTTGATGTGATCACATCAAAAGTCTTGATGTAGAAGGCACCCAGGTACATGAGTGGATTTGTTACTCTATTGATGGTATGTGTTACATATTTTTTTTTTTATATTATGTTATATATTGAAGCTAACATATGTAACTTTTTGCTGTAGATTTGGGCCGAGCACACAAGTGTCATGAGCCCCACAATTCCTTTTGCAAAGCCCATATGTTACAGTGGCCAAAAATAAAATTTGCAAAGGACTCCATTAGTGGTTTGCAAGGACACCATGTAATGCTAATTAGACTTATTTCTTTTACATTGAAATTGATTTATTCCTATTCCAAATTATCAAGCTTTCTTATTGGTGTAACATAGGTCTTCCAATCATTTGAAGACATAATAGAAGAGGAGACATGTCTCCTTCAAATAGTTCCCTTTGTCCCACAACTATCTTATAGTGATCCCTAGAGGAGTCCCATTCCAAGTCCAAGGAGTGAAACCCCCAAGTGGATCTCTTTAAATCTCTTCTAGATATTCTCCTCCTTCATGTTCATCTAGCCTGCCATCTGCCACTACCCCTCGAGAGAGTGCTGAAAGGAGAAGTTACTTTCATCAATCAAGGCCCTAGGGGATAGATTATCATATTTTGAAGCTATAATAATTGAGAGAGTTGATGATATCATTGTGTGGTTTACTATCATTGAGGTGAAGGTTGGTGGACAAGAAAGTCCAAGCATGGGAGAAGCTCTTAAGGAGGCTAGCACAGGGGTAGCCTTTGAGGCCACACATCTAGAGGAGCCTTTGGAAACTACCTTAGCAAAGGATGAGCAATGATTATATATAAAGGCCCCACATCATAAAAAGATACTGCTTAGCCTTCAATGGGTAGCATAGCATGCGGTGTGAAGATGATATAACTTAGAAAGAGGAAAATAGTCCCATCCCCATTCACAAGGGTGCATAGGAAGATGAGGATCACAACAAAGCTTATTGTTGTTGCCCCACCAGATGTAGAGATAGTAGAGGATGTATTTCTTGTCCATTATACCACTTTAATCTAATAAAGTTGATTTTAGTAATTTTTTATGTAGGTGAAGGTAGAAGAAGTTCCTACAATAGAGGAACAACCTACAAATGCTATCATAGTGGTTGAGGAACTAAAGGATATGGTATTCTTCATTTTAGAAGCTTCTACTTTAAATCATATTGAATACAACTCCTAAAAGATGTGATTTCTTATAGCTAGCTGAGGCACAAAAGACCATTGACTTCCCATCAAGAGATGTTCTACCCAAGCCAATGCTGGAGTTCATTGGCACATCTTGAGCCCAATTTAAAGACAAGTATGTCATTATTTAATATTTAATTCAACTTTCATAAAATCACCCTTTAATTTAGATTGCTCACATGCCCATGCTGCTCATATGTAGAAGTGATAATATTTTCTCGGCTGGAAATATCATTATTGTCAGAGGCCAAATTGATAAATTACTGACAGATCAGTATTTGTTTGATGCACATGTTGATGCCTTCGCTTATTTACTGGCCGAGAAGAATGAGATCTATCCTAGGTTATATGTATCATATCTGTATATCTTATGTCTACCTTGGGTGAGTTCATGCAAGGATGATTGGGTTATAAGATGCCTTCTAAATTTTTATTAATTGTAAACTAGTTAATTTAACTTTTCTTTGAATTCTTGCAAAGTTATGCGAAATATGGCTTGTCTAACGAAAGTAAAATGTTCATACAACATATTAATGCAGACAGTGTTTCAAGAGCTAATTTAATCTTAATTCCAATTATCAATAATCAACATTCGACACTACTAGTGGGGCATATTAAAAAAAAGGACTTGGTTCTTTTATGACTCACTACTGAACCTAGTCCATATGGTTATAATTCCTGATATTGTAAGAATACTTGTCTTACTCAATTTTTCCTAAATACATAATTTGTAACTACCTTATTGGCCTTATTTCAGTGCATGTTTAGATCAAATTACTTGTCAAAGATGCTGGCAAGACTTTCAAGACCAACCTTGAGGAATAGTCAGTCGAGGTGATCATAGGTATACTAGTCCAAGATAATAGCATTAGCTGAGGTATGTTTATATGCAAATATATGAAGGCAGTGGTTAGCAAATCTCCAAGAGACTTGGCTGAGCACAAAGATTGCCAAAGAAGATAAATTTATTTAAAGTAGAGTTTATTTACATTATTTTCTATTTAAATATAAAATAACTTAATTATATAATATTGAATGCCTGAGGATTGGTGTATAGATGTTTAGATGTTTGAGTGCCTTTCAACAGCAATTGAGTAATTTTTTCTCAATTTTTTAGAGTGTACAGTTTGTACACTTTGGAGTGTACACCCTTATCTATTTTAAATTTGAATGATGGGGTTCTTCCAATTATGGATCTCAATAATTTTATATGTCATATGGAGTGTCTTTCAATAGGAATTGAGAATTTTTTTTCCAATTTTTCAGGGAGTACACCCTATATACACTCTGAGTGTACATTCTATACACACTAAGTGTACAATATGTACACTCTAGAGTGTACACTCTGGAGCATACACTCTTTTTTTAAAATTCAAAGCATTGGGACCTTATATTATTTCTAAATGCTATTATAAGCTATTTTGAGTTCTTTCGAGGAGGACTAGGATAACTTTATTGTAGTTTTCTATATGTACAGTCTATATACTCTAGAGTGTACACCCTTACTTTTTAAACTTAAATGATGTGGGTCTTCTAATTATGAATCTCAATAATGTTATATGTTGTAAGGAGTGCCTCTCAATAAGAATTGAGAATTTTTTGGTCAGTTTTCTCTAGAGTGTACACTTTGGAGTGTACACCCTAGAGTTTACAGCCTTATTTTTAAAACTTAAATAATGTGGATCTTCCAATTATAGATCTCAATGATTTTATTTGCTGTATAGTGTGCCTTTTAACAAGAATTGAAAATTTTTCATCAGTTTTCTCTGGAGTGTACACTCTGTACCCTATAGAGTGTACACTCTAGAGTGTACACCCTTATTGTTTAAACATAAATGATGTGGGTCTTCCAATTATGGATCTCAATGATTTTATATGTTGTATGAAGTGCATTCTCAATAGGAATTGAGAATTTTTTGGTCAGTTTTCTAGACTGTACGCTTTATACACTATAGAGTGCATACCCTTATTGTTTTGGTTTGATATGATTAGATTTAGTGTAAATTTAAAGTATAAAAGAGATTTTATATGTCAAAGATATAAGACAACCTTTAATTTAATTTATAAGGCTATAAATAAATCATATATAATAAAATTAATTTTGAATTTATTTGAAAACACAACTTTAAATCTAATTCAATTGGTTTATGAAATAATACAAATTAAATTTGACCCAAAAAAATAATCAATTACTTGGTAATTAATTTTTTTTTCATCTCTACTTTTTGATGTTGAATTGTAATTAGTTTGAAAACAACAAAATGAGCCATCATAGAAGCATAAATTAATTTAGTAACTGTAGGGAAAAAAAAATCCAATGAAAGATACCTTTAATTTTTTTTAAAAAAAATATATAAAGAAAAGGCAATTTATCTATGCTTGCATAAATAAATTACATAATATTCTTTTATTCATCTGGCTCTTGCTATGTTTCTAAGACTTCATAGTCAACATAGCATAAAAGTTCATAAAATAAGCATTTAGAATATTGTATTGGACAATTTATTTCACTTCATTGTAAATGTGTTAAGTTGAGCTTCAAAGTACAACATTGTAACAATGGATTAAAATCTTTCAATCAAACTGTGTAAAAAATCATACATTTATATGAACATATAAATATTGGGCTTCAACTAAACATAAAAAGTTGTAACTAAAATATATTTGTCTCTCTATTTCACGCATTATATTGCCTCCTCTAATGATATCCATCATCAACTTGGAGTATCCTTCTTCCTATTAATTTACTATTGAGCTAGAGTGAAATTCCTGAAATATAAGAACTTTATATCAGTTGCTGAAATCTAATAGCAGAAATAAAGTATTATACCTACGTACCTCTGAAAAGTACTCTGGCATTATAGAAAAAGGTGTTGCAATGAGTGACTCTTTATGTTCTGTAGCTATTGCTACTTGTTCATTCTTCTCTGAAAAATTAAAAACATAATGTGTGAAATTCTGACAGTAATATTTGAAGAGTAAAATTTTAAAAACTGGTAGAAAATTACTCTTGGCTTTCTTATTTCTCTCCCAATATCCTTTCAAGCTTGCATTGGAAACACCCTTTGGCCGCATCTTAGTTGGGTCCTTTAGTAAGTCCGGAGTACATCTAGAATCTCTTATAGTAGACTTTTTTTTCTTCTTTATTTTGTCAATTGGAGGTGAATTCTCACTTAATATAGAATCAACATTATTAGATAAATTTTTTTAAAGAATCCAACATGTACTTCTCAGCTTCCTTATTACCTTACGTTCTAGTGCTTATTTGACATGAATATCTATTGATGTGATTTCAAAAAATAATGCCACTCAAATTTTCATCATTACCTTATAAATCTTTGACGTATTTGTAAGCAGTGTCAAAGTAGATTTTCTTCTTTGCTCTACAAGACCATCGCATGAGAAGATACTTCTCTGGGATCATCACAATATCTTCCAAGCTCAAGACTCTAATGTAATGGGCATAGAGTAATCCCATCATTTCAAATTTTTATAATTACAAGTTATATTTAGACATGCCTTGTTCAAATGATCAATCCATATCTTGTAAATGCTGGTTTTCTTTAAATTTCTTATGAAATATTCCATGGGGATTGTCATCCAAGACATTTAATGCTAATCCACCAACTCCATGCAAAAATTATTCATAAAAAAAGTGTAAATATTTCTTGTGTAAAACATATAGCTTGCTTCAATATAAGACTAGTTCTAATAACTAGAATAATTGTTGATTGGCTACACTTGAAATCTTCATCATATTCATTACATCGCCATGTGCCCATAACCGTCTCCAATCCTTAAAGACAATTGGTGATAGAGCTTGTTAGTTTAGAGATTCCATGACATACATTATTCATAGACTCACTACATTGCATTGATAAAATACCTATGGAGAATGAATCTTTATTGAATGTGGTAGACCACTTACTTTTAATTCTATATAGCTAATCTAACTAAGCATGATGATGCAAATTTCCTTCCTCTAGCATCTTAGACCAAGCCTCATCAAACTCTTCTTTTGAATCACATTTACTCATGCATGTATAGAATAGACTCTATATAGACTTAATAATATTAAAGCAATGTACCTTCAAAGGAGCTTTCTTAGAAATATGCCATTGGAACAACCTATGGAGAGTATGAGTTAATGCAATTTCAATTTCAATGGCTCTCACCATTACTTGATCTTGATCAGTGAATATTATTATAGGTGCCTCTCATTCATTAGCCGGAGAAATGTTTTGAATAGCCATGTGAATGACTTAATTATCTCTTTAGATAGAAATGTCACTCTAAATAAAATATTTTGCCAATGATGGTTGACTTCAACAAAAGGTGCATAGACTAGATTATATTTATTGAGTCAATAATTTGTATAAAAAATTATGACATCAAAAATAGTCATAATATATCCTTGACATGCCATCAACCCAAAAAAAATTCACCAAGCCATCCAACTCATCAACTAGGACATCCAATGCAAACATTTGTCTTTGCCTACCTTTTCTTGAACAATTATATTAATGTATTAGTATCACCATTCGTAATCCTTAATCTTCTTTCTTTTTGAATATAATTGAAAGCATCTTTTTTGTAAAGCCAACATTCTCCACTCCGTTAACTTCTCACTAAGATAGCTGAATACATTAATTGCTAATTCCAACCCCTATCATTGACTTTAACACATCCTCTTTCTCTTCACAGATGCCTCTATAAGATCTTAGCAGATGTAGGTCTCCAAGATTTTCTAATAAATGATTATGACTCTCTATAAATTTTTTAACCTTCCAACTCCTAACTCAATCAACAAAAAATCTAATCATGGCAGGACAACCGATCCTAGTATCTATTTTCTGAGATTTAACTATGCAGTTTAGATTGAGACCCTTTTTCAAACCTACTTTTGCACATAAAAAATCCTTTGATTTCAAATTCTTCGAGTTTGGCCAATAACTAGCATGATCCTTCTGAACACTGAATCCAGTTTGATGTCCATAATCACAATAGAGTTCATATGCCTCCTTCTCATTGTGAACATTAGTGTCAAGGAGTCTACCTACAATTGGTTCATTAGACATAACAGCTTCGTCATTGCACTGATGCTTTGCATCATTCACCTACTTTGACACACACTCGTATTATGAAAATCTATATAACATGTATAACTATGAACTCAAAGCAGTTTATAATAGCATTTAGAAGGGATATAGGAAGTCCCATAGTGGTTTGAAATAAAAAAAGGGTCTACCCTCCATAGTGTACATATAAAAAAGCTGCTCCAAATCACACAAATCTTCCTCAAAAGAACTCAAAGCAGCTTATAATAGCATTTAGAAAGGTTATAAGATGTCCCATAGTGCTTTAAAAATTAAAAAAGGGTATACACTCCAGAGTATACACATAAAAAACTACTCTAAAATCACCCAAATCCTCCTGGAAAAAACTAACAGTAGCTTATAATAGCATTTAGAAAGGATATAGCAAGTCTCACAGTTGTTTAATATAAAAAAAGGGTGTATAATCCGGAGTGTACAAATGAAAATGTGCTTTAAAATCATCCAAATCTACTTGGAAACAACTCAAAGCACTTATAAGTATTTAGAAGGATATAAGAAGTCCCAAAGTGATTTTAAATTAAAAAAGGGGTGTACACTCTAGAGTGTATAAAATGTACACATGGAAAATTGCTCCAAAATCACCCAAATCCTCCTAGATAGAACTCAAAGCAGGTTATAAGAGTATTTAGAAAGGATATAGGAAGTCCCACGGTGGTTTAAAATAAAAAAAATGTGTATACTCCATAGTGTACAGAGTATACACATGAAAAATGGATCCAAAATCACCTAAATCTTCTTGGAAAAAACTCAAAATAGCTTATAATAGCATTCATAAATGATATAAGAAGTCCCACAATGATTTAATATAAAAAAAAGGTGTACATTTCAGAGTGTACACATGGAGAACTAGTCCAAAATAACCCAAATCCTTCTAGAAAGAACTCAAAGCAGCTTATAATAGTATTTAGAAAGAATATAAGATGTCCCACAGTGGTTTAAAACAAAAAAATGGTATACACTATAGAGTGTAGAGAGTGTACACTCTAGAAAGTCTAGAAAACTGCTAAAAAAATACTGAAATCATGTTGAAATGCATTCGATATCACATATAATACCATTGAGATCCATAATTGGAAGTCCCACAGTGGTTTAAAATAAAAAAGGGTGTACACTCTAGATGTACACTCCATAGTGTATAGAGTGTATAGACTGTACACTCTGGAAAACTGATAAAAAAAATACTCAAATCATGTTACAAGGCATTACATACAAGATATAATATCATTGAGATCCATAAGTGGAAGTCCCACAATAGTTTAAAATAAAAAAAGGGCATACACTCCAGAGTGTATAGAGTATACACATAAAAAATTACTCCAAAAATCACCCAAATCCTCCTAGAAAGAAGTCAAAGTAGCTTATAATAGCATTTAGAAAGGATATAGGAAGTCCCATGGTGGTTTAAAATTTTAAAAAAAAAGGTGTACACTCCAGAGTGTACAGACTGTAAACTCTAGAAAACTGATAAAAAAAATACTCAAATTATGTTACAAGGAATTCCAAACAACATATAATACTATTGAGATCCATAATTGGATGTCTTATAGTGGTTTAAAATAAAAAGGGATGTATACTCTAGAGTGAACAAGGTGTACACATAGAAAACTACTCCAAAAATCACCCAAATCCTCTTGAAAAGAACTCAAAGTAGCTTATAATAGCATTTAGAAGGGATATAGGAAGTTCCACAGTACTTTAAAATTTAAAAAAAGGGTGTACACTCCATAGTGTATAGAGTGTACACATGAAAAATTACTCTAAAAATTACCCAAATTGTCCTGCAAAGAACTCAAAATAGCTTATAATAGAATCTAGAAAAGATATAGGAAGTCCCATAGTAGTTTAAAAATAAAAAAGGGTGTACACTCCAAACTATATAGAGTGTACACACAGAAAACTGCTCTAAAATCACCCAAATGCTCATGGAAAGAACTCAAAGTAGCTTATAATACTATTTATAAAGGATATTGGAAGTATCATAATAGTTTAACATTAAAAAAGGGTATATAGTCTAGAGTGTATAGTGTGTATACATAAAAAACTACTCTAAAATCACACAAATCCTCCTAAAAGAACTCAAAGCAGCTTATAATTACATTTAGAAGGGATATAAGAAGTCCCACAGTGGTTTAAAATAAAAAAAAGGTGTACACTCTAAAGTGTACATATGTAAAATTGCTCCAAAATCACCCATACTCGCCTAGAAAGAACTTAAAGCAGCTTATAATAGCATTTAGAAAAGATATTGGAAGTCCTACAGTGATTTAATATAAAATAGGGTTTACACTCCAAAGTGTACAGAGTGTACACAAGGAAAATTGCTTTAAAATCACTCAAATAGTGCTAGAAAGAACTCAGAGTAGATTATAACACCATTTAAAAAGGATATAACAAGTCTCAGTGTGGTTTAATATAAAAAATGGTGTACACTCCAGAGTGCACAAAGTGTACACCTCTGTACATTCTAGAGTGTACAGAGTGTACACCGCAAAAATAGATAGAAAATAGCCCAAACCTCACAAATCTCCTAATACATTGGTCTATAAACATAAAAAATCATAAACAATCTTGACAGTACTAAATGTACTGAGCTAAAGGCTCTAAACTTTAAAAGAGTATAGAATAATACCTTATGTGGCTTCGTATTTGACGGTTTAGGAGAGATGGTAATAGTCAAAACAAATTTGAAAACAAAAATCTAACAGTCAAGAATCAAATAATACCTCAATGAGTCATTCCGACAGAGAAATGAGATAATACCTTGAATTTTAATGTTTGAGAATTAGAACAACCCTAGAGGAAGGTCAATATATGATGCATGCCAAGAGGATAATACATCTCGCATCTAAAGAACACAGTAAAAAAAAATGAAAATACCTAAATTTAGACTTTACCACTGAATCTGAAATGGAGTCCAGTAACATGCATGAAAACGGCGTCCAACATGTGCAAGCCCGTCAATTTAATGGGCCGGGTTGGGTCCCAATCATGGTAACGATATCCCATCGTATCACGCGGTTAAAGGCAAAACCAATATTTAAGAGTATTACATTTAGAATACTAGTAATGCAGAGTCATCCGGACTCCGCACGTAATATTTTCTCCTCAACAAGGGTTGAGGATGAGTTATGAAAAATGTGAAAGGTAATATGCCCTTTTATTGGAAAAAGAGGATGAAAAATGGCAGTAGTCAAGTGTGACAAGTGTCCCCTTTGAAAAAAATAATTATTTGAGAATACTATATAATTTTTGTCATGATATGAAAAATAAAATATATAAATATAAAAAATAGAAAAAAATAATTTTTTACGAATTTTTATATGAAATAAATTTAGTCAAAACAACTTGATAAAGTTTTGATAAAATAATTTATTTAAATATTAAATTTAATATCAAATAAATTTTCAGTTAAACAAGTATAATATATAGATAATTAATTACATATTCATCATAAGATATATTTAAGAAATTTATGATTCATTTTATTAATTTTAAAATGAGGAACAATATAGATATCTTATCTTAAAGTTAAAGTTAAAAAAAAACAATTCAAATGACTCCTATGGGACAAAGTTAGAATGTGATGATCTATGTTTTCCTTCGAAATTTAGAAGATCAAATTTTAAAACTTGAAGACATCTAAATTTTTATTAAGAAAATTAGATATAATATTGTTTATTCTGAATATATATATATATATATATATATATATATACATATATATATATATATATATATATATATATATATATATATATATATATATATATTATATATAAACCATAATTTAAGATTCAATAAAAACAAGTTTAAAATTATGCTTAGTCATATATACATTTGATTTTCATTTAATTTGACTATTTCGTGAAGATAGACTTAGTTTGGCTCTAGAGATACAACCAGTCCCATTCGACAGTCATTATATTAACCATCTTTTATATATATATATATATATATATATATATATATATATATATATATATATATATATATATATATATATATATATATATATATATATATGTTATATATATCAACAATATACACAAAAAATTCAAATGAAATTGAAAAAATTCTAATAATCTTTAGTAACATCATCATCTTGAACTCCACTTAAAGCACATTGTTGTCATTGCTTTTCTGAATTTAAAATGCAGAGTACTCTCAATCTCCTATCACATAATCAATTGCCCTTGATACTAGCTCCCTTTTTACCTTTATGATGTTAATGGTTAATAACTTTTGTCCACACATGACCTCCAAAGATGTACAAGCAGACCTTAATAATCCCCAAAATTTTATACTTGCATCGAGTAACATAAACTAACACTCTCCATACCATATTTTGAGAAAATAGCCACCTCATTTTTTTTTCTCCATAAAATTAAATAAATGTGACATACATAAGTATTTTTTTTTTCAAACAAGTTAGTAATAGAAAAAATATATAAATTTAATGTTTACATTGACTTTCTTTAGGTTATCTTTGCGTACTAAATTGACAGAACATGAGCTTATGTAGGTTAAGTGTGTAATGGAATCCTTTAGGTCCATCACCATTTGCCTTATCATATTATAATTAATAAAATTATAAAAAAAATGGTTAACCTTTTTTTAATTATAGTAGTTTGAAAGTTAGATTAAACTATTAATAACAAAAGCTAAAAATCTCTTTTTTTTTTTTTTAAGAACCTCACCAATATAAAGACACTACTAAGACACCCTTTTAAGTAGTGTACTAGAGAGCCCACTATCTTCTTGGCTAAAAGATTCAACCCCTCCGCTTTCTTGCTCACCATAAGACCAACCGCCACCACTTGCTTGGACCATTTATTAAGCCAATACTAAATATTTAAAGGATTTTATATAAAGTTACCTATAAATATTTACTAGCATAAATAATTTATTGAACACAAATTAGATATAAAAACTTTCAAAAAGTTACGTGCATCTTATATATTCAAAATTAAATACTTAAAATTCAAAGAGATTGCTCACCTATATATGGAAAAAAAATCTTATGTATTAAAGATTGTTTCATACATGACTATGACAATGAGTTATATTCAACTATAAGAACTTGCTAAGTTGAATATATAACATAAAATTGACTAAGATTATTGGATTTATCTATGCATACATATACTACATCAAATAATGTACACTTCCAAGAAGATAGTTGGATGTATACAGTCAAAGTGTTTCGATGCTTCTCCATCAAATGAGTGTTTTAACACTTTCCCAGGTGTTTTCTCATGTATTCTTTAGTTGTCTCAAATATATAATCTTTGAAGTCTTGAAGTCAATGGCATGTAATGGAGCATCTTCAATGGAACTTCTTTGTGTTAACTATTTAAATAGTTTTAACTTTGCAATCCATCAACTATACAACTAATAATAATTTTGAATATCCCTTGCAACTTTCCCAAAATTTTAATTAATATAAATAGTCAAAGCATAATACTTTGTAACTTTATCATTCAATGTTACTTTAATCTCAAAATTATAAGTGTCGCCTATTATATCAACCTAAAAACATGTAGATCATACATTTCTTTCATCATACTAATATATGAATCAAGTTCAAATACTTCTTATGATGTCACTTTAAAATAACAATGATTTCATCACAATTATTATTTTTGGGTATACTAGATAAAAAAAGTCTTTTCTGAATTTTTTTGGAGGAGATGAATTATGATCAATAATAAGAAAATAGTTATTGTTACATAGACATTTAATTTTCTACATCAAAACATTTTTATTGATGGGATATATATATATATATATATATATATATATATATATATATATATATATATATATATATATATATATATATATATATATATATATATATATATATATATATATATATATATATATATATACAATATCACATCAATTTAAAATGACCAAATAAATAATCATTATTTCTATAATGATATGCTATGCTTAGAAAACCGTTGCGTAGAGTAAAAAATTTACTAGTTCTGTAAATCCAAACACACAGATATTTAAAGAGAACAACAATAAAACTCCGTAATTTTACGTGAAAACCTCAAAAGAGAGAAAATCACGGCCTAGCCCAAGAAAAAAAGCTTCCACTATGTATCTGCTTTTTGAGTACAAGATCTTCCCGATACCGGATTACAGAATTGTATATGAGAAAGGGACAACAGCCACAAGTAATACAAATTGACGACGATGACGATGTATGTTGATTTACCATGCGAATTTGTTGACGATGATGTTGACGACGATGTTGACCGACGATAGTGCGCGGATGATGACCGCAACAATGGTCGACGACGGCGAGGATCACGGGCCGTGATGGCGGCGCGGCTGGTGGCGACAGCCGAAAGTGGCGACGACAGGTTTGAGGATCTTTAGAGCTTCTCCTCTCTGGCCTCATATGAGGAAGGGCTATTTATATGAGGAGTGTCTCAGAATACATGCAAAACCAACCACTCTCTCCATCGACGGCTCATGATGATTCCCTTGATCATATGATGTATTTTGTGTATTTGAATGCTCAAATAATTGTAGATCTTTATGGAACTCATCAAGACGCTCTCGATTTGACTATAAACACTCCATATTTGAGAGCTTTTTAAGAATTTAACCGATGTCCCAAAGTTTTCAATGATTTTTTTTAGATCTGAAGCCAATTTCTCGACTTGCTTTTAACATCAAGATTCGCTTCACTTAGAATTTTTGGTCATATCGTTTGCCCCTATTTTGATGATATTATCTCAATCATCCAAAATATATATTCTTAATACCTGAAAATATCAAATATTTCAATGAAATTTGCGGATCCGTTAACCATATATTTTGAGAGAACAAATCTTCATGTAAGCACAAGATTACGACTACTAAGCGTGATGCACACAAATATGTATGATATAATGCGGAAATTTCAAGATTACGAACTCATCCGGGTCTGAACGGGCGCCATGAAGGCGCCTGCGGTGAATGGGCCGCTGGTTCTGGCGTGCGGTAAAGCGCATGCATGGGTCTGGGGTCATCAGGGCCTGGTCGCGAACTGACGCGAGCCAATGGTCAGCGCGTGCTACTGCAGGGCGCATGGGCGTCGGCTACATGGTGGGAAGGCATCCTGGTCATGGTTCGCGGGCCCAAACGACGGTTTTGCCCGGCTTTGAGCTGCGCTTTTGCGATGCTGATAATTTTTATTTTTTGCCCCTAGAAGGGTCTATAAAACCCCTAGGGCTGGGGAGAAGTCACCTTCTCTCCTTCTTGAGAGAAAGTCATTCGGAGGCGATCAAGCCTCGTAGTTCATATGGCCTTCATTTTTCCCTCAAAGAGGTGATTGCCCTTACGACCGGTTGGAGGCGATCAAGACCAGTAGTTCATACTTCCCTCAAAGAGGCGTCATTGCCCTTGTCGGACCGAGGGAGGTGATCAAGACCCATAGTTCATATGACAGGCTCGTTTTCCCTCGAAAGAGGTGTTGACCGCCTTGTCGGACGACCAAATTTGAGGCATCAAGACCAGTTCATACGAGGCTCGCTTTTCCCTCAAAGAGATTGATTGCCTCGCCTAATCGGACCGGTTGAGGCATCAAGACCCGTTCATACGAGGTTCGGCTTTTCCTCTAAAGAGGCGCTGACCGTTGTGGACCGACCGCTGGAGGTATCAAGACCGTAGTTCATACGGAGGCTCGGTTTTTCCGAAGAGCGGACGCCTTGTCGGACCAACCGGGTTCGAGGCGATCACCGGAGATGGGGTTGACGAAGATGCTCGAAAATGGTGGTCGACGACACCATGCGACCGCGAGGGTCGGGCGAGATAACCGGATGGTGGTGACCGGAGATTGCCACGATGGTCGGCGACGCCGACGGTAATCGCATGACCGACTATACTACCGACGGGTGGTCGACGGGCGATGGTAGTCGATGGTGGCGACCGCGAGCTGGATGACCAACGATGATGGAGACGCCGACGGAGATGACCGACGAGGTTGCCGATGGTCGGGCGACCAGCCGGCATGGCGATGGTGGCCGAGGGTTGCGGCTACCGATGGTGGTCGACAGCCAGGTGTGGTCGACGGCGGACCGCGTTGGTGGAGGCAATGCCGCGATGGTGATCGAGTCTACGGGTGGATGGCAATGCCCGGTCGACGGACGGCGATGATCACGACGCAATTGACGTGGTGATTTTGACCTATCCGAGGTTGTTTGTCGAGTGTGACTGGCGACGTTAACGTATGGAAGAGGTTGAATTGAATCCGAGGATTTTGACCTATCCGAGGTTGTTTGTCGAGTGATGACGCAACCTACATGGGAATTGAATCCAATCGAATTTTGACCTATCCGGTTGTTGTGAGTGTGACTCCGACGTTAACCTGTATGGAAGAGATCGTGGGATGTCCACCAAGGACCTTTTGACCTATCCGAGGTTGTTTGTCAGAGTGTGACTCGATGACGTTAACCTGTATGGAAGAGATCGTGGGATGTCCACCAAGGACCTTTTGACCTATCCTAGGTATCAGCCAAAGTGTTACATGACTTACCATGGAAGAGGTCCATCAAGTCCCCTTGGGATTGATCATGCATTGAGATTGAGATACAACGTGAGTTGTATATTTCAAGTGGGAGGATTAAATGAAGAAGAAACAAGCTTGTAAGAGCCATAAACTCATTACTTTGATAATGTTGGTGATACAATATTGTCACAAAGATAACTTAATAAAAGGGACGAGATACATTTTTAGAGAAAGTTAACAAAAGACAAGAGGTGGAGAGAAAAAGATAAACGGGATAAATTAAAGACTATAATATTTATACACCAAGGATTACATATAACACTTTTTAGAGACCCTCCATGTTCCAAGTTCTAGGGATGATTTTTTCCTCTGGATCTTTAGTTATAGCTTGACGGTTGGTCATCTGATAGCAAAGTGGGGAGTAGGTCTTTTACAAGCAAAACCCTCTGAGGTACTTCTTTATCTTGAAGATTAAAATTCTCGATGTTGAAGGTCACCGAAGGGCGTGGTTGAGCTTATTTGAGGTAGCATGATTGTGCTATTTGTTGATTTCCACATTCACCCCAACCCCAATGGAGTTTGAAATTTTATCTTAAGATGAGGTATCAAGTGACAAAGACCAAGATTGATTGAGGGGTCTTCCAAATATGCTGAATTTGACTTGACCACTATGAATTGAACGGAGTGACTTGTTGAGGAAATTCAGAATAACAGGAAGGGTGATTGTCCTCCACTCATACGTATGATTATCAAACCCATATAATGGTCCGCAAAAGAAGTTTTTCCTTAACCGCACCCATGCTAAGAAAGGTGGAGTAAAATAAAACATCAACGAACTCCCATTATCAATCAAAATTCTCTTAACAACATAACATGGGTCACCAATCCCCACCGATGACAAGAGGATCTTGATGTGGAACTTGGACTCCTTCCAAATTAAAAAAGTGATGGGATGATTAATACAAGCTTTTTTTAACTCGCTCTTCAAAGGCGTGATGAAGACTTGATTAGATAGTAGTGGCCCACTTGCAATCGCTTTCAATTTCTCCAACTATTTGATGATAGTTATGTTGTTTCGGATGATTGTCCCTTGCCCCGCTTGGAGCTATGTTTGCTTGAGTTGGTTGGTTTTGCACAAATTGACGTGATATCCATGTTGAATAAGCCTCTCAATCTCTTTAAGTTGTTTACACGCCTCAGTAGTATGTCCATGACTTCATGGACAATATTGCCCCGATTTCTGTTGATTTCGGATGTGGCCACTTAATGGTCTCTTCATCTTGAATGGCCATCAAGACGTTAACACGAGATGTGTTAAGTGGCATGTATTCCAATCGTTAATGTGAGGGCCATGGGGGGAAATCACGACTGCCTTGTTGCTTCTTCTGATGGGATTGTTGATCTGTGTTTCCTAGAGCACTCTTACATTTTCCTGTGGATTGCTCAAATTATTTGTGATGGGCGCATAGCCTCATCGAAGATTGCTTCCACATGATGAACCAAGATATGAGCACTCATTAGTGATGAGTAAAAGGCCCCTGACGGAGTCCTCCAAGGAAAATTCCTCTTAATAATTCGTGGTCTACCTGTATTTCATGAAGCTTCTAAGGAGAACTCTGAAGTATTCTTAAGTGATTCACCCTCATTTTGATGAATGCCGAGAGGAGAGGAATCTTTAATGATCCTCCGCTTGCAAATGAACTGCTCCACAAAAAATCTTGGCAGTTCATCAAAGGTATGGATGGATCCCTGAAGGGAGTAAACCAAGTGCGAAGCTTCCCTGAGGGTAACGGAAGACTTGACAAAGCAAAGGTGTCGAGCTCGCTGGATATGCATGATGGTCCCTGTAATGGTTCATATGGGTCAGGCCCCATCATAGAATCAATGCTCTAAGCTTGAAACCCACATGAATAGGATGTTGAAGAATAGCTTCACTAAAGGTGAGGATTCCTCCTGAGGGAAGATGATTTCTTGAAGGTGAAATTGCCTTGCATTAAATGTCATGCATGTATAACATGACGAGTCAACAGATGAGAATGTGTCAAGCTACCGAATAATTGGTGGATTAGCATTGAGACGCGATGGATGAGTAACTGCCAAGGAGATCAAGATCACGCCTCTACGCGAGGAGCTTCACAAGGAGATTAGCATTTTGACCTCCCGCCTAACGATCGATCTTGGGGAGATGTGTTTTCAGCGGTAGTGGTATTGTGTTCCCAGTCGGATCATCTCATTTTGAGACTCTTCCATTCGCTACGATCTTCTAAAGAGATTTCTGCCTTCACCGCAAACAGTCACGCTATCGAGGGAAGTGAAGCAGAAGGTTGGCGTCCTTGGTTCAAGGATTGGTTTGAGTGGCGGAGTTGGGCGGGAGGCTCGTTATTCTGAGTGTTGCCTATTAGCCATAACGAGGGTGTTCACACGAATTGTGATTGAAGGGTTGTTTCCCACAGACGGCGGTGCCAAAGCTAGAAAACCATTTGCGGTAGAGTAAAAGTTTTCACCTTAGCTTCGTTGTGAAATCCAAACACACAGTATTTAAAGAGTGAACAATAAAACTCCAGAATTTTACGTGAAAAACCTCGAAAAGAGGAAAAACCACGGGGCCTAGTAAAAGCTTCCACTATGTATCTTTGAGTACAAGATCTTCCGTCTGCGGGATTACGTAATATATAGGACAACGTTCTTGCTAATAGACAATATTGGCGGCGATATTGGCGGCGACGTTGGCGACGAAGTTGGCGGCGATGTTGACTATGATGTTGGCAATGACGATTGGCGGCGATATTGATGATGGCGATGATGACCGATAGTGGTCGGTGATGATGGCAAAAAGCGATAATTGACGGCCGGATCGGCGGTGGCGCATGGCGGCGGTAGCGGCGGTGGTTACGGCCGTCAGTGGCGGCTGCGATTGTGCTTGGAGGATCTTTAGAGCTCTCTCCTCTATCTTGCTTGGCCTCCCCTCATATGAGGAATGAGGGGCTATTTATAGATTGGTGGAGTGGCGTCTCTATAAATACATGCAAAATCCGAACCACTCCTCTCCATCGGACGGCACATGATGATTCCCTTGATCATATGATGTATTTTGTGTATTTGAATGCCCAAATGAAGTCAGAATTGCAAGATCTTTGGCTTGTTAGAACTGGCTCATCGAGATGCTCGATTTGACTATAAACACTCCATATTTGAGAGCTTTTTAAGAATTTAACTGATGTCCCAAAGTTTTCAATGGTATTTTTAGTGCTTGATCTCACCGCTTCAATTCACGCGCTTACTTTGACATCAAAATTGCTTCACTAGAGGAGTTTTCAAGGTCATATCGATACAATCATAAATGATTGATAGTCATATCTTTGATTATAATAAATAAAAAAAATAAAAAAATAAAAAATCCTAGTGAATTAGAAATCATTCATAGTAAAGCATCTTCTACACACACACACAATATATATATATATATATATATATATATATATATATATATATATACACTTTTAAGAGAGGAATGAGTTGTAAGGAATTTTTAGATTAAAGATCAGAGAAGTGTCTAAAGGGATATGAATGATTAAAATCATTTATAGGCTAACTTGTGAAAATATGGCCTAACCATTTTAAAAATGAAATATATTTGTAGGTTAAAATTTTTTAACTATTTGATATTTTCATGTGGAAACTATCCAATAATTGATAAAAGCATTGGCAGCTATAATTTTTATGTACACATTATTAATTTGTAGGGAATTAATGATAAAAGCCTTAACTCTTTATAGTTGTATTTTAGTATAAATTACATATTTCCTCGACACTTATCATTCTCATTCTGCTTATCACACTTGTGTCAACCTATAAATGGCTTCTATTAATGAATTCCCTAGTACAATTTGATACATATGGGAGGAGTGGTGATGTCTTATAGGGTTGTGTGAGATGATGTGTTAGTCAATTGGTTACATGATATAGAGGAGTTGTAGAGACTTGTTGGGGTAAGAATGTCCAAGGAGTGACGAGGTGAATCGAAGAGTGAGATTAAAGAATGGGGATGTGAGAAATAATTGGAGTCTCACACGTATTATTGTATTAGTGGCAAAAAAAAGATAGAAAGTGATTTAAATGAGAAATGAAGAGAAATAGGAGCTAGAGCATGATTGCCCAATTTATCAGATGATGTGATTGACTCAATGGCTAATTTGTAATCTCATTACAAATTATATGATTTCATGCAATATCTTTCTCTATCACTCTAATGAAAGAGAAAGAGAGATAGGTTTTGATGAATCTAATCATAAACTCACACACCCATAAAAATTAAGCCATGAACTCAAACCCTATTGTGACCCTAAAATTTCAATAAGGACATGTAGCAAAAACAAATATATTATTTAGCCTAGATTTATAACCTTCATTCATTAAATCCATAATATATTATTTAGCCTCTTCGAAAAAAAATGCAAACCATTTTATGATGCTATAAGACAATATTTTTGTCTCATTATCATGCACAACAAATTTACCAATCTTACATGGAGTCTAGATGAATACAAAATATCTCCAAGCTCATTCAACTAAGTTGTTCTAATATTGATTATATGAGATTTGGAGTTTTTTTTTTGAATTTATTCAATCAAAAAAGTGAAGGTGCCACTAAGGAAAATAGCTAAAATTATGAATCATGTGAGTCAATATAAATACAATAGTAGAGAAGTTGGGCATGACTTTTTTTGTGGGTTTTGGAAAAATAAGTGAAAGAGAGATTAGATAGTTCTCTAGAGAAATAGTGAATAGAAGAAGATCGTTTGCTTTCCACCTAGGCCCTTGAAGGTTTTTATCCTCATTTTATAAGATCACTGAAAGCTTCAGGAAACTTTATACAAATAACATAAATGGATAAATCATAGAGTTTTGTACATGTTATAAAATTTTAGTAAGAAAAAACATTTTTTCTTTGCCTTAAGGGATGCAAGTCAAATTGCTCTCAACCGGACCTCTTTAATTATTGGTGTTTAATTTTGTGATAAATTATAGAGTTGTGGTGCTTGTATTTGGAGTTGTAGGGACACCATGCAGATCTTAATGGGTACTTATTGAAATGATCAAGTACGACATCAAGTAATGATGCACTATCTTGAAAGGTAGAAATATCACCCTATAATTGACTAAATCATCTAATAAGGACTCCTACGGCAAATAGGTCTATGTATACTAGAGTTTTTTTCTCTACTTTATATGGTTGAAGTAAAGTAAGATTTATTTTATGTCAAGTTCTTAGGTTTTCTATAAAGGCAAGCCCCATTGTTGATTACATCTTGGGAAATTGAGATCTCCTAATAATACTCTCGATTAAAGTAGTCAACTAATATCTTTAAATATTTTAAAGTTATGATGTTAATGGATTGGTAATTATTGAAAATGAAATAAAAAAGTTTAAATAGGAGAGCTATTAATGGATTTTAAAGGAGAATAAGTGAGAAGCTCATAATACTTGGATGTTTAGTTAGCACTTCAGTCTACTCTATAGTGAGGCTTTATATTTTTGAAGAGAATCAATATTCATTTGAATTGATAATTTATTAGTAGGCTAGGACTTAGATCCCAACAACACAAAATTCTAAAAATACCTAAGAGGTGAGGACAAGCAGCCTCTAAACATATATTTAGTAGTGCTTTATCATAAGCCAAGAGCTCAACCTAATTCTACTTAAGGAAGTGGGACATATTGATCACTTCCAGTAGAGAGACTGAGGCAATCCCAACTCTTTTAGACTTACAACTGCTTGGAGTAGCTGTCAACTAACACATTCTATGATTTAAGACTATGTGGGCTTGACATACATAAATGCAAAATAGCTAGGCTATTTTTTATTAAGAAAGAATCTAGACTCCTAAACTCATTTTGTAAGATACAATATCATTACAATTATGTAAATTATGTCTTAACTAATGCAATAAAAACTTACAAAATTTTATTTTATTTTGACTCATCATTTTGGACTACAAATCTCAAGGTACATGTCGTTATTATGCCAGAGGTTTGAGGTATTAAGACCTTCTTTAATTTGCTTAGAAAAATAATATCTCCATGCAAGGTGGTTGGCAAAGCTACATTCCAACTAAGTATTCAATTTGAATTTAATGCATGGTATGATTAATCAATTTGAGCAAGATTAAAAAGATAATAACATTAATTAATCTAAATAAAATAAATGCAGAAATTCCATAGGATTTTTGGCCAACACTAATTTCCATTAATAAGATGAGCTCAAATCAATTCATTTAATTAGTTTGAATTCAAGATGATTAATTAAGATGTTTTAAGTAATGAACATAATTTAAAATAATTTAAATTGATTTAATGTGGGTTGGCAAAAAAAGCTTTCTTAAAATAGATTAATAAAAAGGAAAGGATATTAAATTAATGTTGATTGAATTAAATTTTAAATTAACTTAAAATAGTTTAATTAAACTCCAATTAGCTGAAATAAATCATGCTAGGGTCTTCCAAATCATTCCATAAATGATTAGAATCAATTTTGCAATGATATAACAATGAATATTCAAAATAAATTCAAAATAATTTAAATTCAAGATTTCAAATTAATGAATTTTTTTTAAAATTTGAAAGATAAAGGAATTATTATGGAAATAATTTGAATAAATATCACATGATTTATTAGTCAAATACCTATTAAAAATTCGGCAAAATATTATTGGGATGTTAAGGGTGATAGGAGAGAGAAAAAATAATTAGGATAATTCTAGAATACTTTAATTCTCATGAAGAATAAATGGATAATTAATGTGATTAAGCATGGAAATGATTTATTGAAGCAATAAATTAATTAATCAAGCTTGAAAGCTTATTTAATAAAACTTAAACTCATGCACTTAGTTCATATTTCCCAAAATAGATAATTCAAGAAATATTAAAGAATAATGCAATTTTAATATGTAAAAAATATGGATAAAATTAAGTATAATATTTTGAAATAAATAATTTATTTATTTTATTTTATTGAGCTCTTTATTTACTTTAAGAATGTAATTCTTAGAAAATTCTAACTAGTTCAAGCCCAACTGCTTTAACTTTTTGAATTGACTAAAGAATCTAGATTTGAAGAATTTTTGCATCACTTGAATTTAAACAATTAGTACATTTGAACATATGTTTATTATCATCAAAATCAGTCTCAAATGAGATGGGGCTCACAAAGTCAATAATTTATTATTTAAAATGTCACGTTTGGCGACGAACTTAATGTGGTAGATGCAATTTCATCTCGGTCGTTCAATCACAGATTGAATGATTAGATTAATCCTATGGATTAAAATTAATTAAATTAAAAAATCTTTCATGTTTAATCATAGATGTTCATTCTAATTATGTAGAACGGATGATGGATGATCAGTCGTTAACCTCTAGTGAGGGACAAACTTTGTTCATCTTTCATTGTTCGATCTGAGCTCCCCAGTGCTTGTTTGATGATGAAATCAAACTATGTTCAAGGAATGCATATAAGGGGATCTTATAGTTGGATTAATACCAAACACACATTCACATCAGAAAGGCTAAAGACCCTATGATTTCTATAGTTTGTCAAAATTTATTAGATAGCTTCGCCTTGAAGAGGCAAAGCCTTTTTGAGAATATCACAAGCTATCTCTTTGTCCATCATCATGTGGACCACATAGTGAACTTTATCGGAGTGGTATTGGAGTGTCTTCTAGTGCTTGAATTGAATAGGTTTTAATTTGATTTGGTTAATCAGAGTGAGAGAGGAAGGTGTGGAAAGGGTTAATTTGAGTTTGATAGAGTTTAAGTGAAGTTGGATATGAAGGGTGCTCGAGAGGAGCTAGTCTCACGATCGCTAGGTACATAAGGAGCTCTAAGAACTTAGGGGTCATCCTATGAAGAGTGTGTGTGTAAATTTTGAATGAAAGTGGAGGCGTATACCCTCCACTCCATGTGAACCAACTAAAGAGTTGGTTCAGGTCATGACAACTAGCTGGCCAGTAAGGGTGGTGTGGTGTTTTAATTTGGAGTCGTTAGGACACCACGTAGATCTTAGGGGGTACTTGTTGAAGTGATTGAGTATGACATCTATGGAATAATATGCTATCTTGAAAGGTAGAAATACCATCCTAAAATGGGTTCAATCACCTAATAATGACTCTAAGCAGATGGGTCTACATATATACCAAAGATCTTTTCCTTACTCTACATGGTTAGGTAAAGAAGGGTTTATTTTATGTTGGATTCTTTAGTTCTTTATTAAAGCATTCTTCTATAGTTAATTACATTCTAGGAAAGGAGAAGTTTCTAAGAACACTCTTGATTAAAGTAGTCGACTAATATCTCCAAAGATTTCGAAGGTAGATGATCAAAGAATTGGTCATTTTATAAAGCAATTAGTAAAACTTCAAATCAGAAGAGTTCTTAATGGATTTTAAATGAGAATAAGTAAAAAAGCACACATGATACTAAGAAGCCTAGTGAGTGCTTCAATCTACCCTATAGTAAGGATTTACTTTTTTGAAAGAGAGAAGAGTAATTTATTTGAGTTAGAATTTTATTAGAGTGCTAGGACTTACATTCCAATAACACAAGATTATGAAAATGCCTCAGAAGTGAAGACTTATACTCATAGAAAATGAGAAATGAGAAGCCTCTTAACTTATATCTAGAGTGCTCTAGTACAAGCTAAGAGCTCAACCTATTTCTACTCAAGAAATAGGATACATTGATTCACTTCCACTAGGGAGAGTGGATCGATCCAACTCTTCTAGACTTACAATCACCTCGAGTGGTTGTCGGCTAACACTTATTATGATTTATAATCATGTGGGCTAGCTAAATGTAAATGCATGATAGCTAGGCTGTTGTAAATTAGGAAAGAGTCTAAAATCCTAAACTCACTCCCTAAGAGACTAGATCATGATTGGTGTGAAAATTATGACCTAAGCTAATGCAATAAAATTTACATATTTTTATTTCATTTAAACTTAGACTTGGAAGGATTTATACTTAAATGCATGATGAAAATAGATAATGGGCTAAATCAGATAGAAGGGGTGTTCTCCACTATAAGGGACTGCCCTCAAGTTAAGCTTGTCCCCTATCATGCATAAGTGGAGATCCCCTATTTTCAAGAGTGAGACAATATGCATAGGCATGATGTTAGAACATATAACATCTAATTAAGGGGTTGTTAAATCTTTTATTATCTTGATTAAAAGCTTAGGAATTAAGATGAGGTTAAGAGTTGATTAAAATTTAGTTAGAGTTATTAATGAGGGTAGAAAATTTAATTTTATCCTAAAGAGACTAACATATCTAGGCCACACATCAAATCATCACATTTTAAGAAACTTATGAAATTCATGCGATTTCTATTGCTCAATATAAATAGAACAATCAAACATTTGAATTTTGTAAAAGAATAAAGATTGGTGCCGCTAGGTACCGCCTTACACCCTGAAAAAAAAAAGAAATTAGGTAGCCGTGCTCTACCCTTATACAACCCAGATTACAATTAAAATTATAATAAATGGCAAAGCTATGGGGTCTTTAATTTGTCTTCATCTTCATTTCTTGGATTTGAACACTCTAGGTTTCATAGGGCCTCCCAGTCTATGCCTTCTAGCCACTACTCATCCTGAACCCCATAGTACTAATCCTAATCCAATTGCAAAAATATATTTTTATGGAAAATTAAATCTAACTACACTTGTAAAATAGATGTTAGCTAAACAAAAACAGAAGCCAACCAATTATATTTAACATATTTTAGCTTCACTCTGCACTTGAGTAACCAAGCCCCCTATCCTAATTGGATTGTGCTTAAGGACTTAAACAACACCTACAAGCAAAAGGCATTTTTATATTTTATTATTAAAGTGGTCTCTTAAACATAATCCTCTACAAAAAAAAATCATTAGGCTAGTGATGGCCTAACATAATCTACGCATAAGCAATCCTAATATACATTCTAAAATATTACATCGCAAAATAAAACATATCACCATAACAATCTCCGGCCTAACCTAATACTATGATCGGTGACTTAGTATTCTAATGTGTGTGTTGTGGCTAGAGTGTGGTATTTCTCATTTAAGCATTAATATTGATATTCTCGAGTGTTTGAATGTTTAGACTCCTTTTACACTTTGACTTGCTTAAGACTTTAATTGAGTTTTAAATCACATATTTTCTTTTATCTTTTACTTATAATTTATCATTGTAAAGAAAAGAAAGAGAGTTTAACCCCTTTAATCATGCCTTAAATTTATTCAAAGAAATGAATTTTATGATTCTTTGAATTTTCTTAATGAATCATGAATTTTAATCAATACTAGGTTTGGATTTGACTTAATGAATTTTATTTAAACATGAAAGGCATTTTATGGTTAATGAAACCAATTCACCATTAAATGTATAATGCTTTGTTATTTTAGTCTCATTATCAATAACATTACAATCTCATTTCATATTACTTCACATTATTTAAATACATATACATACATCTTATACATATTTTGGCATACTCAAACATAAATATGCATAAATTTTGTAATACAGAATCTCATTTATATTCATACAAGTGTGTAAGAAAGCTGTGCAAGTATGCGTCTTTATTAAACCAGAAAAGTGAGATTATTTAAGACCTCTTTGGTGCTACATAAATCCTTGTGTTCCCAAGATGTCCAAACTATATAGTTGCAAGTTCAAACACACATGTACTTTACATATTCATTTTGGCACACATAAACACAATTATGCATGAATTTTGTATCAAAGAAAATCTCTCTTCATATCTAACCATATGTATACAAGTATGTAAGAAAGCTATGCAAGTACATACCTTTGTTAAACCAGAGAAGTGAGATTATCTAAGACCTACTTAGGGTTACATAAAGCCTCGTGTTCTTGGGATGTCAAGACTGTATACTTGCAATTTCAAATACACATACATATGTGATACAAATTGAAATCATGAAAAGTTGTAAGTTATTATTTTATAACAAATGAATTTTTATTTGAGTTTTATTACTTACAATGAGACTTACAAACATAAGGTTGCTTTCTAATTATTGATAGTTAGCACCTAACTTTTACTTAAAGAAGAAAAATAACTTGAGATTTACATAGTGATAATAGTCACACCATATATTTTATTTCCCACATCATGTAAGTAGATGCAACATTTTCTTTTAAATTTAAAACATGAATGTATGAAACATATTGCAGAAAAACTTATGATAATTGAAACAAGATAATTAAATATCATCAAATGACATACTTATCTTCATTAGAACCCAAGGATAATCATATTAAATAAACATACCTTAAGACAAATCCAAATTTCTTTAAGATATTTTGAATTATTTAATCTTAAAGAGGAGAAGTAAGACTAATTTATTCAACCCATACCCATGTTGGTTAGTGAATGAATTCAAAATAATAATAATAATAAGTAAATTTTATGACTCAATTTAATTTAGTTCATTAGCAAGTCAATTAGTCACCCTCCTAAAGAGTCCTTTAACTTAATTAACCATTAAGTAAGGGCCTATGAAACATGATGATGCAATTAAAAATAAAAATTAACAATGTCCTAAAGATTCTAATGCAATTATGCCCATGCTTAAATGATTGATTAAATCAATAAGATTAAGCTAATTACTTTCATGATTTCCCAAACTTATGAAAATTTATAATTTTATTAATTTCCTTTCTCATAACTAAGCACATAAGGAGGATTAATTAAATCAATTTTGATGATTGCACTATTTATGATGGTGAAATTTTTATTTATTTATTTTAAGCTTCTCTCTCTCTCTCTCTCTCTCTCTCTCTTTAAATAATCTCTCAATTAAAGGATTTAAGGATGATTTTAAGGAAATAATTAGGGAGATACTAATTATTTCTCTTGATCATCTTTACTATTATGATGATTAAATAACCTTTCAAATCAATTTCATAATTTTCTTACTTTAATAATTGTTAAATCACTCAAAAGGGGTAATTAGAGCTTAAAATTATGATTTTCCTAATCTACTTAGTAAATTAATCTAAGAAAATTATGGGAGGTAGTGATCATCCCATGCATCTAACATGCCAATTTTAAGTAAATTAACGAAGTGGTGAGGGCTTAATTATGGTAATTAGTTAAAATTTTAAATCATAATTAATCACTACTCATTGGATGAAACCTAGATTTTATTTTTCTTGGATTATTCTCTCCATAGAATTTCAATGAAGTTTTGGCTATTAATCATATTTTTAACCCTACTTAAATGATTTACATAGTTGGCGCCACACTGATGCTAATGCGATAGTGCTTTCCATGTGGCATTGTGGGATTGGCTATTTAAAATGTTTGACGTGGCAGCTGACTCAACAGTGGTGTATGTGGTTTCATCACGATCGTTCAATCTCAGATTGAACTGTCGAGATTAATCTCGTTGTTCTAAAGAAATAAATTAAAAAGTATAATATGATCAATCACTATCATCTGTTTTAATCATGCAGAATGGATGACCAATGATCTATCATCCCACAAGCATTGGAAGATGGACAACGTTCACCTTTCATAGCTCCATTCAAGCTCACCAGAGCTCATTAAATAATGAAAATGATTCCAAAATGATCAAGGATGATTCACGAAATCATGATTTCTTTTACAAAAGATAAACAATCCTAGGGAGTATTTCTGGTTGCCGATTTTATCTCACGTCAACACTAGTAGTCCATTCCGGCGCTTTATCTTGAAGAGAGAAAACCCTATTGAGAAGCCCAAGAGTTACCTCCATGCCAGTTGCTATGTGGACCAAATGCCACTATGAAAACAATTGGAGATGGGTTTTCATTGCTCGAATTGATTCATCTTGGCTCGTCGAGGCTAGAGTAAGGTGTGGAAGAATTATTTTGGGTTTGGTGGAGGTTTGGTGACTTTGGATAGAAGAGGCTCAAGTTTAAGGGGAGCTTGTTCTAGTGATCGAAGGAACAAGGGAGCTTGGGATGCTCTGTGGAGTGTATATTTTGAGTTTGAATCAGAGAGGAGGGATATACTTCCCTCCTTAAGTGAACCAAGCCTTGGGATTGGTTTAGCTTTTGGCAATTGTCCTAACGATGGGGGTGGTCAGAGAAGACATGGGATTGGTGACGTGGAGGTGTTTGAGTGGCTGAGGGAGCTTAGTGTGCTACCATGGAGTGTACACTTCTTTCAAGGTGGACCAATGGCCGGCCAAGGGGAGGAGGTCCTCTCATTGTTTAAGGACTAAACCCAACAGCCTTGGGTTAGGTTGTCTTAGTGGGCCTATGTCCAGAGCTAAAGATGGATGTCAAGGGTTGGTAGGCGTTCCAAATAATAATTTTTGGCCTATTTGAAACCCTTGGCTCACTTGGATTGAACCAAATGGGTTCACCAATGGTTGGGTCCACTTGTGTCAATGGGGACCTAAGGATGAGTCATGCCAAATTTTGTTAGGTTTAGATTTGGCTTGATTGGGTTTGCTCAATTTGACCTACATAGGTCAATTTAAGTTCAAATGGGTTAGGTTAGCCAATTGACCAAATTGGGTCAAGAGGGTACTTGGATTATGTTCACTTGGTCATTTGGAATGCATTGGTGCAATCAATTTGACCCAATTTGAAGTGGATTTGAGTTTGGCTCATTTAGGTTCATTTAGGTCAAATGGGTTAAGTTCAATTTAATCAAATTGGTCAAATTGGTTAGAGTGGAAGATTGGTTCATGTTTGAATGATCATTTGAGATTGATTATAGGTATTGATTTGAATTGATTTGAATTAAGATGATATTTGATTGAATTTGATCCTTTAGGCTAAATTGGGTCAAATGGATCAATTAGGTTTATTTGATCAAATTGGCTTCAATTGGTGGTTGGATTGTGTTCAATACTCAATTCATTATTGATTAAATTTAGTGGTTGTAATCAATTTGAATTAGAATAGGATTTGGTTCAATTTGACCTAAAGGGTCAAATTGTGTCAAATAGGTCAAACAACCAAATTGGCTTGATTAAGCCTAATTGGATGTAATTGAATGATCAATGGTGACCAACAATATTTTGGAAGAAATTGGGTGAGTTTGTTGGGTTCAATTAAGGTTTGATTGAAGCTTAACTCCATTGGCTCATTTAGGTCAATTTAGGTTGGATGGATTAATTGTTGGTTGGGTCCAATTAAGGTTATATGAAGGTTAGGATAGATTCAATGATGGATTTGGAGTTGATTGGAGGCTTTATTTGCAATTGATTTGAGCTAGGTTGAAGCCCATTTGAATCATTTAGGTCAAATGGGTCAACTTGGATCAATGGAGTTGGTTAGCTTGATTGAGTGGATTGGGATAGGTTATGATGTTTGGAACAAGCAAGGAATTTGGATTTGGTTGGATTAGTTCACTCAAATTGAATTGGATTTTGATCTTAAGGAATTCAAATGGGTCTTCTTAGGTTAAGACCCAAGTTAACTTGGATTGATTCAAATGGATTATGATCAAGGTTTAATCATGTTGAATTGGAATCTAAAGGTGTCTGGCTAGGTTGAGTTTCAATCAAGTTAGTTTAATTTTGAAGAATTCAAATAGATTAGGTTAGGTTGAGTTAACTTAGCCTGTTTAGCCAAGTTGAGCCTATGATAGATCAAATTAAGCCTAAATCAATTTGGCATTTGTCTTGGAGCTTAGATTGTATCTATTTAATTTGGATTTAGTTAATTGATTGATCATGGACTTTGGTTGAGTCTTAGGGAAGGTGAGGCTTCACTTCTCTTAAGATAAGCTCTAATCCTAGGGTAATCCCTCTAAAGGTCTCTAGGCTTGGGTGTGTTTCTTTAATCACTAGAAGTGTCATAGCACTAGGGAACTCTTAATGTAGAAGAGTCCTAAATCCATAATAAACGTAGTCAACCTCACTCCAAAAGTGAAGTCAACTGGTGGTTGAAAAACTACAACGGACTGATAAGGTAGGGTCTACTAATGACTGGAGAAGTTTGGTGGCTTGCCATGAATTAGAAATACCATGGGGATTAGAATAAGGATAGGCAAAGTGAGGGTGTCCTCTCCTTATTCAATGGCCAAGCCCAACAGCTTTTTGTCTGGTCTAGTAAAGATTGGGGAGCTCAAGGCATGCTGAGGTGAGCTAGGTTCACCTTAGATTGGGCCACTTTAATAGGTCAAGGGGGTCCTAAGGGTGATTCATGCTAAGTTTTGTTGGGTTTGGACTTGATTTATTTGGGTTTAGATCAATTTGACCACGTAGGTCAATTTGGGTTCAAATGTGTTAGGTTAACCAATTAACCAAATTGGGTCAAGAGGGCATATTGAGTTCAATTTAAATGATGATTTGAAACTTATTGGTGTAATTAATTTGGTTTGATTTAAATAGATTTGGATTTGATATGGGTTCATATAGGTCAAATGGATAAGTTGACCTATTTGGTTAGATAGGTCAAATTGTGTTAAATAAGTAAATTGGGTTTAGTTGACCAAATTGGATTTAATTGATGATTGAAAAGTGTTCAAAATTAATTTATGAATGATTGCATGCATTGGTTCAATCCAATTTGGCTTGGATCAAATTTTGGCTCAATTCAGCCCTTTAAGTCAACTTGGGTCAAAGGGCTAAATTGGCTCAATTGAATTCACTTTCTTGTAATTAAGTGATTGGTCATGATCATTAATCACTTTGGAATTGATTGAATGGTTTGGTTTTCCAATTTGGGTTGAATCAAGATTTGACTCAATTTGGCCTTTTATGTCAAATTGGGTCAAATGCCTTAATTGATTGGGATCAATTAAAGGTTGGGACATGATCAATGACCAATTTAAAAGTGATTAGTGGTTTTGATTATACTTAATTTTGATTGAAATGAGTTCTACCTCAATTTAGACTTTTAGGCATTGGGTCACAAGTTGGATAAATTGATCAAATTGGATTGATTTAAGTGAATTGGAATGTTCACTTAAGTATTTGGAATGATCATGAGACATGGCTTGGAGTGATTGAAATCAAAATCAGGCTCAATACCCCAAGATGAAAGCCTAGGATAACCTAGTGAACCCTACTAGGACATAACAAACTCAATTGGACTAGGTGAACAAAATAAAATGTATACTTAATAAAATTAATAGAAATTAAAATTAAACAAATTTAAATCAAAACCTAAATTAAATTGAGCTTTAATTGAGTTAATAGGGTTATTTAATCCAATAAACCCCTTTAAGCTCAAAATTACTAAAGTTCAATAAAATAAAATTAACTAGAAATAAAATCAAAATTAAAATAAATTAAAAGCATAAAATAAATGTATAAGCATGAAGGAACATAAAACTAAATTCAGAAGAAGGCACAAAGGAGCATTTAATTTAGAGTTTAAATGATTTTTCTTAGACTTTGGTAATTTTAAGTTTAAATGGGTTAATTTAATTAATTACCCTATTAACTTAATTAAAGATCAATTTAATTTAGTTTTTTATTCAAATTTTTTAATTTTGATTTCAATTAAATTTTATTAAGTTTAGATGTTATTAGTTTTACCTAATCCAATTAAGTTAGGTTAGGTCCTAGTATGGTTCACTAGCTTGACCTAAGCTTTCATGTTAGGGTATTGAGCTTGATTTTTCTTTTAAATTTAGATTCAAATTTTATATTTAGTTTAATTTATTATTTTGACTTTAGTTTGGATATGCACTTAGTCACTAAGTATAATGTTCTAAGTTTATGATGAAGAAGCTCCTAATCTATATTTAGAGATATTGATTAGTAAGATTAAGATAATCTCATCCTTATCCAAAATGAGGTTAATAGTCAAGGGCAGAGCAAACTAGCCTTAGTCCAAGTTCAGTGAGTTGGGTGAGTTCAAGGAATGATAAGGATGTTATTTTACCAAAGGGATGGGTTGGATCATTTCATTTTGAGATTTTGTCTTATTCAAAACCTTTGACTCACTTAATTTGGGGAAAATTAGGTTCACCTTTGGTTGGGTTCACTTGGGCAAGTCTGGAGTCATCAAAGGATGATTTTGTCATGTTTGTTCGGGTTTAGAATTAGCTTGGTTGGGTTTGGCTCAACATGACTCATATATATATCTTTGTGTTAAGTGGACCAATTGACCAATTTAGGCCCAAGGGGTTATTTGGTCATGTTCAAACGATTTGAAACATGTAGAAATGATTGACTTGATTTAATTTAGATTAGATTTTATTTTTGCTCATTGATGTTCATATGGGTAGGTTGGGTCAATTGGAAAAATTGGCCAAATTGATCTAAGGAATTATTGGGTTATGTTCAAATATGAATTTAAGATGGTTTGGAATACTTCATTCACTTCAATTTGGTATTTAATCTAATTTTGGCTCAATATGGTTGAGTTAGGCCTATTTAGGTCAAGTGAACTAATTGGGCAAATTGGGTTGCAATTTAGCATCAGATATTTTAATCATGTATTTAGAGCAATTGTAAACCTTCAGGTTGGCTTAATTTGGCTATGATTAGATTGAATTTGATTTTAGATCTATAGAGTTTAGTTGGTCTAACTTGGACTAAGTGAGTCAATTGGCCAATTTGAGCCTCAAATAGGCTTTAATCAAGCTCAAAAGATGTTTCAAATGATTTAAGAGAGGTCAATTTCAAATGATTCTGGCTAATTTTTTATCTTAAACCCTTTAGGTCCAAATAAGTCAAGTTGGGTGAATTAGGCCAAATGGTCAAATTAGACGTCAATTGGGTGTGGTTTTTGCATGATAATTATTTCAAATGTCATGTGGTTGGTTGGTTGAAATCAATTTTGCTTTGCTTAAAGTTTGGGTCAAGGTGAACTAAATGAGCCAAATGAGTTAATTTGACTAAGTGAGCTAATTAATCCATTTTAAATAATTATGCTTAAATTGTGTTTTAGGTTAAGATTGGTTTGAAATTTATTTTGTTTGGTGTATGAGGATTTGGGTTTGTTGGGCTAGGAAAATGGGCCTAACCCTAAGAGTAAATTTTATGAGTCTTGGGTTTGGATTTAGTGTTCTCCTAATCACTAAAACTCATACAATATAGGTGAGGAGATTCTAGTGCCTAAATTGAAATCATAAAACTAAGAGTGGTGGGTGTCAACCTCACTAAAAGTGTGTCAACCTCACTAAAAGTGAGGTTAACAGACTCATAGTTAGTGGTAAATTAGATCAAAGGGATATACCAAATTAAAGATGACAAATTAAAGAAATATAAAATCAAAGTACTCACAAAAATCAAGAGATTTGAAGATTTTGACATACAAAATGTACCCTGAGAAGAAAGTCAAGAGGTTGAGTTCTCTCAAAATTAAGTAATATGCTAACAACTCCATTCTAAGAAATGGACAAACCATCAGTAGAAGAAGAAATGAAAACCACTATGGAAGAAGACACTTGATGGTACTACCAAATTCCTAATTATTTACTCACAGGAGTACATCCTTGGGATAAGAAAGATACCATATGCTTAAAGTGCAAGAAAGCTTGACACTTTGTTCATTGAAAAGTTCTTTATTTCAAAAATCATATTTTTAGGTAAGTCTAAGTCTCTATTCTCCTAACTTTTAATGAGGTTGACATGCAATACTCCTTAGACCTAGACTTAATAGGGACAAGGATTTCCTCACCTAAAGCTAAGGAACTTCTAGTGGCTAGGGGGACATTAACAAGGACTAGAAGACTTACAAGCTCAACCCTAAGGCTAGACCCTAACTTGAATTAGGTGGAACCCAATGAACACAATTTTAAAAAAAGTCCCATGTACCAATCTTAATTGATTATATGCCACCCAAAATTCCAAAATTATTCAAGCCATACCCAATTGGTGTTAAATTTGTTCAAAAGACCAAGTTGATCCAATATGATTCATTTGGTCCTAAAGGGCTAAACTCAAAATTGACCCTAACCATTTAAAATTGAACCCACTCATGCTTCTTAAAGTACTATTTGAACCTGATTAAAGCCTCATTAGATTCAATTTAGTCAATTTACTCACATAGCTCAAGTTAACATAATTAAACACTATGACCAAAATTAAATCTATTTTGATCCAAGTAAAATTGAGACAATCTAAAGCTTCACAATCATTCTAATCACACACTTGGATATCTTTCATGGTCAATTGCAATTTAATTTAACTTATTAGTGAGTTTGACCTCACATAGTCTTGTTGGAATTTTAATTGAAACACCATGCAGCTCTTGGAGGTACTTATTTGGGAAATGAAATTATCATTAAGAGATAAATATATTCTTCAAAAGATAAATATATTAGCCTATAATAGATTCAATTACTTAATAATGACTCCTAAGGCTGATCTGTCTTCACTATACTAAAGATTTTTCCTTGAACTACATGGAGAAGTGGGACAGGGTTTATTTTATTCCCAGTTCATAGTTCCCTATAAGGGAAAACCCCTATAGTCAATTACATCTTAGGAATGAAGGATCTCCTCTTAAGAATGCTCTCAATTAAAGAAACTAACTTTCATCTCTATTGATTTCAAAGCTTATTTTAAAAGGATTGTTAATTTGAAAATTCAAGAGAATGCTCCAAAGGTGAAGGTTTCTTTTCATAAGCCAAAAGTGATTAAGTAAGAAATGCTTTAGATATTGGAAAGCCTAGAAAATATTTTAACTATCTTATTGTTGGGCTTTATATTTTTTAAATCAGTTATTGAGAATATGATTTAATATTTTATTAGAAATCTAAGGCTTAGATTTTGATAATACAAGACTTAGAAATACCTAAGAGTTGAATACTTACTTTAAAAGGGATGTTTTAAAACCTAAGTCTACAAATGCTCCTAACACAAAATAGAAACTTGACCTAATGTAAATTTTCTAGGAATTATCAATTAGTTTCCTACCAAAGAACAAAATAAATCTATCCTTAACTTTTCTGGACTTATAACTTGCCTAGAAGGGTTGCCAACTAATACTAGTTAAGTGTTTTAAAAAAAAAAATCTATGAATCCAGTATTATGTATGCAAGATGGCTAGGCTATTATATTCAGGAATGAGGCTAAGAGCTTAATTCACTCTCTAACCCGAAGATAATGTTTGGCATTATATGTACCTAAGTAATGTAATAAATTTATTCTTTTATATATTGACTCACAATTCATTTCATGTTATTAAGTATATAATTCATGGCTATAATGATATGCAGTTAGAAATGGTCATATGCCAAATCAAAAGAGAAGGCACACTTCTTTCAAGAAAGGTGTTCATCCTCAAAGGGCAGATGCCCCCTTATGTGCAATGGGTGAACCATCCAATTCAAGGAGAATGAATAGTATGCTACCATGTTTCACAAAAGCTAATTATTTTTAGTTTATTTTAAGTTGTTTCAAGGGCTTTAATCTATGTAAGTTATGCGTTTTTACTTATATGATCAATTTGTTTAGATTTAGGTGGGGTAAAAAATTTAGTTTTCTTAGGAGCCTCACATTCTAGGCATTTCATCATAAAAACACAAAATAGAAAGAAACCTAGAAAAGTAGGTTGTTTCTATTACACACCTAAAATAAATCAAACTAATTTAATTTAAATGGGCAATGCGGCTAAGTATCATTGTACACCCTAAAAAAAGAGAAAAATTGGCAGCCGAGCTCTGCTCTTATACAGCCTAGCCTAGAACTAAAAGTTTGATCTATGGGGGTCTTCTTCCAGCATTGTCACTTTCTTTAGGGACCTCCACAGGCTTTATAGGGGACCATTGAGACCAAACCAGTTTCTGTTATTATAGATCTCATAGATCCTAACCTAATTTTAGGATCAAATTACATTTAGCATTTCAAAAATAAATTCCTAAACCTTATAAAATAAGCATTAGGAAATACACATAGCACATCATAGTTATAATGTAAATATATGAGCTTAGTATTTGTTTCTTGCCAAGTCCATGTATCCTATTATATTATGCTTAGAGACTTAAGCATACCTACAAGAAAACACACACACACACACACACATATATATATATATATATATATATATATATATATATATATATTATGAGAGTCCCTTTTAGCACAACCATGTTCTACCATTTAGACTAGCGGACAATCAATTCTAGCCATCATGTCTAAAAGATTACAAAACAAAATATGACAAAATATTTCACATTACATCACAGACTATCATAGAACATCGACCTAGCCTAAGTCTAGTCAATGACCTAATAATCTAGTGTGTATGTGAAAATGAGTTTTTGTAGTATAAATATACTATGCATTTCAAGTTCAAGTTTTAATTTGGTTTTCAAAGTTTATTTAATTTAAAGTTAGGTAGTTTCAATTTAAGTGACTTAATTGATCTATAAATTTATTTCCCTTTTTAAATTTACTTTATATTAAGATGGAACTTAGGTTTTAAAGATGAAGAATTAAATAAGTCCCACTTTGGGTGGAACCATTTTATTGAACATTCTAAATACTGATAGAATGGGATTTCATATATTATAG
Organism: Cymbidium sinense; assembly: GCA_021442155.1. Lineage (NCBI taxonomy): Eukaryota > Viridiplantae > Streptophyta > Magnoliopsida > Asparagales > Orchidaceae > Cymbidium > Cymbidium sinense. The sequence goes on from CM038217.1 coordinate 33,074,442, forward strand.
AAGGTCAAGCTAATATCCTAAGCATCTTAATTAGCTTCTTTTAAATTAATTTAAGTGATTTATTTTTATTTGAGTTTGATTTGATTAATATTTAAATCTTCTTTTTTTAGTTTAGAGTTAATGTAATCTAACCTTACTAAGATTTGAATATTTCATTCTTGTTTCATTTCTTTTGCTTTGATTAATGTTTCTTTAGTTTATTTTATTAAAATTTAACTGATTGATTCATGTTTAAACATGTTCATTTTATCTCTAAGTTTTTGGAATGACTTAATTTGGTCAAAATTTGGTGTGTTGAATTTTCCTTGGTGGGACCCATATAAGTCAATTCTATGTCAAATGGCTGACCAACTTTGACCATAATTTGAATTTAGTTTTAAATCCATTTATGTTTATGTAATGACTATACTTTTCTATTCATTTGATTTTATTTTATTTGATTTTTATTTAAATTGCTTTGAGTTTAGGTGATTTTGAGCTTAAGTAGGATAATTGGGTTAACCACTCCAATTATCTTGTTTTAAAATCAAATGGATTTAGATTTCAATTGAAATGTGCTTAATTCAATTCTTTGTTATATTTAAGTTTGGGTTGAATTCATCTAATTCATTAGGTTAGTTCAAACCTTAAATGGATTCACTAGGACACCAAGTATAATGTCCTAAGTGCTTAATATAAGGCTCCTAATCTAAGATTAGTGTCTTATATACTAATTTAGAGATGATGTTAACATCATCCAAAAATGAGGTCAATAAATGGACCCTTGATATGCATGGTGGACTAACTAGAGTACACTGCACATATTGGCATTGTTCGAATTAGTCAACAACACTATAAGCATAAGCTTGAAGGAATTTGAGTTTAGTTTTGAGATTTAGAATTTACATTTTGTTATTCAAATTTTACTTTGAATTTGATTATGAAAGATAGGCAAAAGTATGTCTAGATTTATTTTAATTTAGAATGATTCATTCTTACAAACTTAGATTCACTACTTTCTAAGAAGAATTGGAAGAATAGAGATATCATTAGGAAAAAAGATTCAAAGAGAAATCTAATCCTAATAGTTATGGTAGTAAGAGTATATGACTTCAAGGGACTTAATTTTATTCTGACTATAATAAATTTTTGACAACCAACATAGAAAGAAAGCACTAGGCTCATATCTTTCTAAGTGAAATTAGCCAAGAGGTAGTCTAAATGACTAACCAATTCTAAAGAACGAACCTATAAGTAGACCCTAAAGTTTTCCTTTCTAGGAAGGATGCCATTATGGATACTTACTTCTATCTAGAGATAATAATTGGAGAGGAATGCCAACATGGATACTTACTCCTAACCAAACTATATGAATTTTTACTAAAGAAAGATACTACTAGGGGATTAACTTGTATCTAGTTAGCCATTAGGAAGGAGTCTGTAGGGACTTAATTCAACCTAAATAATTGAGCAAAGGAAGAGGAGCTTTTAATAGTTTAATTATTAATCCTTGAGATTTTGACTAAAAGGTAGGGGTCATATGACTTAATTCCTAGCCTAAATAGTCCATATGAATGGGGCTTTCAATGACTTATTTTCACTCTTTAATTTCCTTTATTTTAAGCTAAAAAGGGGCATAAGGTATAAATCCTAATATAGTGAAATTTAGCTAATAGAAAGAAGCTTCAATGGCTTAATTTCAACTTGGATAGCTTGAAAAGGAAATGGGTCATAATGACTTAGTCCTATCCTAATTTTCTTTCAGGAATGCTTGATGTGGGACTTACTCCTATATGATTATCTTTTAAGATGGGACCTTCAATGCCTTAATTTCTTCTTAAATAGCTACAATTTGGAAAGGGCTTTAATGAATTAATCCTAAACTCAAAATTTTGACTACTAGGAAAAGGGCCTTAGTGACTTAATCCCAAATAATCTATTTGACATGTAGGAGTCTTGGAAACTTAATATTATCCTTGACTTTTAGAAAGAATGCCTATGGGGGGACTTACTTCTCTTTAATTAGCTATTAGGAAGGGCCTTTAATGGCTAATAAATCTAGATAGCTAAGGTTGAAGAAATGAGTCTTGAAGTCTTAATCCTTAACCTTAATTTTTGACTAGTTAGAAGGAGGTATTAATGACTTATTCCTAACCTAGATAGACTATTTGACAAGAAAGGGGTCATGATGACTTAATCCTATCTCGTGAATAGTAGGAATGGTGCCATGAAGGCTAGCTCCAAACTTATGGGAATAGTGCACGAAAGCTTACTGCAAACCCAAGGAAGACATGAAAAGGGTGCCATAGAGAGCAACTCATGATACGTATAGAAAAGGTGCCATGAAGGGTTGGATCCTAACATATAGATGACATGAGTGAGGAAAAGGAATCTTTAATGACTTAATTCCTAATACTCAAGTCTTTTTTTGACTAATAAGTAGGAGTTACATGGACTTAATCCTTACTTGATTAGTCTAAATAGTGAGAGGTTGAATGACTTGGTTTTACTAGTCCTTCTTAGAATTTTAGTAAAAAAAATTTCAAAGATTTTAAGTATTTTTTATAGAAGAAAGATTTGGACCTGATCAATTTTGGACCTAATGTATAATATGTCAATACTCTAAGATTAAAATTTCATTATTTTTAATCATCTCAAAGTTATATATGCTATATCAGATGTCTAATCCACTTTAAGCAAGACATTATATGGTATCCACATGAGAGATTTACTTTTTAAGCTTGCATGTGACTTCCTAATTCTTGGGCAGCAAAAACTGAAGTCAAATAATGCATCTCAACTGATGGCATTTTCTTGGTTTTCTTTATTGACTTATGTCAATCAAGCTACATTTCATATATATTCCTTTTTTTATTGATATGAATCTATAGCTTATAAAGCCTTCTCTTCATTATCTTTGTTGATTTGAATTCAATAAAGATTAAGAGATTCCTTTAAAGCTATAATTAATATAATTTTCTAGACTAAATGAAAATGAAGATAAGCGAGCTCTTAGATTTTCTCACAAAGTTATTTTGATATATTTTTTTATTCTTATTACTCTTAATCAATAAAGAAATTGAGAGAGTTGAATTTGAATTATTTGAGAAATTAAGATTCTCCTAATAATTTTGAAATAAATTTTTTAAAGTTGAATTATCATTCTTTGAAGGTTTCTTTGAATGATATTTCATATATAACTTTAATTATCTATAATTTTTGTTTACTTTTGATCCTTCTAAATTCTACAAGAAGTTTCCTAAAATTACCTCAAAGGTATATTTTAGGAATCCGCTTGTAGTGTCATGATCAGTTTTAAGTAGTAATAAATTTACTTTTCTTTCTCTCTTTTTTTTGGCAAGATTTTTAATATAACACTTCACTTGATTAAAAGTAAGGCTATCAAAAACTTTGATCATGACCTTTTTATGAATTGCCCCAATATTTTGAGAATTGAACAATACGGTCATGTATCAAAATATACCTGTAGGGATTCTGAACATCGTTTGGTTTTAACTTTTAAGAGTTGTCTTAATTTGATTATATTAAGATGAATCATCCCTAGATGATGATAATCTTATGTTTAGAAGCTTTATCAATTTTGAAGTCAAGTATGGGTAATAGGAACCCATCTTCAACATAAAGCTTGGTTTGAACCTCGAGATTTGATACATGCAAATTTCTCTCTTTTCTTTTATTTTTAACCCATTAGAGAAATGTTTGATCTTGGTTTGAGTTTTGTTTAAGTCTATTGAATTATGTTCATTTGATTTAGTCTAATTTATTCTAAATTAAGGTACTTAGGTTTATATTTTAATTCATTCTTAGATTACATTGATTATGGATTTAAGATTTCATTAAGTGTTTGATTATGAATTCATAATACTTAAGATTTGACTAAACTTAATATTTCATTATTGATTTCATTAATCCTTAAGTATGGAAGTGATTAAGTTTTATTTTATTTAGAATTTTTGATGAGTTATCTTTGAATGTTTTGATGTTAGTGAAGATTACTTCAAATTACTTTATGATTTTGAGAATTTATCAATTTTTTATTAATTACTTGATTTATATTGACCTAAAGAACTATAAATTCAACAACTCCTATTCCAAAGGTCAATTGGGTTTGAAATTTTTATGACAAGTGGGGTTTAATGCCAACTTCATATTTTCAAAGTTTCATTTTAATCAGATCCATAATTAGGGTGCAATTAAGATTTTAATTATTTTATTTAAACCTAAATTAAGCTTAATTTAATTAATTAATTATTTTATTTTCTTTGATTCCTCTCTAAAAGATGTTTTCAATGAGGGTTTAATTCATAAATTTTAAAATTTGGTTGATTTATTATGATTTATTTATGTTCTAGTTAATTATTTGAATTATTTAATTCAATTAATTACCTAATTAAGCCATTTTGTGATTTATTAAGTTTCAATGAGTTTCATTAGTGTATTTAAGTTTATTAAGGCTTGTTATGTTATTTTGAAGTTATTTGATTCATTTTGATTATTTATTTCATTTTATGTTTTAATATATTTAATTAAAATTGAGGTTTAGGATTTGAAATTTAATATTTCTTAAATTACATGGAGATAATTCATGAAACGTTTTCCTAAGGTGTGTTTTAACCTCAATGTTAGTTCCCCAAAGTTTCATTTCAATTTGATTAATGGTTTATAATTAATTAAATTTTAATTGATTTCATTCAAACCCAAATTAAGGCAAAAATACCCCTAAATAATTTGGTGATTTTAGTTTTAATAGATTCCTCTCATCAAAAGGAATCCATAGAACCAAAGTTTCACATTTTTTTTTCTTTAATTTTCTTTGATTTGTTTGAATTTTTTTGACATTTTTAATGATTTTTTATTAATTAAAAGGGGGAATTTACCATTTTAAATGGGTGGGCCGATGTGGCACTGATGTGGCACCTCTGCCACATGGCATAGTGATATTGGGCTATGCAGATCCTACTTGATGGCCACATTAAAAGCAATGCCACATGGGATGGATCTCAACCGTCCGATCCAAGATCAAATGGTCCAGATTCATTCCATTATCTCCTTAAGGGGATTAATCTAATCGTGTGGCTAGATCTCGTCTGTCAGTTCCAAATAGAAGGAAAGGATAGTGGAGATCATATGAGCATCTCTGAATAGAGATGGATCCCATTCATCAATTTTGACTAATTTTTGGTGATCTCTAGTAATTTTGATGTGATTTCATTTGCAAAATGATTAAGGACCAATTTGTAATCAATCTATATGGTTTGATCCTCATGGGGATCAAATTTCTTTCATAAAGGAAGAAATTTGAATGCTCAATAGGTTGGTGATGAAGTGTAGCTCAATTCTGGCAATCACCAATGGTGGGATCGATTCCAGTAGCTTCACCTCCATGTGACGAAGCAATGGTCGTGATTTGGCTTGCCTCCCCTCAAAATGCTTTGGAGACCAACTCAAGGTCATTTTTCATTAAGTTTGGTCGATCTCGACTAGTCGGTGGTGAGGAGTCATGGTGGAGATTCTTTTGAGGTCACCTCGACCTCTAAAATATGTTGGAATATTCAATTGGAGGTTAGAAACTCTCCCTAGCATTTTTCCATTAAGGGACACTCTCTGCCAAATTTGAGCATTTTTAGTGTTTGTAGAATATATCATTTTGGTTTGATTTAGACTTGATTAGTTTGTTTAAGATTGGTTGGAAATCTCTTTTAACATATGCAAGAATAAATTTAGATAAGTTGCATAGGTTTGGTTTCAATTTGAATTCATTTGGTGGTTAATCTTAGCATTAGATTTAACTTAAGTTTCAAATGCTTTAATCACCCTTAATTATTTTTAAATTTTGGTTAAGATCATCCTTGATTGTCCATTGGATGATTAGGAATTGACTTTACCCATGCCACATGAAGGTCTAGTCCAATCCCAAATCAACTTGGCCATTTTACCATAAATGCGTTAAGTTGGGTTTGTTGAATCAAATGACCAATTTTGACTCAACTAAATTATGTCATACTCCAATTATGTTTAATCACAATGTGAGATGATTTGGAGTGATTAATTTTATTTAATTTTAAGTGGATTTTAATTTGAACCCATTTGACCTAAATTGGGCTTAATTGGTTAAGCTTGGGTTCCATTTGGTTCAAATGGACAATTTGAAAAATTGGACCAAATAATGAGTTAAATTGTGTTTGATTATCATTTCCAAATGATTTTTTTAATCAAAATGAATTTATTTCAATTTGATTTGGGTTTGAACCCAGTATGGCCCATTTAGGTTTATTTAGACTAAGTGGTATAATTAACCTAATTAAATCCTAAATAAATTTAAATTTTATTAGATTCATGATTAAACATGTTTATTTTATGATTTGAAATATTTGGAATGATTTGCTTTAGTCAAATTTTGGTGGGTTGACCTTTGGCTTTATCGAACCCACCTAAGCCAAACCTATGTCAAATGGGTTGACTAGATTTGGCTTTTATTTAGTTTTGGATTCATTCATTTATTTTAATTATATTTTAGTTTTATTTATTTGGATTTGATTTGATCTAATCCAAATTTGGAATCTAGGTTGAGTCCATCTAAGCCCTTTAGGTTAGATCAAACCCAATGAGGGTGCTTTGGGTCCCTAGGTATAGTGTCCTAAGCACTTAATTAGAAGGTTCTTAATCTATGAGTAGGTGTCCTAATTACCATTTCAGAAATAATGTTAATCTCATCCAAAAATGATGTCAACACCCACATAGTCAAAAATATCAGACTTCACCCTTTTAGCCCTTTGGATAGAGTCCTTCCATTCCTCATTTTTTGCTTTTTTTCTTTCTTTCTTTGTCAACATTTAAACTTTTGTAAGACTTTACATTTGATATTTTTTTAGATATAATATTTGCTAGGACACTAGATGCATTCAACTCTTTGTTTGAATACAATATTTGATACAACATTTTACATACTTAATTCATTTTGTTTTGACTAATCACATTACTTAGTAAGATATTTCCTGATTCTTTGACTGAATATAAGATTTGATAAAGTAGTAAGAAAATTTCAAACTTTTGTTCTCTTTTCTCTTTTTATTTTTATTTTTAGTGCCTTAATTTTATAAGACAAATAAAAGTAAATGACATTCCTGAGGATTCTAATCTCATGAATACTTGAATGGATGTGAATATTCTTTCATAATGATGATTGTTCTCTCTTCTTTTTTTTTCTTTATTTGGGTTAGATAGGACCATCCAAGAGCATTAAAGATATTCTTGAATTTCTAAGATTTCACTTCAATGTTTAATTTATCAATCTCAATCAACATTGTGATTGAGATTACGTTTTTCAAGATGTGTTTCAAGATTAAATTTTCTTGCATTTAAAACTACATTTATTTTCCTAATTGAATCCACATGGCACCATCTCATGAGAGTTAGATTAGAATTAGGCCTGTGTATATTCATTTTCATGTATGTTTATAATTGATATTGACTGATGCACTTGGATCAGCAAACATTGTGGGTATATTTCTTAGGATTTTCCACTCACTCATCATTATATGAGATTATATTTAGCAATTTCTAGTAGATCTTTATCACAGAAGATAACCCTATAACTTTTTTATAGTGAAATGCATCAAAAAATTGGTAATTATTGAGGAAGGCAAATTATAAAATTATGTAATGCCTTGATTAATGATTCATTTCATTTTCATTTTTTAAAGCATTATGATGCTTAATTTTACAAGCAACTTCTTTAGGATGGGCTAAAAATACTATAATCAAAATTTTTGAAATGAGTAGCTTTTGTTGTTTTCTTTTGTTTATGAATTAGGTGGATAATTTCTTTATGAAACCTGAGTGTTTCAAAAAAAAATTTTATTGATGACTTATTTATCATTTCTTTTCAATGTTATTTGAGGTGGTACCATTGAATGCATTAGAAAAAAAAAGTGTCAATATAAGGACAATATCCTGATTCTCTTTAACTTTTATAGTAAGCCGAAGTAAAACCAAGGGCAAAGAGAACTTTGTGATTTTCTTTTCAAAATTTGAAATTTTTTTCTTAGATGATTTTCAAACTTATTGAAGATGATTTTTTATTTTACTATGGAATGATATCAAATCTATTTTGACCAAAATTAAGTCAAATAGAGATGACTTTCCTTTAACTTATTTAAATCTCATTGAAAGTTTTAAAGGAGTGGTTTTAGGACCTAATCACTTAACTATGATAAATGAAGAGTTCTAGAACCTAATTTAAGAATGTTGGATGAGCTCTACCAAAGATGAAATGGCAAGGCATCCAATGGAAAGAACGATAGTCTTGACTCAAGAGAGGCACATGATCACAATTGATGCACCAAAAAAAAGTCTACTATTAAAGATGGAGAGAGGAACTACTCACCAGAGGAGTCACCATAAAAATCTGAAGAAATTTTAATTGGAACACCACACAAATCTTTGGGGTACTTATTTTGGTAATTAAATATGTCATTAAATTATAAATATATTAACTTGAAGGATTAACATATTACACTATAATGGATTCAATTACCTAATAATGACTCCTAAGGTTGATGAATCTTGATATACCGAAGATTTTTTCCCTGTCCTTTGTTGCAAGGTTCATAGTTTTCTATAATGGCAAGCCCCTATAGTTAATTACATCTTGAATGAAGAATCTCTTCCTAAGAATAGTCTCAATTAAAGAAATTGACTTTCATTTCTATGGATTTCAAAGCTTATTTTAAAAGGATTGTTAATTTGAAAATTCAAAAGAGAATGCCCCATGAAGAAAGAGTTATTTTTAGAACCCAAAAGGGCTTAAGTAAGAAGTACTTTTAGATATTGGGAAGCACACTAAGCATTTCAACTATCCTATTATTGGCCTTTATATTTTTGAAATTGAAGTTATTAAGATTCTAAGTTGGCATTTTATTAGAAATCTAGGACTTAGATTCTAATAGTTCAATACTGTAGAAATGCATAAGTTGAAGACTTACTCCAAAATATGCTTTAAAACCTATGTCTATAAATGCTCCTAACACAAGTTGGACACTCGACCTAATGTAAATTTTCTAGAATTATTTGTTCTTTTCCTACCAAAGAGAAAATAAACCTCTCTCTAACTCTTCTAGGCTTATAATTTGCTTGGAAGGGTTGCCAACTAACACCTCCTAAGTGATTTTAAAAAAACTATAAATCCAATCTTATGAATGCAAGATAGCTAAGGTATTCATTTAGGAAAGAAGCTAAGAGCCTATCTCACTACCTAACTAATACAACAAATTATTTCTATATATATTGACTCACAATTCATTTTTAAGACATAGGGTATGCAACTCATGCTTATCATGATATGTAGTTAGAAATGGTTATGGGTCAAATCTAAAGAGAACACATCTCCCATGAAGGGTAGTCATCCTCAAAAGTCATGCCCCCTTATGTGCAATGCATGAAGCACCCAATTTAAAGAGAATGAATAATATACTATCATATTTTATAAGAACTAATTATTTCTAGTGTATTTTATGTTATTCATGGGGCTTTAATTTATGTAAGGTTATGAGTTTTTAGTTTTATGTTCAATTTTTCTAGTTTTAGGTGGGGTAAAAAAATTTATTTTCTTAGGAGCCTCACATCCAGGAATTTCATCATAGAAACACACCATAGAAAAAAACCTAGAAATTAGGTTATTTCTATTACGCACCCAAAATAAATCAAACCAATTTAATTAAAAAAGGCTAATGTGGCTGGGTACCGTTGTACACCCTAAAAGAAAGAGAAAAATGGGCATCCAAGCTCTACCCTTATATAACTCGACCTTGAACTAAAAGTTTGATTTATGGGAGTTTTCTTCCATGATCGTCACCTTCTTTAGAGACCTCTATGGGCTTCACAAGAAGCCTATGAGACCACACACTAGTAGGGTCAACTCCTATTATTCCTAGACCCTATAAATCCTAACCTAATTCTTGGCTCAAATTACATTTAATATCCCAAAATAAATTCTTAACCATTATAAAATAAGTGTTTGGAAATACACTTAGCACATCAACAATTATAATGCAAATATACGGGCTTAGCATTTATTGCTTGACAAACCCACCTATCCTATTGGGCTATACTTAAAGACTTAATCATACCTACAAGCTAACAAAATTAATATATATTTTTGTGGCTACCTCTTTTAGCACAACACCCTACAAAAATAGTGATAGCCTAAAAAGAACATCCTACCATCCAGAATAGCAGGCAAATAATCTTAACCATCCAGCCTAAAATATTACATCACAAAATAAAATTAATATTTTACATCACATCATAGAATAACATACAATATCGACCGAACCTAAGTCTAGCGTTAGTGACCTAATACTCTAGTCTGTGTAAAAAGGGGTTTGTGTGGTATGACAAAACTAGGCATTTTAGGTTCAAGTTTTGATTTTGTTTTCAAAGTTTATTTAATTTACTATTGGATAGTTTCAATTTAAGTGAATTAATTGATTTATAAATTTATTTCCATTTTTAAGTTTGCTTTCATATTAAGATGAAATTTAGCTTTAAAGAATGAATAATGAAATAAGTTCCACTTTGGGTGGAACCCATTCTATTCAACAACTTAAATCCTAATAGGATGGACTTTATCTACTCTAGAAGGTCAAGCTAATATCCTAAATATCTTAATTAGCTTCTTTTTAATTCATTTAAGTGATTACTTTTAATTTGAGTTTGATTTGATTAATATTTTAATTATTTTTTAAAGTTTAGAGTTTATGTAATCTAACCTTATTAAGATTTGAAGATTTCATTCTTGTTTCATTTCTTTTGCTTTGATTAGTGTTTCTTTAGTTTGATTTATTAAAATTTAAGATGTTATTTTAAATCTTGATTATCCAATGATTTCATTCATATTTGTTTTATGCTATTTATTTGTATAACTTAGTTTTATATTTAATCTTATGTTTCCTTTCATTTAATTAAATGTTCATTTGATTTGATCTTACTTATTCATTTCATCATGTTTATGAATTTTGATGAGTTAACTTAATTAGATAATCTTGATTATTTTGAATTTTAATTACTTGATTTATTTGAATTTCAATTGATTTATTTATTTATTTCATTAAGAGTTTATTAGTGTTTGTGTTTATGTTTATGTTTATTAGTGTAATTAATGAAATTTCAAAGAGTTTATTAGCTTGAATGAATCCACTTTTATCATTTAAGTTGATATTGTAATTCAAGCTTAGTTTAAAAGGTTTTAATTTCATCATTTAAATGACTTATTATGTTTTCTTAAAGGAACTTAAGAAAATTCATCAATTTATACTATCTTAATTCATTCTTTAAGTTAAGAAATTTTCCTTTAAAGTTCAATAATTTTATAGAATTTCTTAAAGTTTATTTTTATTAAAATCTTAAAAAAAACCTTAGACTACATTGACACCACACATACAATACATTTCCAATTTTCTAAGTCATTTAAATTGAATAATTTAATTATTCATTTTTTATTTCCATTTGAAATTGTTATTATTTATTAACATTAAAATGACTTAAGTAATTTTAATATTAAGAATAATCTTTATTTGAGTATAAAATTTCATAGGTTAATTATCTTTGATTTAAATTAACTCCATTGATTTAAAGCAAATATATCAATGTAATGATTTAGGGTTTAATCAATTTTACATTTTCTTAATTATTTCATTAACTCTAAGTATGTAATTAATCAAAATTTATAACTTCAGAGGATTAATAAATTTTCATAAATATTATGACTTTAATAAAAAAATCTTATGTGAATTTTATAATTTTTATATTTCTTTAATATTTTTAATTTTGAATTTTTATTCAAATTTACCTAGTGTTTAAAATTTCAATAAATCCTAATTCATAGGTCATTTTATCTTGAACGTTTTATGGCAAGTGGCATTCCTCCAATTTAACTCCCCACAATTTTACATTAATAAGATGTGTAATTTAGTGCTAATTAAAGTTTTAATTATTTCAATCAAACCTAAATTTAGTTTAAATTAGATCAAATTAATTAGGGATTTTAATTTTCTTGAAATCTTATCTGAAAGATGCATCCATAGAGTATTCATTTAGAATTTTTGGAAATTTGGTTGATTTATTATGATTTTTTAAAGTTTAGATCAATTAACTGAATTAATTAATTTATTTAATTAACAAATTAGGTCATTTTAGGGTTTATTAGATTCTAGAGAATTCTATTGAAGAATTTAGATTCATTTAAATTTATTATGCTGATTTAAGTTGATTTTATAATTTTTCATGATTTTCCTAATTTAATATTAATTTTTTTTTAAATTAAGGCCTATGGCTTGAAAATTTCATATTTTAATATTTACTTGCAAATAAATCTTGATAAAATTATTTAAGTTGTATTTTAACCTTAATTTCAATTCTCCAAAGTTTGAAATTAATTGGATTAATGGTTTGTGTCTAATTTAGGTTTGATTATTTTCAACTAAAATCAAATTAACTCAAAATTATCAAATAAAAATTAATGATTTTGAGTTTAATGAATTTCTCTCAGAGTAATGCATAGAGCCCTCATTTACATTTTTTGGTTGAGCATTCTATTTTCTATGATTTTGGAAAGTTTTGGATATTTTTATATTTTTTAAATTATAAAAATCAATTTTCCTATTTAATCAAGCTAGGAGCATGTCGCGCTTATTGGGCTTCCTTTTAGAAGTGGCGTAGTGCCACTCATGCAAGATCCATGCGAATCTCATTTCAAATGGTAGTAGAGATGCAGAATTGGCTATGTCTGTTTGATCAAAGGTAGGATGACTTGGACTAAACTAGAGATTTCTATAAGATTCGAATCAAATGGTCTAGTTAGATCATAGCTATCTGTTCTAAGTAAAAGGAATGTATGGGTGTGATTTATTTCTTGATCTCCCATTGAAAGTAGAGATTTGTCTACCCTTAGATGGTGATTTTTGGTGATCTAGGTAGCAGTTTCTCACAAATTGGATTGTGAATTGATCAGGGGTTAATTTCATATTAATCTATATGACTCGATTTTGAGAAATAAATTTCCCTTCATATAAAAGAACAAAATGCAAATGAAAAGTAGTGGAGTTGAACCCATACCTCATCAGCATCGATCCTCGGTGGTAGGGATGGTTCGTACACCTTCACCTTTATACGAAGCAGCTTTGGTGAAGAAGCCTTTGCTTGCCTCCCCGTGGATTTCCATGGAGACCAAGCTCTTCCTATTTTTCGTACAAGTTGGTCATTCTCCTTCTTGTCGGTGGTGCAATAGTCGGGGAAAAGGTTGTTTGAGTTTGTATGTGTCTCTCGAGCATGTGAGAAGATTCAATTATGGTGAAGGATTAGTTCTTCCCCATTTTTATATGTAGAGGAACTCTTTGCCACTGGCTTTGACGATTTTCAGCCTTCTAGGGATTAGAAACTCGGGGGAGGCTTCGATTCTCCTTATTTTCTCCTTTTGAATGTATTAGAACTCTTTGGATTGAGAGAGACTCTCTCTCTTCTTCTATTCCTAGTTGAGTGAGAGATATGGCAATAGGGAGGATTTGGGGTGGCCAGAATCTAGCCACTAGCAGTTAGAGCTCTAGGAAAAGGGAATGGCTCGATTTCTCTTCACTTTAAGAGTCTATGGGGATGCATAAAAGCAAGAGAGGAGGTCTCCCCTTCTCTTATTGTTTGTCCATGAGCTTCCACATGGAAGAAATGTCAAAGATGGCCTCTTATGGGGGATTAAAATCCTTAGAATTTGTCATAGAGGGAGATGGTTAACTAATTGGGATGCACTCAAATTAGTTAAAGTGAAGAGGTGGATGAGGTTTGGAGGAGAGGATGTAGGATTTGACTTTTTTGCATGGGTTTCTCTCCCATGGCGCCACCTCACTTCTTATGATTTCATCTCACAAGGCCTCTCTTGGCTTTTAGCACCTCCACAACACTCCTTTGGGTTGGTGGTTGGATGGCCAGATCAAACCAAGATGAATCATGGTCAAATCAAGTCCATTTGAGTTGGATTTAGGGATTGAACCTAGATCAATTCCATTTGGATTTAAATTTATTTTAAGTGATCTAATTATATTTCTTTTGATTAATTAGTTTTAGATTTGTGTTCTAATTATTTTGATTGTCTAGTAGATAATTTGGAGTTTATTACTCCATGTCATGTGAGATTTAATGTTATTTGAGCTAAGTTTAACTCTTTTGACTTAAATAGGTTAAGTTGAATTATATAGTTTGAATGTTCTTTCAAGATTTAAATTTATATTCAGTTAGATTTTTGATTTTTTTAAGTTGATTCCTTTCAATTTTAAATTGATTTTGATTTTATTTCAACTTGACCCATTTGACTTAAATGGGTTAAGTTAAGTTCAATTGAGTAAAATGACTAATTTGACTTAATTAAGGTATGTTTAGACTCCAATCATATTTAATCACATGTGTGGAATGATTAATTTTGTTTGGTTTGAAATTGATTTCAATTTTCACCCATTTAAGTCAAATTGGGTTTAATGGTTAAGTTGGACTCCTTCGGGTCAAATGACTAAATTGGTTAAATTAGACTTAATGATTGGTTGGATTGTATTTAATGATGACTTCCAAATTATTTTTGGCATTTTATTTAGATTAATTTTAATTTAATTTGGATTTTGGTTTTAATAAGGTTCATTTGGCTTTATTTAGATCAAATTATCTAATTAGCCTAAGTAAGACCTTATTGGGTTGAGATTCATTTGATTCAAGTGTAAACTTGTTCATTAATGATTCTAAGCCTTTGGAATGATTTAATTTGGTCAAATCTGGTAGGTTGACCTTCAATTTGGTGGAACCCACATAAGTCAATTATATGTCAAATGGTTGTCCAACTTTTACCTTCATTTGGTTTAATTTTAAATCAATTGAGCTAGACTTCTATTCAACCAAAATTAATTCAAATTAGTTTCTATATTTATTTTCAAAATGATTATTGATCGTATTTTAACTACAATTGAAGCCTTAAGACAATTTTGCTAATTGATCCACTTAACCCCATTTCACCTAATTTGACATAAAAGGGTCAAATTAAACTTTGTCTTGATCCAATTCAAATTGGATCAAATCAATTATTACAATCAATATTAAAATTATTATTGATCATCATCCAACACCTAATTTAGCCTAATTGAGCCAATTCAACACATTGACCAAATTCACCTAATTTGACATAAAGGGTCAAATTAAACTAATTCTTGATCCCATTAAAATTGGATTGAATTAACACTTACAATTAGTCTCAATTGATTATTAAACACTCTTCAATGGCCAATTGAGTCAAATTTGATCAACCCAACCTAATTGGCCGATTCATAATTGGCTTAAAGGATCAAATTAAACCAAAACCCAATCCTAGCAATTAAATCAAATCAAATCCTATAATGAATTTTTTAAATGAACAATGAACTATGACTCAACTCTTAATTTCACCGGTTTGGCCAATTTGATCAAATTGGTCAACTTGACCCATTTGGCCCATATGAACCCATATGAGCCAAATTCAAATCCACTTCAAATTAAGTTAAACTAATTGTGCCAATGTGTTTCAAATCATCATTGAAGGTATATAGTTTGGACAACCATGGATGCAGGTCTACTTGTCCAAAAGAGGTCTTATAAATCTTAGCTCCCTAGTTCAACAATGACACGTACTTGAAAAGTGGTGTAGAATAATACATGTGAAAATATAAATCATTTTTTCGAAGTTTATATCATAAAGACTTCAAAAGAATTTTATCAATATTCATATTTATAAGAAAAGACATGTTCTTTAAAGAAATGAATTATTAAAATGATAATATAAATGCATACTTATTTTGAAATGAATTATTAAATAATAAAATAAAAACATAATTATTTTCAAAATGAATTATTAAAATAATAAAATAAATGCATATTTATCTTAAAATGAAGTATTAAAAGGATAACATAAATACACAATTATTGTGAAATGAATTATAAAAATAATTATTTAAAAATTTAGTATTAAAATTATAAAATGAATACATAATGTTCTTAAAGAAATCCATTCTGAAGAATGTAGGAGTCATTCTATGTCAAAGAACCTTACTAGAAAGATCCTTTAACAACATTATTATGGTCCCATAATTCACTATGATGCTTTAGAGCTCATGAGGAGATGTATAGAATGGCAGATTAAAAAGCACAACATCAAACTAAGCTTGCATCCATTAACACCCATTTCATCTTCATAGTCATTGCACTTTGGGAGATGGATTTCTTAAGTCCCTTTCTGATGACATTGAAATATAGAAAGTTCCTCCTAGTTGACGTAGATTACTTTACCAAATAGATCAAGGTGATGGTACCATCAAAACTAACCACAAATGCTATTATAAACTTCCTTTGGCCCAACATATTTAGAGATTCAGTCTATCATTTATAGTTATAGTGAATGATGTCTTGTAGCTCACAATCCACAAATTAATGTCATTCATGGAGGACAACAGATTCAATTTGAAATTTTTGTCTATACACTACTTGCAAAATAATAGGCAAGCTTAAGAAGCTTTTAAGATTGCAATGAACATCCTCAAAAGAAAGGTTTTTTCTAGTAGGTAAAGATGGGCAAATGAGCTCCCTTACACCCTCTAAGCTTGTCGGACTACTACTCCTCAAACACATGAGAAACACATTACTCTTTTACCTTTAGTGCTGAAGTTATTCCTCCCTTCTAAACTTCTCATCCCCATGTCGAGAACAATTCATAATATAAACATGCCCCTAGAAAATGTATTAGAAATGATTGAGCAAATCAATCAAAATCTCTAAGATGAATTATATCTAGTTAAAGAGAGGCACAATGCTACTCTTGCTTCACTTTATAGCATAAGAATAATGATTATCAAGCTTTCTCAAAACACACAAAGATAAGAGATTTCACAAAAGTAACTTGGTCTTATGAAGAAGTGATGTCGCAATAAGACCCAAGATTGTGAACAAATGAAAACCAAAGTGGCAAGGATCGTAATACCTAAACAAATTTGCTCTAAAACCTATGCTATAAAAAACCATTCCATGTTTACCTAGAATCAAAAGGTATTATTCTTGTCGATATAATTAATGAAGTCCTTTTTTGTAGGGAATACATAAAGCAAGAATGAAGCAAAGAATGAAAAGATTTCTAGTGTAAGGAACATATCCTAGCTTCACTTATTTTGTCATAAAGTTGATTGTGATGATAACACTTTTTTTATTTTTCTTTAAGTGATGTATTGAAAAAGGGAATGTAATCTTTTCAAACTATGTTTTACTAAAGGCAATTATATAACTTGTTGATAACCTTTGACTTCTTTGCAATCACTTTTAGTAAAATATGGCATGTTGCCTAACAATTAACAAGTTAAATCCTACTAAGCTACCTCTTAAAGCTCATCTCATGCAACCATCTAAGTAAAAAATTTAATTTTATCTTTTGTTGAAAAATTAATAATAATGCTTTAGTGAAATAAAATAATAGAAAAATAATACTAGAAAAGTAAAAAAAAAAGAACAAAGAGACTTTTCGTGTTCAAACCCAAAATTGCCTATGTCCATCTATACCCAGTAGAATTTACACTAAAGTTGAGATTACAACAAATCTCTCATACTCTCCTTCATGGGAAAGTATAACCCAACACATACTCTCTCCTTAATGAGCAAGTACAACCCAACATGTACTTTCTATAACAGGCAAGTATAACCCAACAAGAAATTAAGACAAGGCAAAGAGAAAGATAAAAGTCTAACTCTCAAATTTAAAATATTTTTGCACTCACAACCCAATCTATACTAATATTAAGGCAATTGTATATTAGTGAAAAAGTGAGTTCACTTTAACTTTAAAAAAATAAAACAAAATCTTCAATCAAATATTTAATGCAATTAAGTAACTTAATATTGCTTGAGTAATCTTTAAAAAGTATGAAATGATTTTCTTGAATGACTTCGAAATGCAAACTAAAATGCAATCACAAAAACTTTACTTTGAATTCTTTTTCACATAAGCTAACTTTTATTCAAATGATAGTATATTGCAATTCAAATAACTAAACAATACTTGAATAAAGGTTTGAATAATATCACAAGAAACTATCACATAACATATACATAAACTAATTGAAGACAAGTAATCACCAAGCATAAAATAATTCATGCAAGAGGTGGATTAGGCCAAATAGAAAATAAAATGAAATAAGATATTAAGCACAATCAAATTTAACCAACTTATATGAAACTTTAAGCCAAAGGGATAAATAATGGATATTCAAATGATTAAGAACTAGGAAATGAAAAAAATTTAAAAGAGACTTTAGCCAAACAAGAAATAAAAGGATTATCCAATGATTAAGCACAAAATAATATGATATATTTATGTTAGCTTTAGACAAACCAAGAAAATAAAGGATTATCAAGCAATTAAGTCTAAAACAAATTGATCTTCTTATGTTTGTTCTTGGTCAAACAAGAGCTAAAGGTTATGAGGTGAATGAACACAAGAGAATTTAAATATCCTTATAAACTTCAAAGACAAGAAGAAATAAAAGAAGTATAAGAACATAGCAGTTTAGAAATTCAAGAAGAATGATATGATACTTTCGGCCAAGGGAGAAAACACACCGAACCTTCACTTTTTCTAATCAATATTCAAGCCAAATAAATGTCCAAGGGAAAGAGAAGAATTATGAGGAATTATTGCACTTGAATCACCAAAAATGTCCAAGTATTTGCTTTTGCAAGGATCAGCCAAAGTGGAGAAGATGAGCAAGAGCAAGAGCGAATATTAGCTTTTTTGAAACATTTTCAAGTTGAAATAAGGCTCTTAAATATAGGAGGTAGGAGTCTAGCAATGGCCAAAGATGATCTAATGAGAGGGAAATTGATTAGTCAATTTGAATTTCAAATTCAAAGAATGAAGGATCGACCAAGGAGATTTTTAATAGGCTCCTTTACAAATTTGTTTCAAGCCAATATGGAATATTTTCTATGTGATTCATATCTAAGGAGAGAGGGGATCCTATTAGAAATCAGGCCAAGGAGGTTTTAATATGGAGGAGGGAATTTTGAATAAAATAAATCCATGAAAAATCAATTTAATAAATTCGGCCAAAGAAGTTTCCAAAAATAGAAACTACTCACATTAATGCGTGAATCAATTTAGATCAAGGCTGATTATATTATATATTTATTGACTTTTTAAATTATATATAAATTTATTAAATTTAAAGCAAAGTGGCAGGCCCCCTAAAACTTTCCTAAAATAGATTAAATTAAAAAGGAATTATTTTGAAAAAGAGGGCTGATTTGAATTTAAATTTAAAATAACTTGTAACAAATTAATTTGACTCTAAATAACCATAATTAATCATGTTTTTGGCGTTCAATATATTCTATAAAAAAATTGATTTGATTTAGTAAGTATATGTCATGCATAAAGAAGTTTGAATTAAAGAATAATTTCAAATAATTCAAATTTAGAAATTCAAATAAATGAATTTTTAAACTATGAAAAATAAGGGAATAAAACATGGAAATGTTTTGAATGAACTTAACACATTTTATTACATAAAATGCATTAAAATGTTTTGTAAAAAAAATGTTAAGATGAAAATGATAATAGGAGAGAGAAGAAAGAATAATATGAGAGCAAATAAGAGGAAAAAAAGGATAGTTTTAGCATAATTAAATTTTCATGCAAAAATTATAAATATATATATATATATATATATATATATATATATATATATATATATATATATATATATATATATATATATATATATATATATGCATATATATATATATATATATATATATATATATATATATATATATATGGCATGGAAATAATTTAATAAAGTTTAAACATAATTTATCTCTTAGACCACACATTTAATAAAACTTATTTGATGCATTTAGTTTATACTATCCAAAATGATTAACTTAATGAATAATTATAATATAGAAAATAAAATAATTTTAGAATGATGAATCTAAAATGAATTAATCACTTATTTTATTTTAGTGAGCTTTTCATTTTCCTTAATATAGTAATTCCTTTTCACCCAGTCCATCCAATAGTAGCATTCGATATACTTGAAGAACTAGGATGAAGAATTTTTCCGCACACTTGAATTTTAACTTGATTAGCATTTGAATATGTGTTTGTTATCATCAAAATCAATCTCATATGAGATGGGGCTCATGAGAACAATCTCTTTTTGATGATAACAAACATATGTTAAATAAATAGTGATGAATGCAAAGTGACCTTTCATCAACCTTTGGAAATATAATTTACATTAAAGAAAATTTATAAAGCAAATAAACAAAATTTTAAATAATTTAAACATTTTAAGCATAATAAAATAAGAATATAACATGAAAAGACTCCCCCTAAAACTATGCATCATAAAGAGAAAGAAATCCAACAGATTATTTTCTCCCCCTTTTGATAACATCAAGAAGGTTTAACCATGCAATACAATTACATGCTTGGATCTAACATGCCGACATGCATCTTAGGTACAAAATCATTCTTGGATAATGGTTTTGTAAAAATGTCTGCATTTTGTAAATCTATGCTAATAAAATTAATATTCACATATTATTTTCTCACATGATCCCATATAAAATGATGTCTAACCTCTATGTGTTTAGTCCTAGAGTGTTGGATAGGATTTTTTGTCGAATAAATTGCACTAGTATTGTCACACTTAATAGGAATGTGATCTAGCATAATTTCAAAATTTTCTAATTATTGCTTCAACCAATGAACCTGAGCAATACAGCTTCCAACAGCTATATACTCAGCTTTAATAGTTAAAAGAACAACAGAGTTCTATTTTCTATATGACCAAGATACTAAGGATGATCCTAAAATTGATATGTTCTTGAGGTGATTTTTCTATCTACTTTACATCCTGCAAAGTCAGGGCCAAAATAAGCAATCATGTCACATCAAAGTGAATTTTTAGGACCACAAACCTAATCTTGAAGTGCAATTAAATAACGAAAGATACACTTAACAACAGTTAAATGAGATTCTTTTGAGTAGCCTAAAAATGAGCACATAAACATACAACAAATATATTATGCCTAGCAACAATATATAAAAGAGAATCAATCATACTTATATAAAGTTTTTGATCAACTAGTTTTCGACTCATCTAAATCAAGTTTAGTGAGGCTCAAGGGAACCTCTACTAGATTTAAATTTTTTCATATCAAATCTCTCTATCAAGTCATTGGTGTACTTAGTTTGACAAATAAAACTATCTTTTTCTTGTTGTTTTATTTAAAGTCCAAAAAAATTGAGTTCTCCATCATGCTCATCTTAAATTTTTTGGACATCAAAGATAAAAATCAACACATAAAGATTCATTTGTACTACCAAATAAAATGTCATCCACATAAATCTGAACAATAATCAAATCATCACCTAAATTCTTAAGGAATAGGGTGGTATCTACTCTACCCTTCTTAAAACCATGATCTATAAGAAAGCTACTCAATCTATCATACCAAGCTCTAGGAGCTTATTTCAATCCATACAATGCTTTCTTCAAATTAAAAACATGATCCAAAAATTCCACATTTTTAAAACTAGGAGGTTGTTCTACAAAGACATAACACTTTTTACAACCATTTGAAATAATTTAAAATCTTTATAATAAGCATAGGCAAGGAGCAATCTAATAGCTTCTAATCTACTACAGCGGCAAAGGATCCCTTCAATCTGAGTATATCCTTATGCAACCAATCTAGCCTTATTTTTAACAATGTGCCCCGAGTCATCTAACTTATTCTTAAAAATCCATTTGATTCCTATAACATTTTATCTTGAGGTCTAGAACTAATTCCTACATCATTTCTAACAAACTGATTTAATTTTTCTTCCATGGCTATAATCTGATAGTGATTCTCCAAAGCTTCTTTTATTGATTTTGGTTCAATCTCAGATAATAACACAAAATGATTTATCATTTCTTTAGATTTTCTTCTAGTTCTAACTCCTTGAGAGGGGTCTCCAATAATAAAGTCTTTTGGATAATGCTTAATGAATTTCCAATCTTTAAGTAAAGAATCATCCATATTTTCTTCCAAACTCATTAAAATCATCTACTTATTCTTCATTCACATCATTTTTAATAGAATCTATAGGATTTTTATCAAATATTACATGTGCTAATTCTTTAGCAATTATTTTTCTTTTATTATAAACTTTATAAGATCTATCATTCAAAGAATATCCTAGAAAAGATACCATCATCGGATTTACTATCAAACTTTCCTAAAGACTCTTTACCATTATTCAAAATGAAGCATTTACAACCAAAGATATGAAAATAACTAATATTAGGTTTCTTACCAAAGAACAACTCATATAGAGGTTTATTTAAAAGAGGTCTCAAGTGAACATGATTCACAACATAGCATGTTAATGGCTTCTACTAAAATACTTATAACTTATAATCAAGCATAGCTCTATGTAATTCAATGAAAATTCTAATTTTACTTTCAACAATACCATTTTGTTGAGGGGTTCTAGGAGCACAAAAATTGCATTTAAAACCAAATTCATCATAAAAAATTTTAAAAATTTTATTTCAAAATTCACCACCATGATCAGATTGAATTTTACTATCAAGAAGACTTCTATCATGCTGAATATGTTTAACATTTTTTCTAAAATGTTCAAAAGCAACATTTGTATGAATTAAAAATATTACCCAAGTAAATGTTGAAATATCATCAACAATAACAAAACCATAGAATTTTTTACCTAAGCTAGTAGTGCTAACAGGATCAAATAAATCCATATGCAATAATTCTAATGGTCTAGTTGTATAAATAATATTTTTATTTTTAAAAGAATGTTTAAAATGTTTTCCATGAATACATGTGTAACAAACATAATCAGAATGAAATTTCATTTTAGGTAAACCTTCAATAAGATCAAGTTTTGCAATTTGTTTAAAGAATGCATGTTAATGTGACATAACCTTTAATGCCATAACCAAACATCATTAAGTGAATTTTTGAAACAAAGCAAATTTAAATTTGTATTACTTGCATTTTCAAAATCAATAACGTAAATGTTTTTGTATCTATGACCAACAAAACAAAATAGTTTCCTTATTTCTAATAGTACAGAAAGATGCATGAAATTCAACATTAAATCTTTTATCCCCATAATTGACAAATGGAAATAAGATTATGCTTTAAACCTTCAACAAAATAAACTCTATTTGAAGTAATTAAATCCTTAGAAATAGAACCAACTCCAATTATCTTTCCTTTAGCATTATCATCATAAACTACAAATCCTTCTTCACAAGATTCTAAAGTTGAAAATTTAGATTTATCACTTGTCATATGTCTTAAACATCCACTGTCCAAGTACCACAAGCCTTCTTTAATTTTGCTTTGGAGGCACACTTACAAAATAAAATTAGTGGTCAACTTTTGGAACCCAAACATGTTTGGGTCCACATCCAAATAAAAAGATATGCAATGAAGGTTGTGTAGTATGTGTAGTTATTTTATATTTAGGCATCCAAATAAATTTTGAATTAGGAAATTATTGATATTTTCTTACATGACAATCAGAAGATACATGACCCTTTTATTACAAAAAATATATGTAACATTTGTATTTGCATAAGGTCTAAATTTAAATGATCTCGATGCAACTGATGACATGTCTAACAATTGGAACATGTGAATGTAATCTACTACAAGAATCTAATTTTGCATGAAATAATTGATTTTTCTTTTTAACTTGTCTACAAGTGTTGATTGATATAATATCATCCTTAGACTTTAATTCAACACATTCTTTTTCTAAAGATGAAGCATGAATTTCTAAATTTTTTTCTTTTTCTAAAAAATTGAATTTTCTTTTCAGTTTTTTATATTCATGTGCTAATTCATTGAATGCATCATCTAATTTTTCATAAAAAAAATATCTTCACATACCTCACTTGTAGAATCCACATTAGCCATAAGACAAATATTTGCTTCTTCCTCTTTAGTGTCATCATTTGATTTTTTTCTAAATCAGAGTTTGCCCAAAGTGCTCTCTTTTTTTTCTTCGAGGATTTTTATTTTTTTCAAGACTTCTTTTAGCTTTTTTTTTTTCAGCTAAGTCTAGACACTCACCTCTTATCTGTCCAGGCTTTTTGCAATTGAAGCATTCTATTCCTTCTCTTACATTCAATCTTTTAGTAGACAATTTATGTAATTAAAATTTTTGAAACCTATGCTTTTTCTTTCTAATCATATTTCCTAGCCTTTTTAAAACCAAAGCACTCTCATCACTATCAACATCTGAACATGCAGAATTTTTTTCACAACTGTCTTCCACCTGCAAAGAAATTAATTTTTTCTTTCTCTTTCTTTTGGAAAGAGTAATTTTGATTCATTTGTGCATAAGTAGTCAAATCCTTAGCTTCACTAATAGCAGTAACTTTTTCATCCCAGTCTTTCAGAAGGCATCTTAAAATTTTATAAACTAAATCTTGATTTTTATACTTTCTTCCAAGTGAATGCAAGGTAATTATAATTTTTTATAAAGCAAGTATACATATCAGAAATACTTTCATTTGGCAACGTATGCAATAATTCATATAGAGCATCTTTAACTTCATTAGTGCCTTCATAAGTAAGAATCAGTTTATCTCATATTTTTTTTATAGTAGTAAGCATGGAAATTCTCATGTAGTCATCAGGAAGTAAATCATAATAAAGAATGTTACAAGCTTTTGCATTTCATTCATCCAATTCTTTTTCAGAAGTAGACCATTCATTAAAAGGTTTATCAACTTTTAAACTATTCATATCAACAATAGGTGTATGATATTGGCGTATCAACATATGCCACATTCTAGAATCTTGTCCATAAAAAAAAGTACTAATGCAATTTTTCCAATAATTAAATGGAACATTATCAAGTAAAGGTTGTCTATGTGTAGACTGTCCTTCAGGTAGTGTACCTTTAGGAAAAACTTCTATGATAGCAATCAAACTCAGGGATGTTAAGCCACAAATTGAGTCGAGGCTCTGATACTAATTATTACTTAGCTGTAGCACCCAAGGGGGAGAGGTGAATTTAGTTTTAAAAATAAATTTCAGAAAATTTTATTTTATTTTTTTGTAGAAAACTTAATAATAATGGTTTAGTAAAATGAAACAACAAAAAATAATAATAGAAAAGTTAAAAAAGAGAACACAGAGATTTTTACGTGGTTCGGCTGAACCCTAAAAATCAGCTGTATGTCCATGCTTATCCACCCATGCTAGAAATTCACTAAATCAAAGTTGAGATTACAATCAATCTCTCGTACTCTCATTCATAAGAAAGTACAACCCAACACGTACTTTCCTTAATGAGCAAGTACAGCCCAACATGAAATGAATATAAGGCAAAGAGAAAGATACAAGTCTAACTCTCAATTTTAAATATTTTTGCACTCACAACCCAGTTTATACTAATATTAAGGAAATTAAATATTAATGCAAAAAAGAGATCACTTTAACTTTAATTAAAAGAAGATTTCCATCAAATATTTAATGCAATTAAATAATTTAATGTTGCTTGAATGATCTTTAAAAAGTTTAAAATGAATTTCTTGAATGACTTTGAAATGCAAACTAAAATGCAATCACAAAAACTTTACTTTGAATTCTTTTTTACATAGGCTAACTTTTATTCAAATGAGAATTGTATATGCAATTGGAATAACTAAACAATCACTTGAATAAAGGTTTGAATGATACCATACCACATAACATATACTAAACTAATTGAAGACAAGTAAATTGCAATCAAAGCCATCAATCAATCTCAAATCCATCATTAAACTCAACCCAACCTAATTCAGCCCAATTCAACTTAATTAACCCATTTGGTTCACTTGAACCAAAGTGACCTAAAGGGCCAATTTGATCCAAACCTCAATCCAACCCAAATTGGATTAAATCAATCCATCCAATCCCTTCACAATGATTTTGATCACCATTGATTGTCAATTGCAATCAAAACGCTAATTTGATCACTTGACCCAAGTTGACCCAATTTGCTCATATGAACCAAATTGAACTAAACTTCATTCTAAACTCAATTTTTTGGAACCATTACCTCCAATCAATCATAAATTGAATATTGAATATTATTTGGCCACCAATTGGATCTAACCAAGCCCATTTCGACTAAGTTGACCCAATTTGACCAAGGGGAAATCAAATATCTTTATAACCTGATTGAAATTAATCCCTTTAATCAATCAAAAATTGATTGTTGAACATGATCCAACATCCAATTTGATTTAATTTTGTCAAACCAACCCAATTGACCCATTTAGCACAATTTGACCTAAAGGGTCAAATTGAGCTACATCATTCCCAAATCTAAATCAATTTGAATCAACACCTACAATCATTCTCAAATCATCATTTGACCCTAAACCAAGCCTCCACCCAAGCCAGTTCGAAAAATTTGACCAAATTGGTCAACTTAGCCCATTTCACTCATATGAACCCATATGAGTCAAAACTAAATCGACTTCAAATTAAACCAAACTAATTGAACCAAAACAACTTAAATCATCATTTGAACTTAACAAAATTATCAATTTGACCTATTTACCAATTTGTCAACCTAACTCAAATGAACCCAATTTGACCTACATGGGTCAAATTGAGCAAAACTCATTCAAACCAAGTCCAAACCAACCAAACTTGGCATGACCCATCCTTGGGTCATCATGGGTAAGCCCAAATGAAACCAACCCATGGTTGGCCTAAATTAGGCCAAAAATAATTGGAAATAACCATCCAAATGAGATAAAATCCCCATTTTGGATGTCATACCTACCCACCATTCTTAATAGCCACCTTTAGCCTGTTTTGGACACATGGACTACTGACTCTCCTAACCCAAAGATGATTTGATTAGCCATGGGTCAAGCGAGGGTGAGCTAACCCATGGCTTCCCATTGGCACACTTGAGGGAGGAAGTACACACCACCTCAGCCCATTCCAAGCCTTTAGCCACTCAAGACCTTCCACCTCACCCATCCGATGCCCTCGACCCTGCCCAGGACGATAAAAGCGATTGATCTAGCCATCAGATCAATTGGGGAGGAGGTTATACTCCCATCCATTCAAAAAATAGATAGAGAGAGTTTAGTGAGTGCATGAGCATCTCGAGCTTTCCTCTCATGTATCACCAGACAAAACCCAAGCAAAACTGAGCCCCCTATCTTTCCAACCCCACTCAAACCTCACCAAACTTCAATTTAACTTCTCCCACACCTTTCAAAAGCTTCGCCAAGTCAAAATGAATTGATTCCTAATCTATTCGAGCACTGGAGACCACTCTTTGACCAACTCGGGCGGTGGGCATCCATAGAGCCATGGCGGGAGGCAACTCATGAGCTTCTCAATAGGGCTTCTCTTCAAGAAAGCTAACCTCCATCGGATTGCGATCTTGAGCTGGTAATTTTCTACAAAATTATAGAAATCCTCTTAGGTGTTAGTGTTATGAAAGAAATTTTGATTGCAAACAATTTTCATCGTAGGATCACCTTAGATCTCTTCCCCAAATATTTTGGAGTCAATCCCGATGCTTCACGAAGCTCCATGTTCGAGGGGAGGAGAGACGGTCTCCTTTCGCTCGGGGGATGAAGGATCATATGTCGTCCATTCCATGTGATTAGAGTAGACGACCGTGATTTAATCCGTTAAATTTTTTTTAATTTAATCCAATAGGACCCCAGATTAACCCCACCATCCATTGAGATCAAATGATGGGACAGCGCTCTTAACTCAACATGCCACACCAGATGATTTAAGTGACCTATCCCATGGCACCACATGGAAAGCATCGCCACACTAGCTCCAGCATGAAACCAATGGGATTAGGGGTTAATTAAGCTTTAAAATGCCATTAATTGCTCAAAACTTCAAAAATTCATAATTAATTGTAAAAAAATTTTCAAAATATGAGTAAACCGATTTTGGAAAGGGTAAATAGATGAGATTTTAATAAAAATAAAATCCCTCATGTTTGAAATTTGAATAGTGCTTAATTAGGGTTTGAAAATTTTTCTAAATACCTTAATTAAGCATTAATTACTTGGCTAATGAGTCTCAAATTGGATGTGTTGATTCCTTGGGATGTCCTCTACCTCCCATAATTTTCTTATAATTTATTTCCTAGGTAATTAGTAGAATTTAAAATTCAAATCTTAATTACTCTCATTAAGTGATTTAATAATTATTAAAAAGGCCAAACAACAAAAAATTAATTAATTAAACATGATTGAGCATTGTTAACAGTGGAAATGATTAGGGTAAATGACTAAGACCTCTTTATTAATCATGTAGCCTAAGTCCCTTTCTATATGAGGGTTAATTAACTTATGGATTAATTAAGGATTAATTAAGTAATTAATGGATAAATTAAATCAAATTAAAATGATAATTAAATTAGATAATTTAATTTGAATTTGTGGGTTCCTCTTTATGTGTTTAATAACATAAAGATCCTTAAAGAACATATGGTTAACCCATGGGTGTGGAAAGATAATTTAAGTACTTAATTAGATCATTCTTTAATTTAATTAATATTTAATTATGAGCCTCATTACATTAGGTTCCTAAGTGCATTGCAATTTTAATTTATCATTTGCATATCATTAGAGGCTCATGGTTAAATGATTAATTAAATTAAAGAAGCATAGGAAAAGGAAATTAAAAGAATTGATTAATGATTCAAACTTAATCAATTCATAAATAATCACTTAATTATGTTTTCTTTAAATAGATTAAGGCACTCACATAGGATGGGTTAAAATAGCAAAATGTTCTTTCTCCTATTCAAGTTTAATAATTCAATTCCAAAATTAAAATCAATAATAACTTTGGTTAACCTCAAATAATTTTATTCAACTTGATTGTCCTTCAGAATTAATGTGATTGAATGCATCATTTAGCAATGTTTAATTATTCCTTTTCAATCATTGTAAATTTGTATGTCATTTGATATCATACATTCATGCTTTCAAATAAAATAATTAATTGAATTTAATTATGTGTAAATTGCATGTGTTGGATTAATCCTATTATATGTGTGGTTATTATCACTAAAAAATTTAATTATTTCCAAATTATAAATTGATAATGAAGATTTAAATTGATGTTGGCTATATATATTCTATATGATTTACATTTGTTTATATCTTAAACATGTTGAAGTGTTGTTTTATCTTCATGATTCAATGTGCATGTTTACATGTATTTGAATGTTAGTAAGTATGTAGTCTAGAAATCCCAAGAATATGAGGCTTTAAGTAGCCCCAAGGAGGTCTTAGATTACCTTACTTCCTTGGTTAACACTAACACATACTTACTTAATTTCATTTATATTTTTACATACATTAGAATTTGGATAAAGCATTACTTTATATGAATAAATAATTTTAGTAACATATAACCTTTCGCATGATTTTCATTCTCATGGTTATGTTTATATTCATATGTATTTAAGATAGCAAGTATATAATCTGGACATCACGGGAATACGAGGGTATAAGTAGCCTCAAGGAGGTCTTAGATTATCTCACTTTCTTGGTTTAAAAAATGGCATGTACTTCTTAAATCTTTAATACATGTGTGTGTGTACTAAGCAAAGGAATGAAATTCCATTTTTCTACTAAAAACATATGCATTCATAATCATCTAAGTGTGCAAAAAATACATTGCATGTATAGGTATGTTAAGTTCTAAATCATATGCATGTTATTGAAGATGAAAAGGAATAATATAATATTATCCATGTCATAGTAATTCATTCTCATTAATATGAAGATTCCTTTCATATTTGAATAGGATTCCTTAAGATTAACCCAAACATAGGACTAATAAAACATTCACCAAAAGAAACCAAGTCTTATTAACATTCCTTTAGAAAAGAACTTAGGATAGGGATGAAGAGGGGTAAGCCTCTTTCTTATCTTTATACTGTTTAGATGCTAAGTGAATATCAAATGAAATAAAAAATACAAATTAAAACTCACAAATCCTTTTAATAACCTAAAATGAAACCACCCTTCATGCTTAAATTGAACAATTTAAAACTTAGATAATTATAATTCTAAATCCTAGCTAAGACATACCACACTAAGCCTAAGCACACACATTAGAATGCTAAGTAACCACTTCTAGCTCTAAATTAGGACGGTGTATGATGTGATGTTATATTATATTTTTTGAAGTAATATTTTAGACACAATGTTAGGATTGTGGAGTTAATTGTTAGCCTAATTATTTTAGCATTATGCTAATACAAAAGAATAAATATAAATACTTTTACTTGCAGGTTGCTTATGCCCTATTCCATAATTTGCATTAGGATAGGTGGGCTTGGTTACCCATGTATAAAGCGCTAAGTTTAAATTATAAAATATAACTGCTTGGGATGTGTGTATATTTAGTTAACATCTATTTTGCAGATGTAGTTAGATTTTACTTTTCCAAAAAATGTAATTCTGCAATAGGAATTAAGATTAGTGCTATGGGGTTTATGATGAGCAATGGATAGAAAGCAAAGTCTTAGGAGGCCTTGTGAAGCCTTGGAGCATAATCAAATCAAAAAAAATAAAGAAGAGTAAAGAATGAAGACCTCCATAGCATTTAATTCAATTATAATTGTACTATTTCATTGTAATCTGGGTTGATAATGGTGGAGCTCGACTACCAAATTTCTTAATTTGGGGTGTACTAACAGCCTTTATTATTTTACAAAAATTTATAAATATTTGATAGTTGTGTTTAAATTATGTAATAGAAATTGCATGTTCATCATAGATTTCTTCAAGCTTGATGATTGAATGTGTGGCCTCGATGCGATAGGCTCTTTAAGAAAAATATAATTTTTCTACCCTCACAAATAACTCATAATTAAATTTTAAAACAACTCACAATCTCATTTTAAAGCTTAGGTTTTAATCAAGATAATTAAAAGATTTAGTAACCCATTCGCTGAATGATATATATTACAACAATCATGCATAACATATTATTTTGCTCTTAAATAAGGATGGTCTCCACTCTTGCATGATAGAAGAATGCTTGACCTATGAGAGCATCTCTTGTAGTGGAGAACACCTCCTCCCACTAATTTAGTCAATAATCTAATTTCATCATGCATTTAGGCATAATTGTCCTAAGCCTCTATCCAAATTAATGTGTCAAAATGATATAAATGTAAAATTTTGTGTTTAGTCTAAGTCATATATTCATGCCATTCATGATCTAGTCTCCTAAGGAGTGAGTTTAGGACTCTAGTCTCATTCCAAATTAAATAATGGCCTAGCTATCTTGCACATACATAAGATCAGCCTACAAGGTTTTGAGGCATAGGAGGTGTTAGCGACCACTCCCGTTCAAGAGAGGATGGGTTTACCTTCTCTTATCGAGGTAAACCATAATATCCCAATTTCCATTTAATGCTTTTGACTTTGCTAAAGCATCCTAGATTTAGGATCCGAGATTGCTTATTTTTTTAAGCTACGAGCATAAATTCTCACCTGTTAGGCATTTTCACAATCTTATGTTGATGGACTCTAAGCCCTACCATTCTAATAAATATTCCAACTTATACTAAAATAAATTTTCTTTCAAATATATAAATCCTCACCATAGGATAGATTTAGTACTATTAGTAAGTATCATGAGTGCTCCTTATCTTCCTTTGGAATCCAAAAAATAAGTCTTCCAATTTAAAGATTTTTCAAAAATACCTAATCTTTTGATAGTCTAACCTTGAAGTCTTTGGAGATATTGATTGACTACTTTAATCAAGAGTATTCTTAAAAAATTCTCATTTCCTAGGATGTAATTAACTATGGAAGATTTCTTCCATAGCGAACCAAAGATCCTGACATAAAATAAATCCTGCTTTACTTTTCATGTAAAGTAGACAAAAGATCTCTGGCATATATGAAGACTCATCTGCCTTAGGAGTCCTTATTAGGTGATTAGGTTCATTGTAGGGTGATATTTTCTTCTTTTGAGATGTGAGGTGTTTACTGATGGGGTGGACACCACACAAATCATAAGGGATATTTATTGAAGTGATCAAGTATGATATTAAAGTATGATGTACTATCTCAAGGGATAGAAACATCAAACTATAATGGACCTAATCACCTAAGAAGGACTCCTAAGGCATGATAGCTCTTTGTACGTACCAGAGATTATTCTCGTACTTTACATGAAAAAGTAAAGTAGGGTTATTTTATGCTGAGTTCTTAGTTCCCTATGGAGGAGGCAAGCCTCCATAGTTAATTACATCCTAGGAAATAAAATTTCCTAAGAAAATACTCGATTAAAGTAGTCAATTATTGTCTCCAAAGATTTCAAGATTAAGACTATCAAAAGATTGGTTTTTTTGGATAGTTAATTGGGATTGTTCAAGTGAAAAGACTTATTTTAGAATCCAAAAAAAAAAATATGTAAGAAGTACTCATGATACTAAGATGCCTAGTGAGCATTTCAACCTATCCTATGGTGAGTCTTTATATGTTTGAAAGTGAGGAGATTTATTTTATTTGAGTTGAAAATATATTAGATTGCTAGGGTTTATAATCCATCAACACAAGATTATGGAAATGCCTAAGAGGTGAGGATTTATGCTCGTAGCCTGAAAGAAATAAGCAACTTTATATCCTAAATTCTAATACAAATATACATAGGAATGAAATGAAATAAGTATGTGCATTTGTTAACTAGGGAAGTAAGATAATCAAATATCCTCCTTGGAGCTAATTAAAGCCTCGTATTCTCGAGATGTCAAGATTATATACTTATTATCATTCAAACCTATATAAATCTATATGTATTAGAAGGGCTTATTCACATTCACATGCTTAAGCTATAAGCACACGTAAATCCTATATGTATTCATAACTAATTTTACTCAAAATATTGTTGTCAACTTATAGCTTTTGATTTAAAGAGAACCAAAGTTTCTTATTAATTTGATTTTTAGATTTTGATTAAGCTTAAGGAAGAGGAATCATTTGATGTTTTAATCCCATTCCCATGTTGGTAATCTTAATTTGTTTAAGGGAAGATAATTAGTTGACTTTTATGATTTAATTAAGTTAAATCATTAATCAATCCATTTAATTACCCATTTCTATGCTTGTTTGATTTGATTAATCATTTAATCATGAACCACAAATGACATGAATATGAGGGAAAATAAAATTGTAATGCTCCTAAAGAACCTAATGCAATATCATGATTAATTAAGCTAAAGAATCTAATTAATTTTTATGATTTTCTCACACTTATGGGTTAATCATAATTTTTGGAAGGATCTTTATGTTACTGAATGCATAAAAAGGAACCCTTAATTTCATTGTTAGTTATCTGAAGTGATTAACATTTTAGTTTAAATTGAATTGGCCATTAATTAATTAATTAATCTTTTAATTAAACCTCACATTAATTAACTCTCTTTAATGAAATGAATTTAGAAAAGTAATTTAGAAAGAGGTCCAAATCACTCTCCCTCATCATCTCATTGTTGATTAGTGATTAATGAAGTTGAATTAATTAATTTTCACTATTTAGAACCTTAATTAATCATTAAATTAATTAAAAGAGTAATTAGGGTTTGAATTTCAAATTTCCTTAATTACCTAGCCAATATTTCCCAAGAATATCATGGGAGGCAAAGGTCATTCCATTAAATCATCATGCCAAAATTAGGATTAATTGCCTAAGTAATTAGGGCTTAATTAAGTTAATTAAAAAACATTGAAACATAATTAAGCCTTAATCACTATTCATAATCAAATGAAATTATTTTTATTAAATTCTCATCTGGTTTACCTATCTAAAGAGTATTTATTTGTATTATTTGGATTTTTTATAATTAGTTATGAAATTAAAAAGTTTTAATCCTTTAAACATATTTTTAGGCTTAATTAATCCCTAATCCCATCGGTGCCACATGGGCGGCTAACGTGGCAATGCTTTCCACATAGCACCATAGGATTTACCACTTAAACGGTATCATGTGACACTGATGTGGTGACGGTGGATACACATTCATCCCCATTATTTGATCTAAGATCAGATGGTGTGGATTAATCTTGCGGTTTCTACAAATTTAAAATTGATTAAAACTAGCAGATTAATCATGATCGTCCATTCCAATCATGCAGAACAGATGGTGGATGATCTGTCGTCCCTTGAGCAATGAAAGATGGACACCATATGCCTTCCTCTGCTCGATCCGAGCTCGCTTGAGCTATAGAGGGTCAGAATTGATCCTAAAATGTTCACGGAGGATATCTAAAGGGATCCTACTATGGGATTCATATAAAATCAAACTTTTCTTCATAAAGCCTTTAAAAAAATTGATAAAATATCTGTTTATCAGAATATACCTTGTCAGAGCTTAGGACCTATGGTTAACTGATAGAGGTTGCTTCATCTTGAAGAGATGAAGCCTTGTTGAGAAGCTCATGCATTATCTCCTCGCAGATGGCTCTATGGATTAAACGTCACAAAAAAGCTCATTTGAGTTGGCCTAGAAGTGGTCTCTGGTGCTCGAATTGATCGGGAATCGATTCGTCTTGCCTCGCCGAAGCTTGGTGAAGGTGTGGGTAAAGTTAATTTAAAAATTATTTAGTTTGGAAGAGGTTGGATAGAGATTGGCCATATCCTATTTCAGGCTTGGAATTTTTGACAATGGGGAGGCTCTAGGAACTTAGGAACAGCTCTAGGAGACTCGCTTTGGGTTGTTTGTGCTCTGAGGATGTTTAATCTATGGAATGAGATCAAATGGGGAGGAGTACACCCTCCTCCCCATCCAAACTAATGGGTTGGATGTGTTCTACAAATTCTAGGTGGCCAACCGGCACAGGCGACCGTGGGTGGCAGGGAATCAATGAGGTGCTCAATTTGAGCGGCCAAGTGAGGGGAGAGTAGATGCTAAGGGGAGGAGTTGGTTGTCCTTGGTTTCCAAGTGTTCCAATGAGGAGAAGTGGGTTAGCTCATCTCCACCTGGCTTATGGCTGACCTAAATAGTTCTAGGTCAAGTGAGCCACTGATCCTTATGTCCATTTGGAGCTTAAGGTGGTTGCCAAGGGGAGGAGAGTCGGTTTGACCAGCCAAATTTGGGTTTTATCCCATTTGGAGGACTTTACCCATTGGGAAATGGGTCAATTCAGGTTGGACTTTGGTTGGGTTGGATTTGGGTTGACCCATGGTGACCTAAGGATGGGTCATGCCAAGTTTGAATGAGTTTGGGCTTGGTTTGGTTGTGTTTGGTTCAATGTGACCCATGTAGGTCAAATTAGGCTAAGTTGGGTCAAGCTGACCAATTGTTCAAATTTGGTCGATCCATGAGTTGAGATAAGTTCAAATGAGTATTTTGAATTATTTAGTTCAATTGGTTTGGTTTGGTTTGCATTAGATTTGAATTTGACTCATATGGGTCAAATGGGATAAGTTGACCAATTTGGTTAAATTGGCCAAATTGGCTTGGGTTAGGGGTTGGTTTAGGTTCAATTGATCATTTGAAGATGATTGTAGGCTTTGATTTCAATTAATTTGAATTAAGGAATGATTTAGACCAATTTGACCCTTTAGCTCAATTTGGGCTAAATGGGTCAATTGGGTTCAATGAAAGCTTTGGTTATGTTCAATAATCAATATGTGATGGATTTTATTCATTTGTTGTAATCAATTTGAATTAGAATTTGATTTGACCCGATCTGGCCTTTTAGGTCAAATTGGGTCAACTTAGGTCAAAGGGCCAATTATGTTTGGTTTGGCTCAATAGATGGTCTGGTCATGTTCAAGGGTTGATTTGAAGTTAGTTAAGATCATTGGTTTCTATCAACTTGATGTAAGATAGGATTCGATTTAATTTGCCTCAGTAAGCTGATTGGGTCAACTCGATCAAATAACCAAATTGACTTCGTTTGACCCAATTGATTGTAATTAATCAATCAAGGGTGATCAACAATCATTATAGGAGGTTTTGGATAGGTTGGTTCAATCCAATTTGGATTGGATTAGAATTTGGCTCAAATGGGTCCTTTAGGTCACTTCGGATCAAAAGAGCCTAATAATCTGATTTTTTTGGGTTGAATTGAGTCTGATAAATGATTTAAGACTGATTGATGGCTTTGAATGTAATTGATTTGGGTTTAATTGGATTTTGGCTCATTCAGATATTTTGGGTTCAAATGGGCTAACTAAGGTTTGATTAGTTTGATTAATCAATGGGTTTGAATAGTTTGATTGTATCTTTTGGAAGAGTTTGAGATGATGATTTGAATGGTTTGAGAAAATCAATTGAGTTTGATTGAAGGAGGTTTGAGGTCAAATCCATGATCAATATTGGTTAAGATATTTGATTTTGGCTTGGAGTTTGGATATGAGATTGGATTCAATTGGTATTGGTTCAATTTCAGGTATGGTTTTGCATTTATTTGAAGTTGGTTGGACTTAAGGTTAAGCATAA
This sequence comes from Cymbidium sinense, assembly GCA_021442155.1. Lineage (NCBI taxonomy): Eukaryota > Viridiplantae > Streptophyta > Magnoliopsida > Asparagales > Orchidaceae > Cymbidium > Cymbidium sinense. The sequence goes on from CM038217.1 coordinate 33,111,037, forward strand.
GTCATGAGTTAGGCCATAAGGTAAGTAGGTTTCCTTAGTCCTAAGTCATAGTCTAATCCTATGAAAAATCCTCCTAAGTTCTAGGTTTGGGTTAATTGTTCACTGTGTCACTAGAAGTGTCTTATGACTAAAGAAAATCTAATCTCTAGAAGACTCCTAGATCTAGAATGAGAAATATTGAATCCTCACTCCAAAAGTGAAATCAACAAGATGGTACATCATATATTAATGTCGTACCCAATTACTTCCATAAGTACCCCTTAAGATTTGTGTGATGTCCACCCAACTCCAAATTAAAACACCACAGAGTGGTCAGCCAAATAGAAAATGAAATAAAATAAGATGTTAAGCACAATCAAATTTAACAAACCTATATGAAACTTTAAGCCAACAGGATAAACAATGGATATTCAAATGATTAAGCACTAGAAAATCAAAAACCTTTGAAAGAGACTTTAGCCAAATAAGAAATAAAAGGATTATCTAATGATTAAGCACAAAATAAATTGATCTCCTTATGTTAGCTTTAGGCCAAATAAGAAATCAAAGGATTATCAAGTAGTTAAGTCTAAAATAAATTGATCTTCTTATGTTTGTTATTGGCCAAACAAGAGCTAAAGGTTAAGATGTGAATGAACAAAACATAATTTAAATAACCTTGTAAACTTCAAAGCTAAGGAGAAATAAAAGAAGTATAAGAACTTAGCACCTTAGAAATTCAGGACCAATGTTATGATGCTTTCGACCAAGCGAGGAAACACACCAAACCTAACTTTTTCCAATCAATCTTACCCAAATAAATGTCCAAGGGAAAGATAAGATTGATGAGGAATGCTTTCACTTGAATCACCAAAAATCTGCAAGTATTTGCTTTTGCAAAAAAGATCAGCCAAAGTGGTGAAGATGAGCAAGAGAGAAAAAGCAAATATTGGCTTTTTTGAAACCTTTTTCAAGTTGAAATAAGGTTCTCAAATAGAGGAGGGAGGAGCCAAGGGTTGGCTAAAGATGATCGAATGAGAGGAAAGTTGATTAGTCATCAATTTGATTTCAAGGTATGAAGGATCGGCCAAGGAGATCTTCAATAGGCTCTTTCAAAAATTTGTTTCAAGCCAATATGGAATATTTTCTATGTGATTAGTGGCTAAAGAGAGAGGGTATCCTATAGAAAATTCGGCCAAGGAGGTTTTAATATGGAGGGAATTTTGAATAAAATAAATTCATGGAAAATCAATTTAATGAATTTGGCCAAAGAAGTTTCCAAAAATAGAAAATCCTCACATTGATGCATGAATCAATTTACATCAAGGTTGATTATATTATATACTTATTGAATGTTTAAATAATTTACAAATTTATTAAATTTAAAGCAAAGTGGTCTACCCCTTAAAACTTTCATAAAAAAATCAAATTAAAAAAATAATTATTTTGAAAAAAGGGCTGATTTAAATTTAAATTTAAAATAAGTTGTAAAAGATTAATTTGGCTCTTAATAATTATAATTAATCATGATTGGGATATTCAACATATTCAATAAAAAATTTGATTTGATTTAGCAAGTATAACTCATGCGTAAAGAAATTCGAATTAAAGAATAATTCAAAATAATTCAAATTCAAAAATTCAACTAATTGAATTTTTAAAATATGGAAAATGAGGGAATATAATATGAAATGTTTTGAATTAACTTCACACATTTTATTACATAAAATTCATTAAAAAAATTAGGCCAAAATAATGTTAACATGAAAATAAAAATAGGAGAGAGAATAAAGAATAATAGGAGAGATAATAAGAGGAAAAAGATAATTATATGATAATTCAATTTTCATGCACTAAAAATATGAATAAAAATTATGAATGGCATGGAAATGATTTAATAAAGTTTAAACATAAATTATCTTGCTTGACCACAAATTTTAATGGAACTTATTTCATGCATTTAGTTTATACTATCCAAAATGAATAACTTAGTGAATAATTGTAAAATTATATATATATATATATATATATATATATATATATATATATATATATATATATATATATATATATATATATATATTAATAATTTTAGAATGATGTGTTTAGGGTAAGTGTAAGAGAACTCAAGAGACATCATATTCCTTCACAACACAAACACAAGCCACAAACGATCCTCCAGCTATAGTATAAGAACCCATCCTTTCTTGTGAGTAACATTCACGGCTTAGGATAGGTGTAACAATGAAAGCAACATCCTATTCCTTCTTCACAGACAAATAAACACATATCTTTTATCTCGAGCTACTTTGATGTGAGCAGCTCCCATAACTCACTCATTATGAGTCAATACTACCAACTGTCATTCCAATGATCACTTTGCGATGTTCCCTGCTTTCTTCACTTGACCACAAACCAATGAGCTCCTTGTTAGTTTGGTAGGTCAACATTAAGCTATTTGACTTTATTTAAGAGGGTGTAAGCCTACATGCTTTCTTCTTGAACTAGCTATCATGCACTAACTAGGTTGAGTATATTTTGATGCTTAGGGTAACTCCCCCAAAGGATCCTTTCCTCGTCATGACTTTAGGCTTGGGATTTTCTTATTAACTCCCATTAGTATTAGTCGGATAGCTATCGAGAAGACAAACCATCATGACTCTACTTTAGAGAGATATAAGCCTACACGCCTTCTTTCTATACTGATAGTTGCAAATTGATGGGTGCCTTAGGTTGGTTGGTTATCGCCAAGCTTACGGTGACCCACTCAGTGGATACACCACTCTTGATAGATGTGAGTCCCCACGCTTTCTCCTTGAGTTGGCCACCATACCAATGCTGTGGTTTGGACAACACCCCGTGGCACCTCCTGTGGCTTTTATTTGGCACATCCAAGTGATCCCATTTAGACACTACCCTAGTTTCTCTTGGGTTGGATAGGCCCCATTTCCTAGTAGCCACCCGTGTGGTTGAAAAATTTATTCAACGGATGCACAGCCCTGGTTCAAGTAAGTCAGATCTATGACATGAGCTTCTTATCTGTGATCCTCACTAACAAACAAGGTCCACGATAAAACCATATATATATATATATATATATATATATAGATATATATATATATATATATATATATATATATATATATCTTTTTGTGATTAATTCATTTTCTAAGTAGGCATCCTATCTTTAGGGCGTATGAAAACTCCCTATAGAATTTTGACTACTTTGAGTTGAGATAACTCTCACTTCAAGAATGCCCTTAGATCGGCTTTGACTTGTTGTGCCACCAATGAGTCACCCCAGTGGTCATCCTTTCTCTAAAAGATATAAGTCTATTACTCATTCTTTCCAACATGACCTCACAAACTGATGGGCAACCTTAGGTTGAGTTTGATTTGTTGTGCTATCAGCCGATCATTCCAGTGCTTCCTTATGCAGGAAGTTGTGAGTCTGCGGCTTTCTTTTTGACCATATGCATTGCAAAAAAGGCATCCTTGGTTGTTAGCTCTACCTCACTGTAGACTATCCCTTTGGATTTATAAATCTAAGATAGTTCTAGATATTACTTCTTAGTGGATCCATCGCAACCATAGGGTCCATCCCAAATTGAATTAATTTGACTATCCTTGATGTGAGTCCACTGGCATTCGCCAAATTGTCACCTTAGTCATTCAATTTTTTGTGCTATCAATCATGGTTCCTTGTTTGAAGTTGTAAGTCCATTTTTCTTCCTAATCGACAAACCAAAGGTACCCTTTGGTTGGTTAGCCCCACAGTAGACTATCCCTTTGGTTTGTAAACCCAAGATAGTCATAAGATATCCCCTCTTAGTGGATCCATCGCACACCAAGGGTCCATCTCATCAAATCATTTCCTTCCAAGGAGTCCAAATCAAATTGATCTTATCTAATTTGAGCTCACATCTGGGAGACGCCTCAAAATCAAACCATATCTTCCCACCAAATCATAAATCAACAAATCAAATCAATTTCTCCTCAATGAGACATCAATCATTCCACTTCCTGAGTCAATCAAACCCAATTGCATTCCCATGAGTGCAACCTTAAAATAAATCCCATCAAACCCTATCAAGTGGATAACTTGAACATGTTTCCTTGTAAGGTTTGCTTGATGGATCCCTTCTTCCTCCTTATGTATTTAGCATGACCGAGTTGCATGACTGATTCCTTCTTTTTTAGAGTAGGTCATTTTCGTAGTGCTTGCAATCATTCACGTTGATCTCGGCCAACACTACACGTTGGTGTGTCTTGTCAGTCACACCACACCTATTGGGCACCCTTTGTTTACCTCACTTTTGGAGTGAGATTTCAACTTCTTCATCATAGGTCTAGGAGTCTTATTGACACTAAGAGTTCCTTAGTCTTAAGACACTTTTAGTGATTAGGTGAACACTTAGCCTAACCCTAGAGACTTAGAAGACTTAGCCATAGGAATAGATTGTGCTTTAGGGATTTAGGAAGACTAGTCTACCTTATAGCCTAAACTAAAATCTTGCTTCCTTCTTTCAAAACCAAACCTCAAATTCAAATTCAAATTCTAAAATCAAATCCAACTATCCAATGATTGAAGTCCATCACTAAATTCAAACTCCAAATCCCTTCCTAAGCCCTTTTGATTTTATCTTATGGACTTAGCCTTAACCAAATCCAGATCAACCCCGACACAATTGATTTTCTAAATTATCAAATCCAATCAAATTCTAAAGCACAAGTTAGTCTCAGATTCCAAATGATTGAAATCTATGATCAACTCCAAATTTGAAATTCAAAAAAATCTCTTCCTAAGCCATATGAGCCACCTTCATGTTCTTAGCCAAAATTCCCTGAAATCAACTCAAACTTGGTTGATTTCTTTATAAATCAATCATTCCTTCATTTATATTCCTAAATATAAATGAAACCTACCCTCCAATGATCAAAAAATAAATCAAACCAAATCAAAACACATTAGCCTTTTCAACCTACATCCCTAAGCTTAATCAAATTTTCTTTTAAATCACTCCAAACTCAAGTGATTTTCTCATGACTCATTTATATCTTCATTCATATCCACAAATATAAATGAAATACAAATTCAAATGACCAAAACCAAATTCCCAATTTTTCCCCTTTTAGCCAAACTTTTGAACTTGGCTAAATGAAACCCAAATCAACTCAAAACTTATGGATTTTTTCATGATTCAATTATTCCTACAATCATTAATCCAAATATAAACATAAACCACCATTATCAAACCAATTCCAAACCCAAATCAAACCTAAATTGTTCTTGACTTAAAAAATTATCATATGAATCAAAATCCACTTGGCTCCAAACCAATTACAATTAGATTTATCAATCCTAAAGTCCATTTGTAAGTTCAATTAAACTTAAATCAAGCCTTGATCAAGCCAATTGACCCATTTAGGCTCACTTGACCAAAAGTGACCTAAAGGACCTTTTTGAGCCAAGTTCTAATCCAACCCAAATTGGATTGAACTAAGCCCATCTAAACCTCAATCATGATCAACAATCATCATGGGGTGATCAACCACTTTGAATTAGGTCAAACCAAGTCAAACCTAGCGTTTGACCAAGTCAACACTTTGCCCAAATGAAACCCAAACTAGCCAAAATCTACCATATTGCAAATTGATTGAAACCATTGATCCAAACCCATTCATAGTCAATGACTAGATATGACTGTCCATTGAGCCAAACCAACCTCAATTGGTCAACTTGACTCAACCTATCCCAAATTAAACTAAAAGGTCACATTGACCAAAATTCAAATTAATTTCAAATTAAATCAAACCAAAGCCTACAATCATTTTTAATCAACCAATTGAACTTAACTCAGTACGTAACCCAACCAAACTTGGCCAAATTGGTCAAATTAGTCAACATGACCAATTTGACCCCTTTTGAATCCAAATGAGTCAAATTCACACTTAAGCCAAACAATACCAAATTAATCACACCAAAACATTCCAAATCATGATTTAGACATAACCCAAGCCTTGGTTTGACCCAATTTGACCAATTGGTCAACTTAACCCAACCTAACCCAAATGAACTCATTTGACCAAGTGAAGCCAAATCACTTCAAACCAAGCCATGGTACCTTAGGAAGACCACAAAACCAACCTAACCCATTCCTAAATTAGCCCAAAGCCTAGTGGACCCCACACCTTGGATTCTTTCCTAAAATGGAAAATTCCACCCTTGTCTCCCAATGACAGCCATCAAACTCCTCAAAGAGAGCCTCCCTAGCATCCCTAGCCCAACCTAAGCCACTCTAGAACTTTCCATGGACCAAAGGAACAAACCCAAGCACCTAACCTCCATGGCCGAACCCACGGGTGCTTGGGGAAAAAATGGCTACCCCAACTCCTCAAATCAAGCTTTGAACCTCCTTCCACACACTCCCCCAACCATGGCATGCCATGTGGAGTAAAAGGTGACAGCTCCAGCAAGCTGATGGAGGCACATGAGTCAAAAATGGATGACCAATCTCGTCCTTCCATCACAGTCAATTGAGGGGTATACACCCTCAATACAAATAGGAACACATTAAAGAGCTTCGTGAGACTCCCTAGAGTAATTTTGAATCCTCATAGAGCATTCCCATGGCCTCCCCGAGCTCCCTCGATCGACATTTCTCCTCTCATATACAAAGCATCCCATTCAGCAATACTCCCTCCTCACTTCATCAAACCCAAATTCATTTTACCCTCACCACACCTCATCAAGCTCAATCGAATCATTTCCCAAGCTTCCAAACCACGGGAAGTGCAACTTCGATCAAGACTTATCACCATTGAAGAGGAGCTTGGTTGACCGGGCAACCCACTTCACATCAAGACTGAATTTTTTCAACAGGGCTTCATCTATACTAGACGAATCTACCTCCATCGTTGGAAGCATCGGTGAGGTAATCATTGTAGCTATAGGTGATTTTCAATTGATCCCATGCAATTGAGGTTGGTTTGGCTCAATTGCCCTTTTTCTAAGGGAATTGTCATCCCATGCAATTTTGATCGATGGATGTGCATCTCGCCTCCTTCCAAAGGTGTGGGATCATTTTGATCCCAATCTGAGCTCGGGTGAGCTCGAATTGAATGGAGAAAGATGAACTGTGTTCGTCTTTCATTGCTCGCAAAGAAGAAGGATCATGCGACATCCATTCCGCATTAATAGAATGGACGGTTATGATCAAATCATGTTAGATCCGCTGTAATTCTTAGCCTAAACCACAAGTTTAATCTTGACCATCCGATCTTAGATTGGATGATCCGCAAAGACAACACGTCCATCGTCGGCTGACTCAGTGCACGGATGTGACAACTTAAATAACCAATCCTATCACGCCACGTGAAAAGCGCATCGCATCAGTGCGCCACGTCGAAAGCGCGCTGTGTCACCCGACGGGATTAGGGATATAATTAGGGCTAATTAATTAATTTTTAATATTAAAACTTCCTAAAATCATAACTAATTATAGAAAAATTCAAAAAAATGCAAACTTAGGCTCATTTTAAAGGTATTTCAAAATATAATCAAAGAAAATTATTATTAATTAATTTTGAATAGTGATTTTAGCTTAATTAAGGTTTTATTAAAAATTTAATTAGCTTAATTACCCTTAATTAATCACCAAATTGATCTCAAACTTTCTATAGGTATTTAGGGAGATGACCTCTGCCTCCCCTAATTTTTTTTGAGATTTTATTGGTGGCTTAATTAGGAAAATCACTTGATTAAACCTTAATCTCCCTTTTAATTTATTTAGTGATGATTAGTAAATGAACAGTGCTTTGATTAATTATTTAAGCTTACCTCCAAATGAAGGGAGCTGGGGATGTAATTGAGATATTCTTTCCTAAGTTCTCTTCACTTTTGGAATTAATCTAATTAAGGATTAATGAAGTAATTAGTAGCTTAATTAATTAATTGCTTAAATATAAAGATGCATAAGTTATTAAGTGTAAGGTTTAGGGATTGAGATCAAGGCTGCCTTTCTTGATCTCTTTCCTTTAGTCCATTTCATTTCCTTAATTGGAGATGTTTATGCTTAATCAAAAATGGATTAATAAACCTAATTACTTAATTAAAATTTCCTTCACATCTAAACAATCCTAATTAACTTTTGGGTAGCACTTTGGGTGTTCTATAACCTAAGGTTAGAGATAATAAAATTATGATTAGCTCAAATCTATGAGAAAAATCATAAAAGTAATTAAATGACATCACTTAAGCTTAATTAACTATTAATCATAAGCCAATTGCATTAGGCCCCTTTCATTTCTTAGGAGCATTGCAAATTTACTTTTCATGTGGTTGCATATCACATTGGTTTATTATAAATTAGTTAATTAACTTAAGGTGATGTAGGTAAAGGATAATTAACTCATTTAATTCATACCTTAACCTAATCTAAACTTAAAATCAACTTAAATATTCTTCATTAAACCAAATTAATTCACACATGGGGAAATGGGCTAGGATTAGCAAACCTCTTTCACATTCCTTTAATCAAATCAAACTCAAATTTAAAAATATCTTTAAAGAATTTTGATTCATTTTAAATAGCTTTATTTAATTTGATTTTTCTTAGGAATTAATTGGGATGAATGAAATCACATGCTTACATTCCTTTATTTCTTTCTAATCATGCTAAATATTGCTTTCCATATGAAATCATGCATTCATTTCTTTTTAATTAATTAAATGAAATGTTTTCTTTATGTCAAATTGCATATGTTGACTTAAATCAAATATAGTGGCTATTATCACTATTAAATCAAAAACTATTTTCAAAATCTATAAATCAATTATTAAAAATGAAGTGATGCTAATTATAAATATCTATAAGCTTGCATGTGATGATAGGGTAAGATGTGTCATATTAGGTTCTCTTTCCCTACTTTAATATGGATTCACATAGGATTTGTAAGTGTATAGTTCATTTGAAAAGAACATAACACTTGCTTAAATATATTCCTATGCATTTACATGTTAAGACTTTGGAAGAATTTCATATTACACATGTAAATCATACAACCAAATCAAACATAATTTCTTGCATGATTATTCATATGTTTCTTTTGTACATTCATCTGTATTTGAGAAAAGTGGTATATTAGTTTGGACATCTCAGGGCTACGAGACTTTAAGTAGCCCTAAGTAAGTCTTGTACCTCACGCCTCTGGTGTAGAAAATAATGGCATCGTAGTCAATAAAACTCTTATACATATGCATGTGTGATGTGGCTAATGAATAAAGAATCATAAATCAAATATCAACTTTTGCATGGATTTTCTATCCTTATGGTCATTCATATATCTACATGTATCTGATAAAAGTGGTATATTAATCTTAATATCCTGGGGCTGCGAGGCTTTAAGTAGCCCTAAGTAGGTCTTATACCTTACGCCCCTCGTGTAGAAAGCTATGGCGCCATACTCACTTAAAACTTTTATACATGTAAATGTGTGTTTAGCTAATGGATAAAAAATTCTTCTTTTCTACATAACAAAAATATGAATTCATAATTCAGTCAAAAATGAAATATTTAAAATCCAAATAGATTTCTTTACATTCATCATCAAAGTATGCTACAATTTACATTGCATGTATAGGTATGCTTAGGATTTATTCATATGCATGATATATATGATGGAAAGAAATTAATGGATGTGTGTTATATGATAGTAATCCATTTCAATTAATCTTAAGATGCCTTTCTTATTGAATAGGGCTACTTAGAGTGAATCTAAACTTAGGGTTAATTAAAACACATAATAAATCATTCACTAAAAAAATCCATTAATTAATTTACCTTAGAAATGACTTAAGGTAGTGATAAAGGAAAGATCCCCTCTCTTTCTTCTCTTTATAACACTTAGTTGCTAAGTGTAGGTCATATGAAATAAAAGAAAATACTAAATAAAATATTCAAATCAATTAAACTACTTAAAGAGAAATCAACCATTTGTAAATTAAATCCCTCACATTTAGCAAATAATAACTCTAAAGCCTAGTTAGGACATACCGCACAAACCTTAACACATGCACATTAGATTAAGTCACTATTTTTAGCTTTATGTTAGGGCGGTGCATGGTTTAATGAATATTTAGTTTTTTGATATATTGTTTTAGACTGGATGTTAGGGTGTATGTGCGTAGTATAGATGTTAGGCCAATATTAGCCTAATCATGCTTTCTGCAGGGGGTTGTGCTTATGGGGCATTGTAATAAAAATATTAAATGTTTTTTGCTATGCAGGTTGCTTATACCCCTAAGCATAACCCAAGTTAGGATAGGTGGGCTTGATTACCCATGTGTGGGATGCTAAGTCCAAATTATTCATATAACTGCTTGGGTTGTATGGCATATTTTAGCTAACATTTATTTTGCAAGTGTAGCTAGATTTACTTTCCTTCTCTTTTAATGTAATTTTGCATTAGGATTAGGATAAGTGTTATGGGGATTAAGGGTGAATATTGGTTATAAGATCATGTCTTATATACCATGTGATACCTTTGAAGCAAGTTACATCCCAATCAAGCCAAAAGAAAAAAAGAAATGGAGAAAGTCAAAGCGAAAAGAAAGAAAGAAATGAAGCAAATCAAGATGAAGGAATGAAAGATGAAGAGTGAAGAATGGAGGGTGAAGAATGAAGATCCCATAACACTTACCATTTTATAATTGTAATGATTCTTTCATTGTAATGGGATATATAAGGGTAGAGCTCAGCTACCCACTTTTCTTTTTAGGTTGTGCAGCGGTACCCGATCGCACCAGGCTTTATTCTTTCACGATTACTTTATAAAATTGTGTGATGTTTTGTTTAGCTTGTGCAATAGAAATAGCATGCCTTTTCATAGTTTTTTTATGATTAGTGATTGTTGTGTGGCCTAGATGCGATTAGTCTCCAAGGATAAAAATAAATTTTCTATCCCACTAATAACTCATAACTAAAATTTTAAAATAATTCATAACCTCAAATAAAAGCCTAGGAATTAAATCAAGTTAATAAAATCTTTAGCAACCCCTTAGCTGGATGATTGTATGTATAACATCATGCATGTCATATTCTTCCACTCTTGCTGAGAGAGGGCTTTCATCCGTGTGAGAGAATAAAGGCTTGACCTGTAAGAGCCTATGATGGAAAGACACCTCTTTCTCTTCTGATTTAGCCCACAACCAATTTCTCATGCATTTTGGCATACAAAAACCTATGGCCTGTCTCAAAACAAAAAGTCCAAAAATCAAATAAAACTTGACAAAATTTGCATTTGATTTAAGTCATCACTCATGCCCTTCATGATCTAGTCTCCTAAGGAGTGAGTTTAAGGACTTAGTTTCTTTTCTAAATAAATAATAGCCTAACCTTCTTGCAAAGCATATGACTTGCCTACATGAATTTAAAATGTAGGAAGAGTTAGCTAGCTGCCATGCCAGGCAATAGTAAGCCCAACAGTCGGGTGGTTTATCCTCTCTTGTGAAGGTAAACCATTTACCCATTTTTATCTTAGATTTAGGTCATGCTTTGGTCTTTGCCAAAGTCACTTAAATTTAGGATCTGAGATCGTTGTTTCCCTTTGCGTGCTACAAGCATAAATCCTCACCTCTTAGGTATTCCACAAACTCTTATTGTGGAATTATAAGCCTTGGACTTCTAATAAAAATTCAACTCAAACAAATAAATCTTGTTCAGTAGGCTTCCTAGTATCATGAGCACTCCTTACTCATCTCCCTTGATTTTAATAAGAATTCCTTCCCTTTTGATCTCTCCCACTTGATTTTCAAAAATACAACCAATCCTTTGATAGTCTTATCTTTGAATTCTTTGGAGATAATAATCGCCTACTTTAAACGAGAGTATTCTTAAGGGATTCATTTTCCTTAAGATGTAATTACCTATGGAGGCTTGTCTCCATAGTGAACTTAACGAACCCAGTTTAAATAAATCTTGCTTTACTTTTCCATGTCAAGTAAGAAAAAAATCTCTGGTATATCCGAAGACCCATCATTCCTTAGGAGTCTTCATTAAGTGATTAAGTCCATTATAAGGTAGTGACTTCTATCTCTTGAGATAGTATATTACTCCTTAGTATTATACCTGATCACCCTAATGAGTACATCTGTGGATTTGCATAATGTCCCCTCACACCAACACACACAACACAAAAAAACACCATAGGTACATCTTAGGCAACCATCTAAGTTTTGATCAGCTAGCTCTTTAAACACATCTTATGAAACCATCTTAGTCTTAATCAGCTGCCTTTTTAAGCATATCTCAAGTAATTAATTAAGTCTAGATCAATTGGATCTTCATGTACATCACAGGAAACCATCTAAGTAACTCTAGATCAGTTCCTTTTTAGGAACATCTCAGGAAACCAATTTGCTCCCTTTTCAAGCATATATTTAACAATCATATATGTCTTAATTAGCCAGGTATACAAGTACATCTTCGGATGCCATCTAACTCTCAATCAGCTACCTCTTCAAACACTCCTCAAGCAACTTCTTAATATTGAATTATTTTCTTTTCAATCACACCACCAAAAACCCTCATGTTTCCAAATTAGGCACTACTAGATATTATTTCAAGAATGAAAGCAAAACCTCCACTCACCAACTCTCATCAAGCAAAGTTAAAAATATGGAATCATTGAAAAAGATAACAAAAGAGTTAATGGAAAAATTAAAAAAATTAAACTATTTTTAAATATTGGTACACCAATCAACGAATAATAATCCCACAAAACAAATGTTCACTAACACTTAAAATTATTATAGTGTGTGTGTGTGTGTGTGTGTGTGTGATCACTCCTCCACCCATTAATCACATATTCAAAGCCATACTTTTTGGTGTGTTCATCAGAGAAGAGCCTATCTTCTTGCAACATTTTTAGAAGATCCTTGAAACCATCTTTGGAATATTCCAGCATGTAGGCATCATATTCAACCGAATGCATGTAGTCCTCTATAATCGTTGCTTTCTACTCCTCTAAAAGATTGGCTTGTGGATACTTCAATGATTTGATCAACTCCTTCTTCAAAATAACTATCCATGTCTCCTGCTCAATTAGTTGGTTCTCAAAAGCTTCTACCATTTCAAGCAACAAGTTCTCTTTAACATTGAGCTCTTCCAATCTATTAAAATAAACCATGGTTGAGTTGTCAAGAATAAGTTCCTAAGCTCAAGAATTCTTCACATCCTACAAAGCACCTAGAAGTTGCTCTAAGATATCTAGATATTTATGCAGAGATGCTTGTAAGCCATTATAGAGCTCGAAGACAATTTGTCAATCTTTTAATTTATCAATTTCACTAGTTCAGGAATTCTAATAAAAATTTGTAAGGGATCCCTAGGGTGAAGGAGCATCTATCAGTAGACCCTCCTCATTTATATGTATGAACCAAAAAGTAAATGAATGAGAAAAATGGCTAAAATTAAAATAAAATGTGAAAAGAAATTACCATGTAAGCCAATATCAAGCTAACAGCTTTGTAATTGTACCTTTCAAGACTGGAAGAAGAGGGGAGATTTCTAATGTTAGTATAGAAAACTTGAAACTTATGGGACACTAGTCTTCCTCTTTGGATGATTCCCCTCCAATGTGTTTTGCATCCTTTATACAGTACCTAATTGATGCATGCATTTAAAGGATCGTGAGAATTTCTTCATCAGGAACTCTAACCTTTACTACATAAGGAAACCAACTATCTTTTGTATCTGAACTAGAGATGTATCCTTAGATGAGAACTCTATCCGCTGAGAAAAGTGTTCTAGCATAAAATTCAATAGGAAATTTATTGGTCATATCCTCACCTTTTTCATCATCTGATATCTAGGTCACAATATTAGGTTTGATGTGAAGATACCTTGAGATTAAATCTTTGAGGCTTAAGCTATGGTCTCGATTATCCTCATAGTGTACATTTCTCATGCCTCTTCAATAACAAGTTCTTTTTCTTACCTTCTTGCCTTGACATCTATTGAAACTCTATAGTGAGTGCTACTTCCAGAGAACAAAATAAAGAAGAAATAGTCTCCCTAAATAATTTGTTAGGGGATTGAGTTCTCACCTTATTGGTGACCTTATGCCTATTATGCTCCTCTTCTTAAAATGACAGTTTTTCATCCCTAACTTCTCAAGGGTAGGAATTTATTTTTATGTGCTCGATGGCACACCCTTTATTTTCTTCTTAGCAATACCAATAGTTAGTTCAGTCAAACTCTTGATACAACATCGAAAGGGGGCCTCTATTTTTTAAGACATTTCAAACCTCAAATGATAAGGAAGACTAAGATTCATTATGATAGTGGCTCCTCATCAGGCCCTTCTAAGCTTTTCAAAAGCCTCTAGAAAAGTACTTAAACTAAGTCCTTTCTCTTATTATAAAGAATCCCATTTTT